>JALPQD010000584.1:0-492453 GCA_023101885.1 Typhlomys cinereus
GTTCCTTCCAACATACACACACACACAGAGAGAGAGAGAGAGAGAGAGAAAGAGAGAGGTGAGGTAGAGAGGTAGAAAAAGAAAGATCCAGAATGAACAAATCTTTAAGTTAATGAATAACAAATCTCAAATAGATCCGTAAAAAGACAATAATATAAAAAGAATTAGCTTATTTACTGAGCACTTAACAGGTTGGTACTGTTCCAAGCATATTACATGAATTACATTATTTGTGCTAGTATGATGGTTCAGCATGTGTATTAGATACAGCTGGAAACTTGAAACTGAGAATTGAGCCTGCAGGTACACTTATGAAGAGTTATTTAGTTAAGCTAAGCACTGAGCAAGCCTATGAGATTATCTATTTGATAAAGAAGACTAAGACTAAGATTAGTAAAACACACACATACACACATACAAATGCAAAAACCAGTAAAACAAAAGTCAGGGGCTTTGGGCCTGTTCTTAGTAATGTTGGGGGCTGCCCTTGCTGGGGCTCCTTCACCAAGCAATGCCTTTCTGTGGCCTCCTCTCAGGCCTTGCCTTTCCTGTTTGCCAGAGTAGCGGAGCTGTGACCACTGGCCTGTCTCTGAATGGACCATGTGCTGAGCCATCAATTGTGATAGTTAATCCTGAGTGTCAATTTAACACAGCTGGCATCAATTAAGATCAGCTGAGACCACCTGAAGAGATTATCTGTATTAACACATTTACAATATGAAGACAAGCTCTAGATTCCATGGAACCTCCCCAAATCTCATTGGAACCTCCCAGTAGTGGATCAGGTAAAAGGAACCACAGAACAGAAGAGTGGAGAGAAGAGAGACTCTCCAGGAATACTCCAGCCACGTGGATGTCTGTTGTGACTTAGCCTGCCTACTCCATGAGAAGACACCTTCCTGGCTCAGTTAGAGACTCTGCCCTTGTTAGGAGGCATCTCTGGAGCCCCTCTGGGTGCTGGTTTCCCTCTCCTCAGTCCCCACACCATGTCCACTTCCCTTTGTGGGAATTCACATTTGCTGTTGCAATTGTCTGTAAATGCATCCCATTCATCTCCATGTATGGCCAAGTACTTAAGGCTTCACTAGAAAGTGTTTTAATCTTACTCTATGCCTTGAGTTACATGTTAAACTCTTACATCAAGTGTGTGCACCTGTATGTGTGTGTGTGTGTGTGTGTGTGTGGTGTGTGTGTGTGTATGTGGGGTCAATCTCTGGGGTCATTCCTCAGGTACGCTCCATCTTGCTTTTTGAGACAGTGTTTTTTACTTGCCAGTGAGTTCAGCTAGGACTCACTGATTTGGCAAGGTAGGCTTGACCACCTTGTCTCTGCTTCCTTAGCACTGAGATTACCTGTAAGTGAAGCACTTTGTTTGTTTTATGTGGTCTCCGGATATTGAACAAGTTCTTACACTTGCACAGCAACTGCTTTCTCCCCAGCTCAAACACTTACCTTGTAATATCACATTGTACTGCCCTTACTTCAAAGTGGTCTGTGGCCAAGAGAATCGGCATTAAGTGATAGTACCAGACCCTCCAACTTATGTACCCCAGGCTGCTGAATCAGAACCCAAATGTTACTAAGTTGCCGACTTATTCCTGTGCACAGGAAAGCCACACTCAGTCAGTGCAGACATGTTGCAGTATAGTAAAAGAAACATCTAATTTTCATCCTTTGATAAAATTGTTTGGAGTCTGTGTTATTATTAATCAGACTGTAAACTATATTGTTTCTATACTGTTAAGTATATGCTTGGTGTCTGATACCAATTTGGATATATAGTCGATCTCCAGTTTTAAAAAAAATTGGGTAAAATGTAGCTGGAAAGATAGCTCAGGAGTTAAGAATCTGTCTTACAAGCAGAAGGTCCTGAGTTTGAATCCCAGGTCACACATAAAAATGCCACACAGAAACAGTGGTGGTCTGAACCTTCCGGCCCTTGTGGGCAGAGCCTGGGAAATCCCAGAGTGAAGCAAGAAGGAGGTAGAAACAGTCCGGGGTGATTTCCGAAGTCACCTTTGGTCTTCCATAAAGACACACAGTGCTCTCTGATGCACTAAATAAATGAATGAATGAATAAATAAATAAATAATAAAATATGTTTTTAGAAATTGGTAAAATAGGTAAATAATTACTGGCAAAAGCATGTAAGTTTTAATTAAGGGAAGAAAACATGGTATTGAAATAACCCCTTGGGATATGTTTTCATCTAAATTATACTTTGAATAATAGATTAAATAAATATTGGTAATATTCCCAGATTATGGTTAAGCTTAGTTTATACTCAATGCTAATTCTCTTTCCTGCCAATGCTAAATATATCCTTAACAACAGGGCCCGGGAAATGCCTCAGGGGTTACGTATTTGCCTTGCAAGCAAAAGGATCTGAGTTTGGATCCCCAGATTCCATGTAAAAATGCCAGGCAGATGCAGCGGCAGTCTGTATTTCCAGCCCTGAAGGTGGGCCCTGGAAAACCCCAGAACAAAGCCATGAGGAGTATGAATCCCAATGATTCCCTTGGGTCTCCATAGATATGCACATTCAAGTGCTGTCTTGTACACATGCCCTCACACACATACATACACACAATAATAATAATAATTATAGTAATAGTAATAAATAACTAGGCAGAGAATTGGAGACCACCTTGAGCTGCACAGAAAAATCTTGCCTCAAAAACAAAAACATGGGCAGGCAAAATAGCTTAGTGAGTATGGCTCCTGCTTTCAATCCCAGCGACCTGAGTTCTATCCCTGGAAACCCACACGGTGCATATATTGCTTCCCCCCTTCAAATAAATAAATTTTAAAATACTTTTAAAAATGTATGTAGATACTACCTCCCACTAGACCTATCCCAGAAGACTATTTATAGCTTCCAGATCCTTTAAAGTGCATGTTTTCTTTTCTTTTTTGGAGTGTGTGTATGTGTGTGGGGGAGAGTATGTAGGTACATGTAGATGTGGAAAGAGACACTGTGTGTACCTATGGAAGCCCAAGGGTGACTTTGGAATCATTCTAGATTATTCTACTTCCTTATTGCTTTGTTCTGGGATTTCCCAGGCTCTGCCTTCTAGGGTCAGAAGTGCTAGCCACCACCATTTCCATCTGGTGTTCTTACATGGGATTCAGGATCCGAACTCAGGTCCTTTCGCTTGCCAGACAAAGGTTTAACCCCTGAACCATCTCTCTGGCCCTAAAGTGCATATTTAAAGTGAATATGCAGAGATATTAAAAAATGTCTTTTCTATTTATTTCCATTTCTAAAGATAAAAAAACATAGGATGGTAAAAGTAAATGTCTTCATATGGAAGTTGTCTACTCATCTGCGAGAAAGAATAGGTGGGTTTTCTTTAAGACCTAGTTTTGTGGGGCTGGTAGAATAAGCTCACAAATCTGGCAATCTGACTTCAACCCCAGAAGCTCACACTGTGGAATGAGAGAACTGACTTCTGAAAGTTGCCTCTGACCTTTACCATATGTGCCATGGCATATATGTGTTCTCTCTCTCACTCTCTCTTTCTCTCTCTCTCTCTCTTTCTCTCTTTCTCTCTCTCTCTCTCTCTCCCTCTCTCTCATAAATATTAAAGAAGGAGGAGAAGAAGAAGTTGTTGTTTGAGGGTCAGAGAGACAGCACAGTAGGTAGAGTGCTTGCTGTGCAGACAAGCAGACCTGAGTTCAGATCCGCAGTGCTGGGGACACGAGACAGGAAGATCCCTGGAGCTCTCTGGCCAGGCAGCTCAGCTGAATTGGTGAACACTGGGTTGGGGTGGGGAGCCTGCCACAGAAAAGGTGGAGAGTGATTGAAGAAGATACATGATGTTAACCTCTGGCATCCATATACCCACATACATATGTACACATACATAGGCATGCACACCCTCACACAAACATATGAACACACACACACATACTTGGCTTTTTGTTTTTTTGAAACAGGGTCTCGGGGCTGGAGAGGTGGCTCAGGGGTTAAGCTTCTGCCTTGCAGGTGGAAGGTCCTGAGTTCGGATTCTAGACCCCACACATAGACATCCGGCAGAAGCGGGGGCCGCCTGCGTTTCTGGTCCTGAGTAGGGCGAAGCCTTGACTCCGGGAGGAGAAACAAGGAGGAGTGGAGGCAGGCCATAGGTGGTTTCGATTGCCCGGTGGTTTTACAAATACACGCACGCACCTGCACACACGCACATGAAAAAAAAAAAAAAAAAAGAGAAACGGGGTCTCATGTAACCCAGACTGGCCTTGAACTCTTTATGTCACTAGACTGTCCTCCTGCCCCCACTTCCCGAGAGCGGGGATTATTAGAGGCATTCACCACCATGCTGCTTTGCTGTAAGAACCTGAACTTGGTCAACTTCAAGTGCATTTCCTAAAGTTTCTGTTGGAGTTGGTGTTTAGCCACTAAACTTGCTATGCATGGAATCTTAGTTTGCTAAGCTTCCCTCTAATTGTGATTTGGTAAACAAACATTTGTGCTTATCTCCATAGCAATTGTCAGAACCCACCACATTGACCTTGGCAAGACTAAAAATGTCTTGCACAGAGCTTGTCTTATTCCATGCACTCCGAAGGGAATGTTCAGCTTCAGCAGTTCTTGTAGCTAAATACCATGAGAAAATTGGTAGGATTGATACTTTTCATGTATGTCAGAACTTGGAGGTCCTTTACAGTCTGGCTGTCCCCTGCCTCTGCCACCTACTGTTCTCCTCCTGCCCTCAGTATTCCAGGCATACTCAACTTATCCTTGTCCCACAAATGCCCTTCTATTTAATGCCATCTGGGGACATGGTGTATTTTCTTCCAGGATTACTGAGACAGCAAGAACAAAAAGAAAAGACAGGCTTTGGACAAAATCAAGTTTCAAGTTCACTCTCTCATTCTATTCTGGGATTTTTTTTTGAACATATTAATTTTCTATTCTTGATTTTAAAAGTAAAAGCAATAGTATTTAGAGCTGTTGTATGGATTACATGAAATAATAGTTAGCATTTAATGAGTGATTTTTGTCTCAGTCCTGTGTCTATATCATGACTTGGTGTGTGTGTGTATGTGTGTGTGTGTGTGTGTGTGTGTGTGTAGCTGTACACACACACAGGTGGAGGCCAGAGAGGACATGAGATGCTTGCTCTGTCACTCTCTGCCTTATAGCTTGAGACAGGGTCTCTCATTGCACCTGCAGCTCTCCACTTTTCATTCAGGTGGGCCAGCAAGTCATAGCTGATTTGTCTCTGCCCTCCCACCAGTGCTGGGATTACAGGTGCCCACAGTCACATCTGGTTTTTAGGTGGGTGATGTGTAACTGAACTCAGGCCTCATGCTTATACATCACATATTCTTGCTCACTGAACTGTTAATCATAGCCAGGTCATTTTGTAAAGCTCCCCCACCCTGCTGGAATGTGACAATTTCCAGAACTGACCACAATAGCCACTCTAACCCACTTTCAACTTATCCCCTTGTGTGGGTTCCCTCTGGGGTCTTTATGTGTCTAGGTTCTTGTGTTCGGGAGTCAACCAGAATATGAGTGGAGGATTAAGGCAGAATTTATTAAAAGAAAGAGAGAACAGAACACATAGACATGAATCCCTGAGAGGCAAGAGAGCCCTGGAGAACTCATGGACTCTAGGCATGGAATCCGTGAGGGGCGAGAAAAGTCTGGTAGGAACTCATGGACTCCACGTCTAGAATCCATGAGGCGCAAGGGAGCCAGAATTCATGGACTCCAAACATGGAATCCCATGAGGAGCAAGAAAGTCAAAGATGGCTGTCAGGCCCAGGAAAAGCAGCTTTTTCCTCATTGGTTAGCTCCAGTTTCTGCAAACGTGATTGGAGCTTTTGGTCCTCTACATATCATTAGTCTGTTCATATTAGTGCCCCAAACAGTTGATCTTCATAGTAGGGCTTATCTATCATGGAGAACTAGTCTCCATATCCTTTCATAAACAGAGGATTGAGGCCAGGTGGCAACTTTATCTCTGTGGTGGATTAGAGTCAGTTCTTGTAGATTAATAGGGTGTGTTCATTCAGGGTAATCCCAGCCCTGGGGATGACCTTTGAAGACCTTCAGAGACCAGCCCAGCATGGCTGCTCTAAAACTGCCTAACTTTAGACCCATGGTAACCAAGTCCTACTATATTGGTGTCTAGATATGTTGCGTTGTTTTGCTTGTTTTAGATGGTTTTGTAGCTTCAGGTGGGCCTTGACAACATTGTTCGTGTGCTGACTGTGAGTTCCTGGCCTCTTGCCTTTGCCTCCTTAGTGCTGAAGCTATAGGCGTGCAGCCCCACATCTAACAAAAAATACATACTCTCATTGCCCTTTGCTTGTGTTAGATCTCACTACTCAGTACGGGCCCATGATGATTGTATGCCTCCTCGATGCTCTTTGGGTTATCTCTGTATTGTCCCTTTTCTGCCAAATTCCCAATGTTCATCTATACATTGTAGAATTCTTTGAAGATTGGACATGCATGTTCCTCAAGGACCTGGAAAATCACCATGTACATTGCTGAGCGATACGTCAGTTTTGGGAAAAGAACACACTACCAAAAGCAATATGTGTTTGAAGGGTATGTAGAGGTCCCGGTAGCTTGATAGGGCTGAGCTACAGCACTCCGGGGCATGTAGACAACCACAGAAATGCTTGCATGGCCATGTTTATTATTGAGCTATTCACAGCAGTCAAACTTTGGCACAATTCCAGATATCCACTGACTGACAGACAGAAAAACGAAACACACCCATCCCACACACCCGCAATGGTTTATTGGACTTAGAAATGACTAAATGATTCTTGCAGAACAAATAACTGGAACCAGACCCATACTTCTAGCAAATAAACAGATCAGAAAGGTAAATATCACATTTCATTTCTTTTTTTCTTTCTTCATATTGCACCTTTTTTCCTTTTCATGTATGTGTATATGGGATGAGACTGCATGCATATACAGTATGTCTGCATGTAAGTGGGTATATGTGTGTGCAGGTATATGTACTTGAGCGTATGCACCTGAGGAGGCTCAAGGGCGATACTAGGAATCGCTCTCTATCGTTCTTCTAACAACAGAGCCAACCTGCTCTGATGATTTCCAGGCTCTTTCCTCCAGGACTATCACATCTGCCTGGCTTTTTACATGGGATCTGGGGAATCTGAACTCAAGGTTTTAACTACTTAGCCATCTCGACAGCCCCACATGTTTTATTTCATATATGGTATTTCTTACACACACACACACACACACCACAACAACACACAACAACATAAAAGGAATAAGCCGAACGAAACTATGAGAAAGGAGCAGGAGGGAGAAGAGACAGAATGAAAACACTGAAAAACAAAGACAACCTGCCTGTTGCTCTCTATATCGAATGCACACCACTATATTGGCAATATGACATGCAAAACAGACAACAGAGGACCTTATTCCAGCAAACTTTTCTGTTGGCTGTGATAAATATCGGAACCAGCCAGACCTTAAGGGGACGAGTTTATCTTTAGTTCGGGTCCAGCTCTATGACATCAGTGGGGGGAGACCATAGGGGCAGCCAGCAAATGGCAACGGGGAAGGAAGCAGGAGGGTTTCTACATGCTGATTCAGAAGTTAAGCATAGAAGAAGAGAGAGAGAGAGCGGGAGGAGAGAGAGAGGTCAGGAAAGCAGATGCTGGTTAATCAACCTCCATACCATCCCAGCCAAATATTTCCTCCAACAAGGCGCTACCTCCTAAAGGTTCCAAAACCATCTGAAACAGCATCACTAGCTGGGGACCAGATATTCAAACTCAAGAGTTTGTGGGGTACATTTACATTCAAGCAATAGGGAATACTTAGGGAAAGGAATGGGGCCACGAGAAGGGGCAGAGGAGAGATGAGGAAGCTGGGTCTAGGGCTTCACACGTACGAGGCAAACACTTTACCACTGAGCTATGACCACAGACTCTATTGCCATTCTTCCTTTCTTAAATCTTTTCTCTTGTCCCTGGTAGAATTCTGACTGTGTATCTCTCATTCTTGATCCGAACTCAGAACCTTCTGCTTGTGAGACAGAGTCACAACCCCTGAGCCATCTCTCCAGCCCCTGCCACCATGATTTTTTTCCAAAGTCTAGGTCAGTATCTACATCACAGAGGGACGAATAAGTGAGTTGAGATGTACAATACTTCCCTTATATGTGCTGGCTACTAATTACACACTCTGGTTATAGTTTTTTATTTCTTTTTAGCCCTGGAGAGTTCCCTAAGTTTATTGGGCATTTCTTTTTTTGCAAGTTTTTATAATGGAATTTTATTTTTTTATTTATTCATTGTGTGTGTGTGTGTGTGTGTGTGTGTGTGTGTGTGTGTGTGTGTGTGTATGTGTGTGTGTGGACACTGTGTGTCCCTGTGGATGCCCAAGGGTGACTTTGGGAATCATCCTGGATTCCTTCTACCTCTTTTTTACTTCACTCTGGGATTTTCCTACCTATCAGGGCCAGAAGTGCAGGTCACCATTTCTACCTGGCCTTTCTACATGGGACTTGAGATCTGAACTCAGGACCTTCTGCTTGGGAGGCAGAGTCTTAACCTCTAAACCATCTCTCCAGCCCCAGGGATCTTTGTATAATAATTTAGCCTACACTATCAGAAGATGGCCCTTTTCTGGTCACAAGCTGTGACATGTACTATCTCTTTTGTTCATAATACTTTCTTTTCCGTCTTCTCATGCTGTTTAAGACAGAGTGCAATACATATATTACTTTGTGTTACATTAAGTGACTATATTAAGTAGAAGTCTCTTTCTCTGGGGCTGGAGAGGTGGCTCAGGGGTTAAGCCTCTGCCTTGAAGGCAGAAGGTCCTGAGTTTGGATCCTAGACCCCATGTATAGCCGCCAGCGGAAGCAAGGATGGCCTGCGTTTCTGGTCCTAGTAGGGCGAGCCTGTGAATTCCGGGGCAGGGTAAACAAGGAGGAGGTGGAGGTGGTCCATGGTGGTTCCCGAATTCGTCCGTGGTTCTACACACACATACACACACGCAGACACACATAATCGAATAAAAAATAAATAAATAAAAAAAAAAGAAGTCTCTTTGTCTGTCACAAAAATGACACACAAAGATGAGTTATCTGGCAGGTGCATCTTCTCTATGACTGTCAGGGGTCCAAGTTTCTGTTAGTTCCTCAAACTCTGGCTTCCTTCTTGAAATCCAAGACAGTTGCTTCCATTTCAGTCATTGCATCCAAATCCTGGTCAAGAGAGGAAACGGGTGAGGAAGAGTATATTTCTTCCATTTGATATAGGTTCTACAAGTCATATATACCTTTCCTTTTGGCCTTTTCCTGGGGCAAAACCCTCCCAATACTGATCTCCAACACACATGGCCTCCAGAACCATGAGACAATATATTTATGTTGTTTAAGCTGCTTGGTGTGAAACTCTTTGTTACAGCATCAGTAGCAAACTAACACAGCATATTAACTAATTTCAAAATCCTCAAAACTTCTTTGTGAGATAGCTATTATTATCCCACTTTAAACATTTTATTTTTATTATTATTATTTACTCAATTGTGCGTGTGTGTGTGTGTGTGTGTGTGTGTGTGTGTGTAGAACTACGGGCGAATTCGAGAACCACCATGGACCACCTCCACCTCCTTGTTTACTCTGACCTGGGATTCACAGGCTCTGCCCTACCAGGACCAGAAACACAGGCCGCCCCCACTTCTGCCTGGTGTCTATACGTGGGTCTAGGATCCGAACTCAGGACCTTCTGCCTTCAAGGCAGAGGCTTAACCCCTGAGCCACCTCTCCAGCCCCTATTATCCCACTTTATAGGAAAATGACTCAGAGCATATCAAGGAGAAGTAAAGAGAGGTTTAGTCAAAGGAAGAGTAATGGAGAAGAACATTTGAAAAGCTAAAAGTATGGACAGGGAGAAAGAAAAACTAAAAAGCATCAAAGGAAAAGGATTAAAACTTGTCTTGGGCAAAGAATGTTAGAAGTTTTAGGTTACTATATATAACCATTTGTCCTCTTCAGATGTGCCAAGAGTTTGAATAAAAATGCCTTTTTATTAGGAAGTGCTCTCTCATTTTTGACACTTGAAGATATTTTATTATATTTTGAACCTGAAACCACAGCTCCTAAGGGCCCTGGTTTTAATTTTTCAATTTCATTTTTATTTGAAGAAAGGGACTAATAACCATTTTTTCCATGAATATTACTTTGCAAAGTTTGGATTTTATGCTTATGTGCTTTATAGATTTGCTTTTGATGGATGAATTAGCACTTACCTTTTAAAAGTTTTATATGTTGGCCATCTTACCTCTAGTTTGAGATGTACATATATGGGTATATGTACACAGTAGAGGTGTGAACACACACACACACACTCCCCATTACTCTTCCTTTGACTCCTCCAACACTCTGTCTTCTGGAATGTGGCATGTGCATGTCCTTTCTATGACTCTGTCTCCTATCAGAAGAATTCATGAATGTGAATATGAAAGATTGGTGGAAGCACTGTCTAGTGACCTACTGGGGACTTTGTGATTGTGATCCCTATGTGATTACAGACTCTGTTGTCTGATCTAATTATAAGCTAAGGCTGCCCATTGGGCCTTTGAATGCCTGTGGCCAGGGACTAGCAGGTGAGGAGAGTAACCATCTTGTCAGTGCCAGGTAAGCTGTTTTGACATGATGGGAAGGATTGGGTTGGAATGCGGAGGATCATTTTATAAAGAGAAGCTAACATAAGGGAGAGACTTAAGAAATACCGGTTTTATTAGAGCTGAGTTCTTGGTGGCCAAGAGAACCATACCTTAGCTTGAAGGTGGGAGCATTAGAACAAGAGAGATAGCCACTATGGATAGCATAGGAAAAATCTGCATGTTGCTAAGGGTTGCCAGGGAAGTAGTACAGTGCAGAGTGGGGTGTGAAAGAATGCCAGGAAAAAGATAATCCTCTCTCAATGGTGGGAAGATCAGGGATTTGGGGTGTGTGGTTGGTTCCAGAAACTGCCACATTCCAGCCAAGATGGAAGAGACTTTCCAAAACGACATGGCTAACAGGAAGCACGAAAGTGAAATTCAAGACATTGGCCTGGAACTTCTTGCTTCTTTGTTCTCCCTTTGATCTCTCTTGCTGAACAGGCCAGGGAAGCAATACCAGGAGAGAAGCTTGTGAACATTAGGCTACAAGAACCTAGTTGCAAAAGTTTAAGTTGTACCGCAGATAATACGTCAACACTAGCAGAGATGGTAGCTGAAGGCAAAAGATATGGAGAGCAGAGAAGAGAGATTGTGATTTTCCCTCAACATGTAACAAGAAGTAGACTTGCATGGCACAAGTGGCCTGGTAGGTAGAGATGTGCCACTCAAATCTTAAAGAAAGTTTGCTAGATTGCTTTTAGGACATTCTCACTTGCTGGGACATGACCATGAAAAAGTTCCTCCTCTAGATTTTCTACCCACTACCTTTCTGGTAGCCGGCATATTGGGGACATTTTATTAACCCTTTATTGAATTGCTGTGGGAAGCATGCTTGTGATTCCCAACAAATGGATGGCTAAGGCAGGAGGGTTGCGATGGATTTGAGGCAAGCCTAAGCTATACAGCAAGACTGTCTCAAAAGAACAAACAGTATGCATAAACATAAGATCTGAATTTGCATTCCAGCATCCAAATAAAAAGCTGGCGGTGGGCATCTGCAACCCCAGGGCTGGGGAAGGGGAGGCAGAGACAGGCAGATTCTTGAAACTCCATGGTCAGCCAGTCTAGCTGAAGGAATGAGCTTCAGATTCAATAAGCATCTCTGTCTCAAAATATAAGGGTGAAGAGAGAATAAGGGAGGGAGGACACCCATTAACCTTTTGCCTCCCCATGAATGTACACACACCCACATTAACAAGTACCGTACCACACAGACACACACACACACACACACACACACACACACACATACACGCACACAAGCCCTACTACTGGTTTTATATCCATTGCCTGCCTGTATTTTTATATCCAATAAAAATACATTGCAGGGCTGGAGAGATGGCTCAGGGATCAAGACTCTGACTCACAAGGAAAAGGTACTGAGTTTGGATCCCAAGTCCCATGTAAAAAGCCAGGCAGAAACGGAGGCAGCCAGCACTTCTGGTCCTGGTGGGAACAGCATGGGAAATCCCAGAGCGAAGCAAAAAGGACATTGAAGCAATCCAGGATGATTTCCAAAGTCACCCTTGGTCCTCCACAGGGACACAAAGCTCTCTCTCTCTCTCTCTCTCTCTCTCTCACACACACACACACACTTTATTTTTTTTTTTTTTATTTCCACTCATACAAACTTAACAGATACACCAGTCCCCTCCCTCCCTCCAACCTCCCACCACCCTATGCCCCCCTCCCCATCCCCCAGGGCCTCCCCCTCCCATCCCCAGAGCATCCTTTAATGTGCATGTCAAACTCTCCTCTGGGTCCTCCTCTCCGATGACGTACAAGGACCCAGTGGCATTTCCCTGAACCCTTTCCTGTGTTCCCCTTAAGCATAGGAACACTACTGTGGCTGTCAATCCCTTGCCTCCAAGGATCTTGGTGCCTTTAGCAAATGCTAGACTTTGTGGGGTCAATAGTGTGTTGGACATTGCACAGGGCATGCAAAGTCCAATTATGATTGCTTCAGCCCTAACTTGACACACACACACTTTAAATAAATAAATAAATAATAAAAAGACTTTGCAAACCACATGTGATTTTCTAATAGCTATTTTGTCAGTAACATGATTTTACAGTCACATTTCTAATTCTCACCACCGTGCATGTGTAGATGCCCACAGCCTCACAATGGTGCTTTGCCTAGCTCATTTGCATTGCATCTCCTTTGGGTTGCTAATGACCAGGCAGTTTGTATGCAGGGAAGCTATTGAGGTAGGTTTGCTGCAGAACTCATCCTTGATTTATGCACGATCATTTCTTCAACTGTATGTTATTGCTATGTAGGACTGATAAGAGGACTGTAGATTTGGCATTAATTCTTTTAAAAAGAGTTACTTTTAAGAAAAATCATGATTCAAGTTTTAAAGGAACAAAAAGTGACTTTGATGGGCCATTGAAAGAAATGCATGTGAAATTCCTTGAATAAATGGGATTCAGTGCGGTGGCAGAGGATGTGCTGAGCATGTATGATTCCCTGGAGTGAATCATCAGCACCAGAAAGGTAGAAAAAGAAAAATAGACAGTTTGGAGTACGTCTCTGTGCGTCCAGAACATGGAGTCAGAGGCAGCAGGATTTGTGACCAGCCTGGGCTACTTAGCAAATTAGTCTATTTGAGCTAAATAATGAGACCCTATCACAAGCAAAATAGAAGCAATGAAAAGAAAAGAAAACCTGCTGCCCAGGTCCAACAGATGTGGCAAGCCTGCAGGTGTAGGTGCCTTCACTGTGGGCATGAGCGGTCAGGAAGCTAAGCAAGGTGGTGGCCCAGGGCCCGGTCATTTGCACTGCCAGTCAAATGCGGATCTTTATTCCGTGATCTCTCGTTGCACCGTGAGAGGCTCTGTTAGGCCTTTTTTAGAGGTGAGACAGTTTCCCTTGACGAATCTTCCTTTCTTCCTTGTTCTTTTTGTAGCTGCCCCTCTCTAGCAATTTTTTTGATCTCCTATCACATCCACCAGTTAATTCCTGGAGAATCCCAAACCAACAAATGATGCAAAGCAAGCAGCCATAAAAATCTCAGTGACACAAAACAAAACATCAGCATTTCTTGTTTCTTGTGTGTTCACAGGCCAGCTGTACAGTTGGAATCTCATCAGACTCACACAGGTGCCTGTGGTCAATCGTTGGTTATAGAAGTTCTGCCAATGTTGTTTTGGGTTGTCTGACATTTTGGGAACTGGTGGCTGTGGACTGGTCTACCACTGAGCTACATGCTGAGCCTCTGGGTTTTTTTTATTATTTTTTTTATTTTTGTGTGGAAATGTGCATGTCCACATGAATGTGTGTGTATGTGTGTGTGTGTGTGTGTGTGTGTGTAAGTCAGAGGTCAGTGTCAGGTATCTTCATCAATCACTTTACTTATTATTATCATCATCATTATTATTACCAACAAGGGCTCTCGCTGAACCTAGAGTTCAACTGGGACAGGTGATCTTTCCTTCCCACAGAGTCTCATTCATCAGTAGGTTCATTTTGATTGGTGGAAGACTTCCATGAGAAGGAGATGAAGGCCTCTTAAGGTTTAGACTTGGAATTTGTGCATTTCCATATTGTCATATTCTATCCCAGGCCAGCTCGGCTTCGTGGGGGGCAGGAAACTGGGTCTATAAGGTGATGGAAATGTACATTGGAAATGAATCTGGAGGGGAGGCAACCTAGCATAAGAGAACAAACTCCTTAAGTGAAGTGCCCTGAACAAATATAAGTTAGAACTCTCTTTATTTACTATACTGTACTTCTCCTCTCTCTCTCCTTGCTTGCCTTGTACCATGGAGCTGTATACGCAGCCTCCATTATTATCACTGCTATTATTGTGTCCATGTGTACAGCTGTACATGTGCACATGTGTACATGTATATGGAAGCCAGAGGTCAATGTCAGATATCTTCCTCAATTGCTCTCGCCTTACTTTTTTTTTTTTTCAAATTTTTAAAACACTTTTCTTTTATTATTATTTATTCAACTCTGTGTGTGTGTGTGTGTGTGTGTGTGTGTGTAGAACCACAGACGAATTCGCGAACCACCATGGACGCCTCCACCTCTTTCTGCCCTGGGATTCACAGGCTCTGCCCTACCAGGACTAGAAGCGCAGGCCGCCCCTGCTTCTGCCCGGCGTCTATACGTGGGATCTGGGATCCGAACTCAGGACCTTCCGCCTGCAAGGCGGAGGCTTAACCCCTGAGCCACCTCTCCAGCCCCTCGCCTTACTTTTTTGAGATAGGGTCTTTCACTGAACTTAGAGCTTCCCCATTCCCCCATTCCGATAGGCTGGCTGGCCAGAGGACTTCAAGGCACTTGTCTCTGTCTGTCCAGTGTTGGGATTACAAAGGCACGCTACTTTGCCCATTGTTTTTTTTTTATTCAACTGTGTGCATGTGCGTGTGTATGTGCGTGCGTGTGTGTGTGTGTGTGTCTGTGTATGTGTAGAACCACGGACGAATTCGTGAACCACCATGGACGCCTCCACCTCCTCCTTGTTTACTCTGCCCCCGGGATTCACAGGCTCCGCCCTGCCAGGACCAGAAACGCAGGCCGCCCCTGCTTCCGCCTGGTGTCTATACTTGGGATCTGGGATCCCAACTCAGGACCTTCCGCCTGCAAGGCAGAGACTTAACCCCTGAGCCACCTCTCAAGCCCTGCCCATTGTTTTTTTAAACATGAGTACCAAGGGTAGAAAGCACTATATCCACTAAATCAACTCTCCAGTCCTATATTAAATGAAAATTTAAAGTATACAGAAATTATGTAGACATAATGACATAATAATTGTGTGTGAGGTTTGAATCTGAAATGTTTCTCAGGAGATTGTATTTTGCATACTTGTTCCCTGCTGGAGGCAATGTCTAGATAGCACAACGAACCTGTAGGAGACAGGGCTTGGCTGGTATAGGTTATTAGAGTGGGACTTTGGAAATGTTACCCCAACCTCTGGTTCCCCTGGGTCTCTTGGTCCACTGTGATGTGAGAAGCCTTCACTGTAAGCTCCCTGACTCTGCCATGCTTTCCTGCTATGGTGGAACAAAAGAAACCATGAGCCAAAAATAAACCTTCATTCTCTTAAGTTGCTCCATCAGGTATTGTGTTGCAGCAACACAAATGTAACTAATGTATTACTCATGAGTCTAACACCCTATGTTAATAAATCTTAAAATTTTGCCATGTTAATAACCAAATTTTAAAGTTATTATACATGTAAATTCACCCTTACTTTTGCATCCTTGAGGTTTTCAGCTGTGAGCTTTTGAATCTAGTTACTTTCTATTTCAGTTAAAAGTTTGAGATTCATGCCTTCTGCAGAAAAAAAGAATTAAGTTCTTTAAATCATTAAACTAATATTTATTATATTTATATTTTCCCAACACTGCAGCAGATGTGTATTTACATAGTATATTCTAATTTTTTTGTGGTATTCAGTGTGTTTACCATTTGCTGCAGGATAGATCTATGTATCTAAGTGAGAAGTTGCAATAGTTAATCTGCATATTGCTGATAAATTCACAACCAAATGGCGTATAGGGGAATGAGGAGGTTGTATTCTGGCTTATGATTGTCCAGTTATACTCCAGCTTGGCAGAAGAGGCCATACCAACACCAGGGACTGAGGGAACTGGCCACACCATATCCAAAGGATGGCTGAGAGAGGGACAAGCCTTACTTACCAGTCCAGTTTATCTGGCCAATTATACCAAAGGATGCTCTGTAGGTCATAGTTACTCTCTTGCTGCTGTGAGACAATATTCAAACAACCAAATTAAAGGAAAAAGAGAAGACTTTTTTGCATGTGGAGATACAGATATTTGCAGAAGGGAGATACAGTCCATTAAGGTGGGAATCCTATAACAGAAGACATGGCAGGGGGCAGAAGCTGGAGGTCACCTTCATCATAAAGGCAGAGAGAACAAGCAGCAGACTATAAGAATAAGCTGCTAAAGGAAGCAGGGCAGGGCTATGCAGCTTCAAGGTCCACCCCCTGTGATATACCTTCCTTCAGCAAGGTTCCACCTCCTAAAGGTGTCATGATCTTTTCAAACATTAACATCTATTAAAGATGCAAACACATGAGCCTGTGGAGCACAACTCCATTCAAACTATAAAAGATACCAACTTCCTTAACCAGCTCCCTCCAACTTATTCACATACCCAGGGACTAGATCCGCCCACCATGAGCTAGGCCTTCCCCATTAGCTAGGCAATCTCTTGAAGATTTGCTAGGGACCTAACTAACTCAACAGGACCTAACTAACTCAACAGGACCTACTCAACTACTGATTCTTTACAAATGTGTCCAGAGCCTGAATCCTCAAGCATTAAAGTTGACACCTATATCTATCTAAGACAGGAGTCTTTTTCCTTTATGATGAAGACACTTTTCCATTATCACTTGCTCATTTTTTGGTAATGCCTTAAACCTTTGAAGATGAATCTTGTCCCACTCCTGTGGTCTAAATTTCATTCCAAGTTCTTACTGTTTTCTTCCTGTGGCTTTGGCTCTTGTGTCACATGGGTGGGTAGGCTGTTTTGGTGTGTTTATTTAGTTGCTAGTTGGCCACACCTTGGTTTTCTTTCATATGATTGAATTACTATTACTGGTTAATCCTACCAGGTTCTTCTGGTCTCTGTTTTCTATGCTTCTACAGCATTAATTTAATTTCTGTTATTTTATTTATTTTGAATAGCTTTTTTGAAATTTATATGTGATATATAGAATTGTAGATACATATTATATATAATTTATATACCGAGAAATTTATCCTTCAGTATATTTAGCACACTATAAAATCAATTCCTTTGTACATAGGGTTGTACAACCATTATGAACTTTTTATTTTACAATACTTTCATCACTCTAAAAAGAAACCTGTGCTTACAGCCATGTGTATTAGTTATGTTTTTTTCCTTTGCTGTGACAAAATACCTGACAGATGCAGCTAAAAAACAGGAAATATTTGTTTTGGCTCATGGCTTCAAGGGATACAGTCCACTAGAGAAAAGAAGACATGATTCAGGGGTTTTGTCTATGGCAGTTGCTGTGTCTCATATCTTGATAGGTCACAACAGAAAGCTTTGCTAGAAGTGGGGTCACTATGACCCTGGACACTAGCCCCTAGACATAGGACTAGAAAGGCCCTATGCCTCAAAAGTTCCACTATTTCCTGAAACAGTGACAGCAGATGGCGGCCAGGTATTCAAACATATGAACCTATAGGGGAAGCATTTCACACTGAAACCATAACTTCATCGCTACTTGTGATGGTTAATCTTCATTGATAGCTTGGCAGGATTGGAGACAATTGCAGGCATGTCAACCTCCAAAGAGGTTCAACCAAAAACGAAAGGCCCACTCTAAATGTGGGCAGCACCAGCTTATAGACCAGGAGCCCAGACTGAATACAAGAGGGAAACCAGAGCAAGCCAGCTGGGTGCCAGTATGCCCTGTCCCAGTTTCGCACATATTTCTGTTGCCAGGAACTTCCACCATGGCCCCTACCTTAAAATTATAAAACAAATTAGGCCCTTGCTTCTCTAAATTGCTTTCTGTTTACATTTTGTCACAGTAACAAGAAATGAAGTTAATACACTTCCCATCCCTCCCTGTCCTCCTGCATTTTGTCTCAAAAACTATTCTCAGAACATTTAGTACCCAAGTCAGATACCATAGGAATCTTTTGCCTCTGACCTCTTTAATTTAGCATAATGTCTTCAGGGTTCATCTGTGTTGTAGCATGTCTCGCTCCTACATTTTTATGGCCGACTAATACTCCACAGCCACATTTTGTTTATCTATTCACCAGTTGGTAAATATTTGTCTTTATCTACCTTTTAGGCATTTATAAATAATGTTGCTATGAGCATTTATATACAAAATTGTGTGGAGATATAGATGTAGAATTGGAATTGACTGTATTTTTTGTATACATAACTAAAATTAGTTTGGAATTGCTATGCTACATAGTAACTCTAAATTTAACTTTTTGTTGACTTGCTGGACTGTTTTCCAAACTGGATATACCATTTCACATGTGGCAAGCGTGCATGAATTTGCATTATTAATCCCTACATCCTCCTAATCATCTAATATTACCATTAATTTTTATTTTACAAATTCTACTAGGTGTAAAGTAACATGCCATATAATTTTTGATTGACATTTCCTTAATGACAAGTGAAAGCAACTGTCTGTTTCTGTTCTGACTTCCAAGGGTACATGCTATATAACCTAAAGTCTTTATGAGATTGTCGAAAACAAAAATCCTGTCAGTGATACCTCTGGTGGTTCCACATGTACTAAATGTGTCCAAGACAGGATCAAGGGTGCTTTCCTTGCAGAAAAATCACAAAAAGTGGTAAAGCCACAACACAGACTCAGAAAGCAAGTAAAAATCATGGAACTTTTTGGTTAAGTAATAAACAATAATATTCTATAAAAAACGAAAAGATAAAATAGGATAAAAATCAATAAATCATGTATTTGGTAGAGAATATGAGACTAACCAAAGCAATCAGGAAGTAAAATAATCCAGGGTGATTCTTGAAGTCACAGTCACAACACTCAACTGTCCTCTTCTACACACAGACACAGACACAGACACACACAGACACACACACACACACACACACACAGAATATGGGAGTATAAGGCTGGGGACATAATTTTGTAAAGTGTTTGCTGTGCAAGCATGAGCACCTAAATTCAATCCCAGCACCTACATAAAAACCTAAGTGCACCTATAATCTGAGGCAGAGATAAGAGGATCCTTGGGGTTTACTGGCCAGCCAGATCCCACAAGTTCTAAGTTCTGTCTCTTACTGAGGAGGATGTTTGATGTGTACCTCTGGCCTCACGTGCATAGGTACATATGTGCACACCCCACCCACAAATATCAGAATATACAAAAAATTATCCTGGTGATTTAAAAAATACAACTTAAAAACTGTCATTCTCTAAATAAGATACACACACACACACACACACACACACACACACACATACACAAGTCTAATGTAAAATTGATGTTCTTCACATTTTCCAAAGAAGACTAACATATGAAAAAAAGGTGGACATGGCATGGTGGGCTAGGTGTCATTCTAGTAGTACTCAAGGGGCTAAGGCAAGAGGATCGAGAGTTTAAGGTCAGCCTGAGCTATATAGCAAGACCCTGCTAGGAGAGGCACTCTGTCAATTTTCCATCCCAATTTATTCTGTAGGCACCTCCTAAGGCCAGCTGCAGATGAGGCAGAATTCCATACAGCTGATACCGTGTTGGAGGAAGTGTCTGGAACCGCAGATGAGGGTCTAATGACCCTCCCCAGCCTTCCTTCTATGAGGGAACTTCAGCAGACACAATCTGGACAGTCTCTTGTTGATATTCATGACTGTTGTGATTAACATGGGTTGTTATGCTCAGAGGCCAGATTCCTACAACAGAAAACATGAGAATATGACTATACATTTAAAGTGGGGTGGGGGAAGAGGAAGAAAAATAGAAACGAGCAGCATCTACCTTAAGGGTTGAAAGTGAATATTTTTTCTCTCTCCCTTCCTTCCTTCCTTCCTTCCTTCTTCCTTCTTCCCTCTCCTTCATTCCTTCCTTCTTCTCTCTCTTTCTTTCCTCCTTCCTTCCTTCCTTCCTTCCTTCCCCTTCCTTCCTGCCTTTCTTCCTTCCTTCCTTCATTCCTTCTTTCTTTATTTTCTTTCTTTCTTTCTTTCTTTTCTTTCTTCTTCTTCTTTCTTTTTTTCTTTCTTTCTTTCTTTTCTTCTTCTTTCTTTCTTTCGTTTCTTCCTTTCTTCTTTCTTATTCTTTTTCTTTCTTGCTCTCTTTTCTCTTTGTCCTTTTCAGCACTGCTTAGTGTGGTACTTGCCACATGGCAGTTACCATACAAGTTTGCTAAATGTAGAGTGGACCTGAGTATGCACCCCTAAAAAGATGTGGATTACCAAAGTTCTGACTTCCCAGATCTAAAACAACTTTTAGAGCTTTCCAAACTGAGACTCTGAATTAATGGTAGACTTGACGCCAACAGTTTAAACTACCCTAAAGGACCAGAATCCCATTACTCTGTTTTTAAAGTCCTGTTATCCAAGAATTTACCTATTCAACGGTGTGTGCAGTGATAACATTTTAACTTGTGGATGTGACCTCAATTTTTTAAAATCAATTTTTGTTCTCCTCTGCCCAAACAGAAAGATTTTTCTTGGGCAGAAACAGTCACCATTGAAAAGGCAAAGAAAGAGCACAGGGGTTTCTGTCTCCAGTGACCCTTTTCTCAGGCTTTTTCTAACATGCTGAACATTGGGAGCTCTCACAACCTTTCAGTAATAGAGCAGGAGGCTGAAGATAAAGGCCTGTTCATCCCACTCAGGAGCTTTCCTGAGGTTTCGTGTCTAGGCCGTATTCCCACTTGCTGCTTTGGTACTTTCTTTGCGAGACACCAGAATCTGCCCATCTGTGTGATATTATGTATGTGCACCTACTGAACCTTAGATGTGTATTACTGGGTACACAATAACTTTGGTTACGTAGCTTTTGCCAGCTTTGAAGCAGTGCTTAGTGGGTAAGTGCCTCAGTTAAGTGCTTCAAATTACAGTTTCTGACTTCAGAGCCTGCTCTTTCTTGGTCAAATCACCTCTTATAAATAATCGGGTATGGAACTCCTTAAACACACTTTCTTCCTTCTTCAAGGGATTGTGGGATTTTCCTTACTCTTCATTAGCTAGAATTCTCTGAGGTTTTATTTATTCATTTGTAGATTTAGTTTTGCAGCACTAGAGAGAGAACCCAAGGCCTCAGGCTGTGGGGGGTTGTCAGGCTTAAAGCCTGGTCTCTGGGGAATGACACATTAGCATCTAAAATGGGCAGTTGTTAGGTAGATTCCTCCCTTTAGAAGTTGTTTTGCCTCTTGTCTACATAGACAATGACAGGTGAATTACTTTCTCTGGGAGTTGAGTTTACCTCCTGTCTGTTGTTAGACTGCTTTTGTTCTTCTCAGGACTGGCTAGGTTCTAACCTCCCACTACAGTTCCTTCCTTATGCATTTGAGATATGTTAATGCACGGACCAGGTAACTCTGCTTTGAGACATTCATTATCATTCCCTTTTAGCAACTAAGTGTCGTGCCCGCTTTTAACTCCATCTGGAGACATCATATCTGGTCCCACACAGCAAATAGATATCACTCCTGCCTTTTCTTTGTTAATTGGAATGCATACGTTTTACATAATCCTGTAAAGAATTTGGCCTTGCTCTTCTTTGATTGTTTTCCTATAAAAACTCATGTATGCTACAATAAAGTTGGTTTAGATGATGGAGGACATCCTAGGCTCTGTCTGACCAGCCTGATCAATTCCTATCACTTCCACTCTGTTTCCTGCATGTAAGTCTGGGTTTATGCTGATTCGTGGGAGGGGACATCAGGCATGATGGGAAAGTGCTCTACCATTGAGCTATGCCCAACTCCTATTTATTTATTTATTTTTTATTAATAATTTTTATACAAATTTGATAGGTATCCCATTCCCCTCCCTCCCTCCACCCCTCCCTGGACCCCCTTGTTCCCTCCCCCCTTTTCCCTTTCCTTTCCCCCCTCCCTCCCTTTCTTCCAGTGCACCACCCCCCCTCCCCATTCCTGGAGCATCCTTTAGTGTGCATGTCAAACTTCCCTCTGGATCCTCCTCTCTGATGGAGTGTAGAGACTCAGTAGCATTGCCTAGAGCTCTTTTTTGTATTCCCCTTTAGTATAGGAACACTATTGTGGCTGTTAATCCCTTGCCTTTAAGGATCCTAGTACCTGGGATCCATGCTAGACTTTGGGGGGTCAATGACATGTTAGTCATTGCGCAGGTCATGCAAAGTCTTATTATGATTACTTCGGCCCTAACGAGTGTTGAGTATCTTGCATAGCGTTGCTCCTCTCCATCTTTAGGCTCTTACAATCTTACCGCCCCCTCTTCC
The DNA here is from genome assembly GCA_023101885.1 of Typhlomys cinereus. NCBI lineage: Eukaryota > Metazoa > Chordata > Mammalia > Rodentia > Platacanthomyidae > Typhlomys > Typhlomys cinereus. The sequence goes on from JALPQD010000584.1 coordinate 22,628, forward strand.
ACAAATTTTCTTGAGCTTTAAGATAGGAGAGATTAGTCTGGCCTAGTTCCTGGTGATTAATGTAGGGTCTCTGATGATCTGAATTATGGTTTGTTATTCTTTTTTTCTTCTTCTTCCAGTTTTGCTGTTCCTGCACCGCCCTTGGCTCCATCCTGATGGGTATTGGATATCACCTCCTAGCCAGAGAAACCAACTCCTATTTATTTTTTAAAAATTAGAGTTCATTTTTTTTAGATCAGTTTTGGATCCTAGTAAAACTGAAATGGCGGTAAAAAGCTTTTCCATAGTTTCCTTCTTTGCATCTTCCAAAGAGCAACACATTTGTTATAATTGATAAATGTGCCCATTATAATTGATAAATGTGCCACATTGCAGCTTACTCTTGGTGTCTCATATTCTCTGGGTTTGGACAAATTTATAACAACCTATATCATACAGACTAGTTTCACTGCCTTAAAAGCCTTGTTTCCTGGGAAGGTGTTGGTAGATTTTTTTAAGGGTTAAAAGAGGAAGTGGGCGTGGTGGTGGGAACTCACATCTATAATCTCAGTGCTATGTGGCAGAGGGGAGGCAAAAGATTGGGAGTTCAAGGTCAGCCTTAGCTACACAGTTACATAGCACACTCGACATGGGTCTGGGGAGAGAGAGAGGGAGGGAGAGAGAGAGACAGACAGACAGACAAAGAGACAAAGAGAGACACAAAGACAGAGAGAGACAAAGAGACAGAGACAAAGAGACAGAGAGAGAGAGAGACAGACAAAGAGACAGACACAGAGAGAGACAGAGAGAGAGAGACAAAGAGACAGAAAGAGAGAGACAGAGAGAGAGAGAGAGAGAGAGAGAGAGAACTCCAGGTCCTGTGTCCTGAAGAGAAAGTTGAGCAGCTCCCAGCTGGAGCATCTCCTCTACTCCAGCTCGGGAACAGGTTCCTCCTCCTTTTGTTTGAGTGTCAAAGCGACTAGGTTTCCTGTTGACACTGGGATATTGTGAAAGGGCAGGAAAAGGCCAGAACCCTCCCCCCCACCCTCCCGCCCCGTCCCTCCTTTATTTATTTGGCGCACGTTTGTTTGGGTCCGGGGGGGCGTTTCCAGGGTGTGCAGCAGGAGGGCGGCCTCTGTGGCCGGTAACCCCTCCCCGAGGAGGCGAGGCCGGCCCGGAGCCCGCCCGATCCGAGGCTGGACCTCCGCGGGGCGGGGAAGGGAAGGGAAAGGAAGGGAAGGGAAGAGGAAGGCCGGCGGGTGCAGAGGGAAAGCCGGGGAGCAGGAGGCCGCCGGTGCGCGCCCGGGAGGCGGGGAACGGTGCTCGGCCGACCCAGCCCCGCGCGCTTGCAGGTGGAGCGGCCCAGGCGGCCGTGCCCGGCGTCCCCCCACTTCAAACGCGCTGGCGAGGGGCACCGGGTGCCTGCAGCTCGCCCGCCGTGCCCCGGCTGCGCGGCGGCGCCTCGCCCATGGCTGAGGGCCGGCGGCGGGAGGACGAGGAGGAAGAGCTGCGTGAGCGCTGCGAGCTTGGGGGTCCGCGCCGCGCCCGGGGCCGCGCGCTCCCGGGCCACTCGGCTGCAGGTGAGGGGCGCGGGGCGCCGGGAGGCGGATCGCGGACGAGGGGGCTTCGGGGGCGGGGGACCGGCGAGCACCCGGGACTGGACGCCGCGGGATCGCTCCCGGGACGGCGACGGTTCCCACCCCAGCCTGGAGGGGAATCGGCACCTTCAACTCTTGGAAGGGAGAGCGAGGGACAATGGCCTTTCCATCTGCGTCTTCACTTGAGGGCTGAGCCGGAGAAAATTCGAATTTGTCTCTCTACCCGTTAACGACCCTGAAGCCGAAACTCCAAATTTTCCGTGCGAATTAAATTCGCGGCCCTTCTTCACCCCCCCCCTTGATTTCTTATCTCGGGTTGAGTCAGAGGCCAGCGAGAGCTCCCTGGGGTCTAGTGTCCCAGTGGGAGCTCCCTTGGGTCAAGGAATCCAGGGACTACGTCCCCTCTCAATGGCTGTGATACCTCTGCTACCTGGTCAGACCTCGTGCCCAGGGTTGAGTCAAGTCTTGTTTCAGTGTCCCCGTAGACTTTGACCTCCCGCTCCCTTCCTGCCTACCCACCACCCCCATCCCAGCACTTTCTTTTAAGATTTGCTGAAGATTTAGTTTGTGCAAGTGATCTTGTGTTTTGAAGGTGCACAGAAGCGGCACAGAACGAGTAGTTTGGCGCACAAGTGAACGAGTAGGTGTAGAATCCACACCCCTTCCCTCTTCCTGAGGCAGCTTTTCAATCGAACATAATAGAGAGGAAGTTCTTGGGCCTTTGGTCTAGCTGGCTGATCAGAATTCTCTGAAAAGTGGAAAGAAGAACGAATCTAGGGGATGGTAACAAGGGGAGGCGAAATCCCGGAGAAGGACTCTGAAGAAGGCATTCTCTAAGGAGCCCCAAAAGTGCAGGGTAGTGATTATGACATGGAACCACCGACCAGCTTTCCCGTGTGGCTCCCTTGACCACTAAAAGAAAGCCGAAGATAATGGGCCTATGGGAGAAATGAATCCAGGCTAGAAATGGGATGGAATGGGGGGGGGGGTTGATGAGAACAGTTGATGTCTCGATGGAGTTTTGGAACCTTAAAAATAACCCCCTTTGGGGCTGGGAAGATGGCTAAGGGGTTAAAGCCTTTGCCTTGCTAGCAAAAGGACCTGAGTTCAGATCCTGATATTCCATGTAAAATGCCAGGCAGAAATGGATGGTGGCCTGCAATTATAGCCCTGGAAGACAGAGCCTGGGAAACCCCAGAGCAAAGCAATAAGGAGGTAGAGCAATCTAAGATGATTTTCTAAATCATCCCTGGGCCTCCACAGGCACACACATTCGAGTGCCCTCTTGTATACACACACACACACTCACACACACAAATAGCTACCTTTGCCAGTTATTAGGGCTTTTCATCAAAATGGACATTTGACTCTAAGTGGTACTTTCTGTCAGTGTAACCACATACCTAAGTGATACAATGAGTGATCGCTGGATATGAGTAAATATTTCTTGATACAGTGAAGAAGTTTGCGAAGATGCAGGACCATCGCACTACAGCTTTAAATAGTGTGACTTTCTTGGATTCCTGGTAACTCGAAGTGAAGTTCCACTCTTACAAAGAACTGTAACATGGAGAGCCATGTTGGAATTTTAAACTAACTGTGATCCAGATATATATTTGACATTTAGTAGTGGATTTTTTTCCAAGGCCAGTGCAAATGACATTTATGTAACTTTTTACTAGTTCCATAATCTCTCAAGGCTGCCAAAGGCTATTCTAGGTTCGGTGATAACAGTGTGCCAACACATGATGATGTGTACTTTCTGCACTTAGAAATCAGTGTTTGTAGCTTTTTAATCCTTTATATGGCCTTTCTTCGTGAAGAAGTGAGGGGTCATCAATATTACGGAGTTAGGTGGAAGGTCAAACTCTGAAATTTAGGTTTAATTTTCTTGAGGATAATTATCTTGTGTGTGTGGCTTTACAAGTGGTTCCTGTCTCTCCTCTCCTTAGTTACTGTGTTTTTCAGACACCAGTGCATTCCTTACCAAGCTTGGGCATTTGTTAATAACGACTGTGCTGGATGCTTTCTTTCAGCTGAGTATGAGCCGACACAGAGGCTTGAGGTTCTCTGTCCTACGCGTCTTTCTCTCTTCCCTCTCTCATTTGCTCCCTCCCCACAACTTTGCAATCTAAACATATTCCTTTCCTTTGATCTCATATAACTTGATACCATAGCCCTGGATTTGTGGACTTCAGACAGCCTGTGAACTTTTTCTCCCTAGTAACATGTGGCTGTGTAAAATATCTATTATCGTTGTAATATATGTACAATAAAAGTATGCAAATTATAAATTGATAATCCTTGCAACCTATGCCTGAGAAAGAAGAAGACTGTATCAGTTTCCAAGAATCATGCTTCCATCTCTTCCAGACAGTAGGGTCCAGCCTCTCTGTATAGTTAAACATTAATTTGCTCCCCCTTTTTCTGTGCTGCTAGAGATTAAACCCGGGTCAGTGTACAGCCTAAGCAAGTGCCTACCACTGACCTATATCCTAGCTGTTACATTTTTTTTTTCTGTGAATGTTATTTTCTAACTTTTCTGTGTAGTTTTACCATATACATATGGATCCTTATGCAAGATTGTTTATTTCTTTTACAGTTTAACTTAGAATCATTTATATATCTATATATAGTTTTTTTGAGGTAGATTGATCTGTGTAGCCTAGGCTTGTTTGAAATTCATGATCCACCTCAATGTTCTAAGTGTCAGGATTACAGGTACCATTGTGCCACTCTTACTTTTCTTTCTCTTTATTGTTGTGCTTAAAAAGAAAAAGAAAAAAGAAAAAATCCAGCTGGCATTTGTTATAACGTATCCTTAGGAAATAAAAGTGGTTTTACATGATGTTTAAAAAAAAAAAAAAACCGCCCTGGATTTTGGTAATCATGATTTCACCTTAATGTTTGAAAGGATAGTTCTTGGAGCTTAACTTCTTTATCACATAACTTTGTTAAGTTTTTCCAGCCTTGGGGCTGGAGAGGTGGCTCAGGGGTTAAGCCTCCGCCTTGCAGGCGGAAGGTCCCGAGTTCGGATCCCAGATCCCACGTATAGACGCCAGGCGGAAGCGGGGGCAGCCTGCGTTTGTGGTCCTGGTAGGGCGGAGCCTGTGAATCCCGGGGCAGAGTAAACAAGGAGGAGGCGGTCCATGGTGGTTCCCGAATTCGCCCGTGGTTCTACACACACACACACACACACACACACACACACACACACACAGAGACGCGCGCGCGCACGCGCGCGCACGCAATTGAAAAATGAAAAAAAAAAAAAAATTAAGTTTTTCCAGCCTTAATTTTTGAAGGGGATTTGTGGTTCCAGGGATTGAGTTTAGGACCTTGTCTATAGTGAGCTACATATCAACACTATTATATTCCAAGCTTTTAAAGTTGCACAATGCCTGAGAGAGAAAGAGAGAGAGAGAGAAAGGAAGGAAAAAGAAAGAAAGAAAGAAAGAAAAATAAAAGAAAGAAAAAAAGAAAAGGAAGAAAAAGAAAGAAGGAAAAAGAAGAAAAAAAGAAAGAGGGGGCCGGAGAGGTGGCTCAGGGGTTAAGCCTCTGCCTTGCAGGCAGAAGGTCCTGAGTTCAGATCCTAGACCCCACGTATAGACGCCGGGCAGAAGCGGGGGCGGCCTGCGTTTCTGGTCCTGATAGGGCGGAGCCTGTGAATCCTGGGGCAGAGTAAACAAGGAGTAGGTGGAGGCGTCCATGGAGGTTCCCGAATTTGTCCGTGGTTCTACACACACACACATACATACACACACGCACACATGCATACACGCACAATTGACTAAATAATAAATAATAAAAAGAAAAGGAAGAAAAAAAGAAAAAAAAAGGTCAGATGAATTTTCACAGAATTGGAGAAGCAACCTAGTGCTGAAGGTGAATTAAACATGAGCAGACAAAAAATTAAGTAGGGAACAGGGAGGAAACCATTGTTTGAGTTTCATGCATCGATGTTGCATCAATGCATTGTTGCTGCATTATTGCTGATAAATTAGCACCAAACAGTTTAAGGGAACAAGAGTTTATTCTCTTACTATGGTCTGGTTACAGTTTTTAGTCTAGTTGGCAGTAGAGCCACACCATTGCCAAAGGTCTGAGGGAACTGGCCATACCATCTCCACATAATGGTTGAGAGAGGAACAATTCCAATGTCAGAACAGTGTGTCTGGCCAAATATACACAAGGATGCCAGTTTCCTCATCCAGCTTTCTATATTTTATTCCCCTGTCTAGGGCCTAGTTCTTCCCACCATGGGTTGGGCCTTCCCCATCAACTAGACAATCTTCTTCAGGCTTGCTCTGGGCTTAACTACTAATTATCTACAAATGTGCCCAGAGCTTGAACCCTCAACCATCAAGTTGCCACCTGTACCCAACTATGGCAGATGTTAATTGATGTTAAGGTGCTCTTGAACCTAGTACCATGTGACATACTCAACTGGGGATGGTGAGATGCAATATCCTTAATTGCCTCTCTTGATAGTTGTGCTATGAAAGCCAGACACATCTGAATTCTTAGAGCATCTTAAACTCATTAAGTGTCAGTCACAAATAAGGTAGAATGAAGTGATTCTCAAACTTTTGCTTTGTGTATCTGAATCACCTTGTCAGAGTTGTATACAGACAGTTGCTGGCCTCTACCCTCAGTCTCTGATTCAGTTGGTTTGGGGTTAGGGTCTAGGATAGTCTTAGCATCTTCCCAGTTGATAATGTTGCTGTTTCAAAAAGGTCTGTGCTTTGTGAACTCATTATATAGTTAAAAGAGAAATAATTCCTTTAGCTAATTTGTTCTTTTGAACAGATCTAAAATGCTATAAACATGGAGAGAGCCACAGAGTAATACAAGAGACTTGTTTTCCATTGCAGGTTCTCATAGTTTTAAAGGATTTCATAGTTGAGGCTGGGGAGATGCCTCAGGAATTGAAAGACTCACAAACAAAAGCACCTGAGTTCAGATCCCAACCTAAAAAAATGCAAAAATGCCTGGGGAAAATGACATCAATCTGCATTTCCTAACCCAGAGGGCGGAGCCTGGAAAACCTCAGAGCAAAGGGATAAAGAGATAGAACAATGAGGAATGACTCCTGAAGTCAACCTTGGGCCTCCACAGGCACACACTTAAGTGCCCTCTGGTATATACAGACATACACATGCACAAAAGAAAAATGTCAAGAAAAAGATTTCATAGTTGAATTATGCAACTAGCCTGTGCAATTGACTTCATTCTTTATTCTTGAGTCTCTCTTATTTTTTTATTATTATTTATTCAATTGTGTGTGTATGCGTGTGTGCCTGTGTGTGTGTATGTATGTGTGTGTGTATGTGTATGTGTAGAACCACGGGTGAATTCAGGAACCACCATGGACCGCCTCCACCTCCTCCTGTTTACTCTGCCCTGGGATTCACACTCTCCACCCTACCAGGACCAAAAACGCAGGACCTTCTGCCTGCAAGGCAGAGGCTTAACCCCTGAGCCACCTCTCTAGCCCCCTGTTCTGTTCTTGAGTCTCTTTTATGTCATTGGCTGACTATTCTTCATCTCTGTCTGTACAGCTCTGTTACTTCCTGCTGGTTTGTGCTGGTGAAGTGGACCTAGTTAAGGGCAGCAGAAATACATGTTGGGGTGATCAACTCTTTCCAGTTGTTCTGAGATTGTCCCAGCCTTTAAAATTGAAAGAGTTTTATCCCAGGAAACTCCCCATGTTAGGCAGATAAAGATATACAGTTCCCTAGACAAGGGTCAGAGTCTCCAAATTCCTTTGAACTTCCTGGACCAGAGGATAAAGTTGTTCACTTGCACATGTGAATGAGTATCATTTTTTTTTCCAGTCAGCACTGTTTATAATATATTGTCACAATGTGGCTTGTAGGCTTTTTGAATTTTGTCTTTACATTGTATAAAAAAGGTTTCTTAAAGTATTTTTCACTGGAATAGAGAGGTGGCTCAGGGGTTAAGACTCTGCTTCTCACTTCAGGCCCTAGTGAAGATGAGCCTGGTAAAACCCAGAGCGAAGCAAAAAGGAGGTAGAAGTAATGCAGGATGAGTCCTGAAGTCACTCTTAAGCCTCCACAGGACACACAGTACCCTTTGATACACACACACACACACACACACACACACACACACAAAAGAAAGAAGGAAGGAAAGAAGGAAAAAGAAAAAAAGAAAGAAAGAAAAAAGAAAATATTTTGCACTTGTTACCTACCCCTTTTTGCCCAGGAAATTTTATATATATATATATATAAATAAATCAGTCCATAAAGCATGTATACAAATCAAACATTTACCAACAAGAAATCATAAAGAAATTTTATTTAATGCAGTTCTTTGCTATATATGTAATTTTACCATATGTTGAAAGACAAGAGTGAATTTGTACACTGGTAAAATGGAAGTGTTTGTTTATTTTTATGTAAATAATTATTGGCTGCATATTTGATGATCATTAAGACATAGAGTGTCTTCAGTACATTTCAGAGTTGGTTGTTTTTTCATTTAAATTGTCAAAAGTTGAAAACACTACTTCACAAATGCAAAGTCCCAAAGGGCAGAAGTATGTTTGGTGTCATTTCAGAAATTGTTTCAAACTCTGTCCTAACCTCACACCAGAATTCTTTCAATGATTATTATTATTTTTTTTTATTTTGTGTGGGTTTGTATGTATGTGTGCACGCGTAGGACAGTTCATACCAGTTTCCATGTGGAGGCAGAACCTTTGAGTTTTGTTCGTGCCTTTCTCACCTTGTCTGAGATCAGATCTCTTTATCAATGTGTAAGTCAGGCTGGCTGGATCACAACTTTTGCAGATTTTTGGGTCTCTGCCTCCTATTTCTTGTAGCATGCAGGGATCATAGACATTTATACCACTACATCCGGAATTTTTGTAGGATCTGGGATCCAAATTCAGGTCCTCACATTTGTGCACCAAACTCTTAACTTACTCTGAGCCATCTCTTCAGCCACTCATTTAGTTTAGTTTTTTTTTTTTTTTAAAGAAGCTCAGCTCAGTATCTTAAATCATTTTAAAAATCATTTTAAAAATCAAGCATTCATACTGAATGCAATACAAATATATACCGATTTGATACTTAATATGGTGAAGAATGATGTTATGAAAACATCAAGTCTTGTCTTTGCTTTCTGTAGTTAATCCATTATGTCTCTATAAAAGTAGAAAACTTCATGTACAGGAAAAATATTGCAATTTATTGCATGAAGTGGTCTCAAGTCTGAGCCTGGGTATTTCAGGCAGTGTTGGGTGGTGTTGAGTGGCTTGAGGGCTTGCACAGTGCAGAGTGCTCTTTCAGTTCAGAACAAAGGCTGCAATGAAGTTGCGTTTTGAAATGTGGGCAAGCGCTCCCAGAAACACCTTGGACTTATTGGATGCTTGTTATTGCGTTGATTCATGGGCCTTGCGTATTTGGAAATCTTTTCCTGTTGACAAATTTTCTGCAAATCCACATTTCAGTTGCCAACATATACAGAATGTAAAGCCACAGTTTAAGAAGCTGTGGTAAATATGTCATGCTTTTTATCTATTTTTTTTTAAATTGATTGGTTGGAGTGTTTTTTGTTTTCGTTTTGTTTTTTAATCAAGGTATCTAAACTTTTGTGAGTTATATGTGTTGTCTGTGTCCTTTACTGGAGGCTTTTCATTTTCTTTTGCTTTGATTGTTTGAATGTTTTAAATCTCTTTTGATGTTGAAATTCCTTATCTTACTATTGGTGAGTATGTGAATCTTTTTCTTTTATAATTTGTCTCTGCTTCTCTGTCCTAGTTAATAATGCTGTTTCTCCTGTGAGTTGTAAAAAACATTCTTCTGTATGTTGGTTTAATATGTGTGCTGCTTCTAGAACACAGCCAAGCAGGTGGAAATATTTATAAAGTTATTAGTGTCTATGTCTGCTTTTTGCAAGTGTTGCTAAAATACCTGATGCTTAGTTAAGTCTGCATTTTCTTTCTTTTGGGAGTAGTTATAGGTTCCATATTGGAGAAGAAACATGGAAAAGCATCACCACTTAACAATGAAATATAGCTGCCTTGCTGTGAAGTTTGTTTCTTTTGGAAATAACTTAATCCTACTAGAATCCCAAAGATTGAGACTAGTTAATTTTTAAAAAAATATTTATTATTTGTGTGTGTGTGTGTGTCTGTGTGTGTGTGTGTATGTATCAGAGAGTGCTGTGTGTCCCTTGGAAGCTCAAGGGTGACTTTAGGAATCATTCTGGGTTGCTTCTACCTCCTTGCTTAGCTCTGGGATTTCCCAGGCCGCCTCCACCAGGGCTGGAAATACAGGCTGCCATTTCTGCCTTGCGTTTTTTACGTGGGACCTGAGATCAAAACTCAGGACCTTCTGCTTGCAAGACAGAGTCTTAACCCCTGAACTATCTCTCCAGCCCTCTTTTCTTTTTTCTCTTCCCCTCCCGTCCCCTCCCCTCCCCTCCTCTCCCCTCCCCTCCCCTTCCCCTCCCCTCCCCTTCCCTTCTCTTTTCTCTTCTCTTTTTTCTTTTTTTTGAGAGTCAGTTCTCTCCTAATGATGCGGATCCTTTTCATGAGATCTTTATGTGTCTAAGTTCTTGTGTAGGAGTTGAAGATTGAAACCAGAACATGGGTAGAGGATTAAGACAGAGTTTATTAGAGGTGAGAAAGAACAGAACTCATTGAATGTGAATCTGTGAGGAGCCATAAGGGGCAAGGATGCCCAAGATGGCTGCCAGACTCAGGAATATTTATACCCTTAGCCAGCCCCCCAGCCCCCCCCCCAATTGGCTTTTCCTCTTTGGTTAGCTCCAGTTTCTGCAAACATAATTGAAGCTCTTGGTCTTCTACGTTTCATTGGTTTGTTCATATTGGGTCCAACACAGTTGATCTTGTGCCCTACCTCAAGGTAAGGCTTATCTACTATGGAGAAGTAATCTCTATATCCTTTCATGAACTGAGGGTTGGGAGAAGTTGGTGACTTTATCTCTGAAGAATTGGTTCCTTCAGATCAATAGTGTGTGTTTCTTCAGGGTAATCCCAGCCCCTGGGATTCAGAGACCATTCCAGCATGGCTGCTCTAAAACTGCCAACTGTCATGTATCATATGGGTTGTGGGGTTTGGATTTAATTCATCTCTTTTATCTTCTGAGCTGACTGTCCATGAGTTATTTATTTATTTACTTATTTTAATGGGGTCGATCAACTACATAGAATGTCCATTTTCCTTAGCTTCTGCTTTTCCCCTACCATGTGTTGGTCAGATTTCCATCATTGACAAGATGCCTAAAAAAATAAACTTAAAAGGAGGGAAAGTTTACTTTGGCCCCTGAGTTCACAGGTTTTAGTCTATACGTGATTGGTCTCATTGCCTTTGGGCTGTGGCAAGGTTCTCATGGCCAGGAGGTGGTGGCCTGAAAAGCTGCTACTTCTTGGAAGCTGGAAGCAAAGAGAGGGAGGGAAAGCAGCAGAATCTCTCTGTCTCCTTTAAGAGCATGCGTCTACTGACCTAATTTTGTCCTCGACCCCACTTCATATAGGTTCCATTTCTTCCCAGTAGTGCGGAAGGTTGAAAGCTTGGTCTTCAACCCAAGGGCACTGAGTGGGCATTGAAGATCCAAGTTATAACAAAAGTGTGTAGTTCACAATAGCTATCTTGGGACACAAGGGTAGAATCTAAGAAAGAAGATGGCAATAGTAGAACAGGAAAAATAGATGGCATTCCTATCCCTGAATCACCATATGGTTGCCTGCACCTCTTCCTTTAGCTGAGAAAAACAATACAAACAAAACCCCCCAAACCTCTTGTTTAAGCCTCTATAATCCTACATCACTAACTACCCGCGGAATTCAGTTCCTAAGTGGCATAGAGTCTAACTTTATCCTATGCTTTCCTTTCTCTTTTTGCTAAGCCGTGATGTGCTTCCTTAAAAGAAGACTGTCCTAAATACCTAGATTCTTGTAGTATTTTGTGCTTTATTTTAATGTGATCTTAAATAGATTTTACGAATTCTTCCTCCTCTTCCTCTCCCTCCTTTTCCTCCTCCCCTTTTGACTGCATCTTTTGATTTGGGAATTACTTGCTCATGAAATTCTACAGGTTTATTATAAGGAGCATGGTTGTAAACCTTAAGTTCACATGTGTGAGGAGTAGTTTTTGAAGAGGTCATGGTCACTTTTGGACAGGTATTTGGACATTTTTCTTTGGTGTAGCTTCATTCAGAATAAATGACTAAAAGCCCTGAAGGGAGGTGGTATTTGAGCAGATTAACAGTTGTGATGCTGATGAGCGTCCCATGATGTGAGCTGGGCTGCCCCTTGTGGCTTTGTTCATCACCCCAGAGCTTTAGGGAAATTAAATTAATTAAAGAATCACTGTATAGAAAGATCACTGACTTTTTTCCCCCTCTTACCTCTAAGATATGGCTGAATACAAGGGCTATAGAAGAAAATGTTTCTACAAGATGTAGGTATTTTTTGGTAATAAATATCACCATTTCCAAGAGCCATTTATTTAATACAGAGGAACAGCAAGATAGCTCTGTGGGTAAGATGCCTGCTGGCAAACTTGCCAAACTAAGTTCCATCCCCAGAAGCTTATATGGTGGAAGGCGAAAACTGACTAGTAAAAATTGTCCACTGACTTACAACTATGTGAATGGGATGTATGAGTATACCTCCTTTCTCTTGCTTTCTCCTAGTATTTTTTTTAAATAGCACAGAGATTTAACATAAGAAGGCCCCCAGTGTGGTGCCCCTCCCAGGTGTCTTAACTCCTTCTTTTGCCACCACACCCCTTGTTTCATTTCTTCACAAGGACTCCCCTCCAGCCGGTGGAGAAAGCTGGTGCTGTTTGGAGATTACAAGGTCGGTTTACATTATTCACTTGAGGTATTGTTAGTGGAGTGCAGGATATAGTTTATGAGTGGAATCCGTTGGAGTAAAGGAGGTGGCACTACAAGTTTCACAATGTGCAGACTTGCATTTGAATGCTACTTTTAATTGGATGGTTAATAAGAAAAACCTTAATGCTACAAACACAATTTTATCTTCTACCCTGTTCTATTGCTATTTCTCCTTCAAAGAAAAATGTTTGAGATATATACATAGTATGGTACTTCATTTCTGTGGCAACAGTAATTCCTTTTTTATAATTTAAAATTTCTTTTTCAAAACTTCATTGTTTCTGGGGGCTGGAGAGGTGGCTCAGGGGTTAAGCCTCTGCCTTGCAGGCGCAAGGTCCTGAGTTCAGATCCTAGACCCCACGAATAGACACCAGGCAGAAGCAGGGGTGGCCTGCGTTTCTGGTCCTGGTAGGGCAGAGTAAACAAGGAGGAGGTGGAGGTGATCCATGGTGGTTCCCGAATTCGTCCATGATTCTACACACACACACACACACACACACACACACACACACACACACACATGCGCGCGTGCGCGTGCATACACGCACAATTGAATAAATAATAAAAAAATTAAAAAAAAACCACTTCATTGTTTCTGAAAGAAATATGGCCCTCCCAGCCCCCAGCAGAACTAAGTGTAGCACCTGCTGCAGCTCCCTGCCCCGGCTGGCCCCACTGGCCAGCAGACCCTACAAGGACTTGCAGTGTGATTGGTATATGCAGGCATAAAGATCCCAGTACTTTGCCACTGATCTTCATCTGGCCCCCTCCCCCGATATGGAGGGCCAGATAAGCAACTTCCTGGGTTGTACATGCAGGCACAGAACTCAGTACATTCCGTTGGTTGTACAAGCCCCCCTTGCTCAACCCTCTCCCCTATCCATACCCTATAAGGGGCAACTAAAGCCCAAAGCTGCTGCTGTTCTCTTGCCAGCTATGGGAGGCGGCCATCTTTGCTCCATCTTTTCCCTCTCTCAATAAACATCTCTTAAGTGAGCCTGGTTGCTGGTCTTGCTTTCAGGGGTGGAGGTCACCATGAAGGGGGGCTCCTCATTAAGGAGACCGCCTTAGTTTCGAAAGATTCAAAATTATTTAAATTTTTATAAATAAAATAAGAACTGAATAAATAAAAATTAAAATGATTAGGACACTTTATAAAAAGTTGTATAGGAAATAAAATTCCTAAGTTATAAATAGAAATGTTATATTACAGAATGTCTTATACAAAGACAAATATAAAAGGACAGCATATTGTCTAAAAATGTAGCCAAATTTACAGTTCTGCAACAGGAATTCTTAAGAGGTGCTTCTCAATTTGATTATGCCCAAGTTAATTGGAGATTTTGCTAGAATGTAAACCCTGATTTGGTAAATTTTGAGATTCTGAATTTTTCTTTTTTTTTCCCCTCTCCTCCCCTTCCCTTTAACTTCTCACGGCTTTCCTTTTCTATTGTGATAGGTCTCACTGTGTGGCCTATGCTGGATTTGAACGTCTAGATTCAAGGGATCTTCTTGCTAATTTAGCTTTTTTTAAAGGTTTATTTATTGATTTATTTATTTTTTATGTGTGTATTTCTGTGTGTATATCTCTCTGTCTGTGTTTGTGTGTCCCTGTGGAGGACCAAGGATATCTTTGGGAATCACGCTGGATTGCTTCTACCTCCTCTTTGCTTTGCTCTGGTGTTTCTCCGGCTCCACCTTCCAGGGCCGGAAGTTCAGGTGGCGTCATTTCCGCCTAGTGCTTTAGGACCATGGCTCTCAACTCTCATAGGACATCTAGGTCTCAGATTCATCTTGGAAGCAGCCCTCTTCCCACCCATCTCCAAGGCCTTGCACATTCTGGACCGGCTTTCTATTCCTGTGCAATAGAAATATTGCTGTGTATTATTCTCAGCCTTAGCGTTTTGAGACATTTTCTTGCTGTGTAACCCAAACCGGCCTCCTGCTTTTTCTTCTCAGGGCCGGGGTTACAGGAGTGTGCTGCCACACCCTGCTAGTCTTGATTTTTAAACAATGGTTTAATTTACTGTCAGCTATATTTACTTTGATTACATCTTATTCTAACCTGAATCCCTAATCACACAAGGTTGGAAAGCAAGTTCCGCCTCTGCTCAAGGCTCTCCTTCAGGAGGGGAAACAGTTCCTCGGAAGAGCTTGGACTTCACGCTTTCCTGGTTTACTTGAGTGCAGAGGGAGTTTGGTGCCTGTCACGTGTCTGGTGCCTGTCACGTGGGGCAGTCAGTACAGCCTGCGCAGGGTTTGGTAACGCCTGGCACTACATGGATGCCAAGTCCAGCACTCAGAGCCCTCTGACAGCTGTCCTCGGGGTATCCTTGGCTGCCATAGGTAAGGGGGCCACAAGGGCTTTGAGCTTCGCGCTGTGCATGTGGAGAGGGGAGCTGAGCACACAACTTGGAGGCAGCGGCTCCGCCCCCACCTATGGGCACCACCATCTTTAGTCTCGCCAAACTGAATTTTGAAGTTCAAATTACATTTGGATATTTAGCCAAAAATGCTAATTATGAGGCAGTAGTCATTAGAAATGAGTTCCACCTGATATGTTGGTCTTGGTGATCCACATTTGTTAATCACAGCAGCGAGGAGGCGGAGGCAGGGGGATTACTGTGTAACAGTTTATGGCCAGCCTGGAACAGGCCAACCAGCTGATTGCCCGTATGGTATGGCGAGGTGTTGGAGAGTGAATGTTAGAGCGGGTCCTGAGGGAGCCCGACTGAAGGCCAGGCACTAAGGAGGTGGACAGGGAGCTGCTTGAGCCCAGGAGCCGGAGTCCAGCAGGGCTTGGAGTGCATCAGGTGGAGCGCTCGCTTAGCTTGCACAAAGTCCTGGGGTCCTTCCCTATCACTACATGAACCAGGGGTGGGGTAAGCCTCGTCCAGCACCGGGGAGCTGATGGAAGGAGGATCAGAAGTTCAAGGTCATCCTTGGGAACTACTGTGTTGGAGGGTGTCCTGCGATACAAGATACACTGTTTCCTCACACAACAAAACCAAACCAAAACAATCTGAGGAAGAATCCTCCGGCAGGTAACATGGGTTTTTAGAGCTTTAATGTGAGGGACAAGTCCAGTAGGACTTGAGAAAAAGAAAGGTAAATGATACTAAGTGTGTGCAATGAAACTTAAAGCAGTTTATTGTTGACGTTCAATATGTCAACTTCAGGCTACCTCGAGGATTTCGGATGCATGTTTAATAAAAATAATGGAGAATTAGTGGTCCTATATCCAATATCCTTTATTCTTTGCTCTTTTAATTGAGTCCCTAGCTTCCTTACTCTTGCAGCAGGCCTTTTATTTTTATAGCAGTCCTTTAGCATATCCCACAAAATATTTGTCATTTATTTAGTGTTTCATATTTGTCAGGAACTCATGTAATCCTCCTCACAAACTCGGAAAGCAAATTCTCTAGTTATCCCTCATGTGTGTGTTGATTTCTCCTTGTACCCCCAAGTCTGTTTTTAAGATGAGAAAAATGAGATAAAGATAATTTAAGTGAAGTTGGAATTTGAATTCCTGAATTATTTATTTACTTATTTATTTTCTGCGTGCGTGCGTGCGTGCGTGCGTGTGTGTGTGTGTGTGTGTGTGTGTATCAGAGGGCACTGTATGTCTCGGTGGAGGACTAAGGGTGAGTTCCAGAATCATCCTGGATTGCCTAGTTTTTTGCTTTACTCTGGGATTTCCGAGGCTCTTCCCACCATGGCTGGAAGTTCGTGATGAGACCTGGGATCAGAACTCAGGACCTTCTTCTTGTGAGGCAGTCTTAACCCCTGAGCCATCTCTTCAGCCCTCTTTTACTTATTTCTTTGATGGAGTCTGGCTGTATAGCTAAGGATTTGACCTCATACTCTCATTCCTCCTACATTATTAGGCTCTTTAGTGCTGGAATTTACAGGCATGCACCACTATGACTGTCATATAAATAGAGAATAATTTATTTCTTTAGTTTAAATGCATAGATGGTCTTTTGGTGGCCCATATGGTCAGTATATGTATATATATATATTTTTTTTACATTTTTTATTATTATTTCCGCTCATACAAACTTAATAGGTACACCGCTTCCCTCCCTCCCTCCTCCTCCCCCCACCCCTCTGCTCCCCTTCCCCTTCCCCCTCCCTCTGCATCCCCTAGTGCCTCCCCCCCCCCCCAAGCCCCGGAGAATCCTTTAATGTGCATGCCAGACTCTCCTCTGGGCCCTCCTCACCGATGATGTACAAGGACCCAGTGGCATTTCCCTGAACCCTTTCCTGTGTTCCCCTTAAGCATAGGAACACTACTGTGGCTGTCAATCCCTTGCCTCCAAGGATCTTGGTGCCTTTAGCAAATGCTAGACTTTGTGGGGTCAATAGTGTGTGGGACATTGCGCAGGGCATGCAAAGTCCAATTATGATTGCTTCGGCCCTAACTTGTGTGGAGTATCTTGCATATCATTGCTCCTCCCATCCTTGTGCTCTTATAATCTTACCGCCCCCTCTTCCGCAAATTTCCCTGAGCTTCAGGATGGGGAGAGATTAGGCTGGCCTAGTTCTAGGTGGTTGATATAGAGTCTCTGAAGTAGTATATATTTATTTTTATAAGAAACTACTACTACCTTATTTTCCAGAGTGGCTATCCTATTTGGTATCATTACCAACACAGTAAGTGAAGTTCTAATTGTTCTGCATTTTTAACCAGCAGTTGATATTGTAGGATTTTTCTTTTCTTTTTGTTGTTTGTTTTTAGCGTTGTAATAAATGTGTGATGATATTGTATTATGACTTTCACTTGCATTTTCTCAGTGATTAATGCGATCAAACATCTTTTCATGTGATTAAATGCTATCCATAGATCATCTTTAGGTGAATGATGTTCAAATGGTTGTTTTCACATTGGTAATTTTCATATTTGTTTCTTTTGTGCGGTGCTGGGAGTCAAACCAGGAACTTGCACATACTATCAAGCTTTCTGCCACTGACACTAGTGTTAAATTTTTGAGAGTTCTTTACATATTTTGAAAATGTTTTCTCTTTCTCTGCAGTTTCTTGGCATTTTAAGTGTCTTGTTAAACTTATTTAAAAATCGCTGATTTAAAGTATTTGTCTACTAAGTCCAATATCTGGGTTTCTCAAAGAATACTTTGGTTTGATTATTTTCTCTGTATTGGAAGAACATGTTTCTTTGTGTACCTCATAAATTTTTGTTAAGCTAGGGAGATGACTTGGGGGTTATTTGCTTCACAAATAAAAGGACCCGAGTTTGTATCTCCAGGCAGAAATCCTGGAAGGAGCAAAACAATAAGGTGAAAGAGCAATCCAGGATGATTCCAATGTGACACTGGGCCTCTTCCAGTGTACTCACTCAAGCACCCTCTTGTATACTCCCCTGCACACCTATTGTTGCAGTTCATCTGCATAGTTCCTGATAAGTAACCATCAAATGGCTTAAGGGAACAAGGGATTTATTTTCTTAACAATTACTGGTTACAGTTCATAGTCCAACTTGATAGGAGAGCAGGCACCAACACCAGGGCTGAAGGAACTGGCCATACCATCTCTACATAATGGCTGAGAGATAGACGATCCTTGCTCGCCAGACTAGCATGTCTGGCCAAGTGTACACAAGGATGCCAACTTTCTCAACCAGCTCTCACTATTTTATTCATCTGTTCAGGGCCTAATCCCACCCACTATGGGCTGTGCCTTCCCCATCAGCTAGACAATCTCCTGTTGGTTTGCTCTGGGCTTAACTCAACTATTAATTTGCTACAAATGTGCCCAGATCTCAAAACCCTCAACAGTCAAGTTGACACCTGTGCCTAATTGTGACACATATATACACTCAAAAGAAAAAAAATTTTTTTTTGTCGAAACCTTTAATATTATGTGGCAACTCTGAAAACCAGATTTTCTCCCTCCTGAGGGTTTGTTACTGTTGCTCTTACAGTGGTTTATTTAGATGGTTCGTATTACTTTTGGTATGAACATGAAAGTTTCAGTTGGCTTAGTTTAACACCTTTGCTTTGACAGATAGGTTCTGCTGTGTAGGACATTTCTTTGCATGAAGCTTAGGATTGTGCTGAGCCTTCACTTTGCCTCCATGTGACCTGATGTCAGTAAGCGTTGAGAGCTGAGGACCTTCAGCAATTAAAACAGGGCAGACTTAGGCAGTTTCTGATTTAGTGTCCACCTTGGTAATGATGGTATCATTATCAAGGTATTTCTGTAAAAGACAAAGTTTACTCAGCTGACCATCCCACTGTTCAGATTAGACCAATGGGTCACTTGCTTTTTTCAGGTCACAGACAACTCCTATATGCCTTGTTACATTTGGAAACATAATTTCTGAAGGACATCTGGCCATGGGAACTTAATCTTTTTTCTTTCTTATTGTCAGAATAACTCAGAAAAAGTAACTCTGCTGCAGTGTTCAGATATATGGTTTACACTCTGGAGAGAGGAATAGAAGAGGGTTTAGAGTGTTTCCTTTATACTTCTGTGTTTTTTGAGTTTCTTTGTGTATTGTTTTCCAGATTTAAAGAAAGAAAAGTAAACTCACAATATCCAGGTTGAGATTAGCTCAGTGGTAAAACTCATGTTTAGCATGCATGAGGACTGGGATTTGCTGTCCAATACAAACCTAAAAAATATGAGAAGTGTACTTGTGACTTATATTATGATATTTTTTAAAAGCTATTTTTCCCTGAAATGAGTTAGTATAATGGTATTAGAAAGTGCTGTCCTATTGATAAAAGAAATGATTGATAAACTGTTCAGCACATGATGTAGGAAGGGAATATGTAATTATGTTTCCTTTGAAGAACATTTTTCAGAATGCTGATTAATTTATCACTTGTTCATGAATTTGGTCATAAGACTATTTACCTGTTTCACTTGAAAAGCAAGTCCTCATTTATAACTAAACCGTCAAATCCTCTTTAGCATAATTTAAAATATTTTTATTTCCCATATATATTTTATTTTTTTATTTATTTCTTCAACTCATACAAAGTTGATAAGTACCCCATTCCCCTCCCTTCCACCCCTCCCTGAATCCCCTTGCTCTCTCCCCCCTTTTCCCTTTCCTCCCCCCTTTTCTTCCAATGCCCCCCCCCACATTCCTGGAGCATCCTTTAGTGTGCATGTCAAACTTTCCCGTATGTATTTTATCTTTGTCTTGTGACTTATTCTAGAAGACTAAATTCAGAAGACTTCCATTCTTTCTAGATGTTCAAGCTCTTACTATCTTGCTATAATATGACCATAACTCAGTCTCTCACAATCTTCTTTGATGATACAAAAGATTCAGACTTAGACCCCAGGCTATAACTGTTTGTAAATAAAATTTTATTAGCACAGAGCCATGCTCATTCATTGACATTATGTCTTGGCTGCTTTGTTCTTTGTCTGCAGAGTGGTTACAATAGACTCCATATAACAATAAAGCCTAAAATACTACCTAGCCCTTTATAGAAAAAGGTTATTGACTCCGACAACCAATAGATACAATCTTTGTTCTATGTTTGGATATGTGGACCAACTAATATATATATTTTTTCTCCCACATTTTATTTTTTCCTAATCATACAAACTCAATAGGTACCCGGTCCTCTCTCTCCCTTCTCCCCTCCTCAGTCATTCATTCCCCTTGTACTTTCCCCCTTTCCCCTCTTTCTTTCACACACCCTTCCCTTATTCCCCCTCTTTCAGAGCCTCCCCCTTCCTCCCATCCCCTGGAGCATCTTTTTGTGTGAATGCCAAGCCTCCCTCTGAGTCCTCTACCTAGTGAGGGTTCAGGACTCAGCGGCATAGCCCAGAGCCCCTTCTTGGGCTCCCCGTTAGTATGAGAACTCTATTATGACTGTTTAATCCCTTGCTTCTAAGGATCCTACTGCCTGAAGCCTTCTCCCCTGTGATCCATGCTAGACTTTGGGGAGTTGTTGAATGTCAGCCATTGTACAGGTCAAGCAAAGTCTAATTCTGGCTGTTGCAGTCCTAACTTGTGTGGAGTATCTTGCATATCATTGGTCCTTCCCATCTTTAGGCTCTTACAATCTTACCCACCCCTTCTTCCGCAAGGTTCCCTGAGTGTTAGGATGGGGAGAGATTTGGCTG
Organism: Typhlomys cinereus; assembly: GCA_023101885.1. Lineage (NCBI taxonomy): Eukaryota > Metazoa > Chordata > Mammalia > Rodentia > Platacanthomyidae > Typhlomys > Typhlomys cinereus. Next base: position 43,207 of record JALPQD010000584.1, read on the forward strand.
GTTTGGTTCCAGGTGAATAATGTGTAAGGTCTTTTGATGTTCTGAATTATGGTTTTTTGTTGTTTTCAATTTTGCTTTTCCTGCACTGCCCTTGGCTACATCCTGATTGGCATAGAAGGTCACCTCTTAATTAAAGATAAATGACTATTTAAATGATGATCTTAATGTAAGACGAGGCTCAAAGGTAGATGGAAAAATAGGAGTAAGACACAGCAATGGGGGAAGGGGGGGTCAGTGTCCCATTTGCAGGATGATTACTGTCTATCTGCCAGTCCCTATATCCTCCCTGATTGGTGAGAACAAACAAACAAAAACAATTTTCTTAGTAAATTATAAAAAAAATTAGTTTAAAGATGAGAAACACTATTGTGTTATACACTATTTTTTTGTTAGTCACCTATACCAGACTTTGTTATTCATGCTGTGGTTGCAAACTCTTCAGCTCAATGTCTTGCTTTACTGGTTAGTTGTACACATACCCTTATAGTGTGGTGCATTTTTGGGATCCTGGTTGAAAGGTATGAACAGTGGACAAAAATCTCTTTCAGTATTTTTTTTTTTAACTTGTGTGTGTGTGTGTGTGTGTGTGTGTATGTATGTGTGTGTGTGTGTGTGTGTATGTGTGTGTCTATCTATCAGAGGTCACTGTATCTCCTGTGGAGGCTTAGGGGTAACCTAGGGAATCATCCTGGATTGCTTCTACCTTCTTTTTGCTTCCCTCTGGGATTTCCCAAGTTCTGCCCACTAGGGCTGGAAGTGCAAGCTTCTGCCATTTCTGCCTGGCATTTTTACATGGGACCTGGGGTGCGAACTCAGGACCTTCTGCTTGTGAGACAGAGTCTTAACCCCTGATCCATCTCTCTAGACTTCTGCTCTGGTATTTAAAACTTCCATTTAGAGGTTGTGTATATCACTTTGGACACTCCTTTGTCTTGATAAATAAGGTAGAAAGTAATGAAGAAAGACACCCTAGCCTTTATACACCTGCATACATCCACTTGAACATATAACAATCAGCGTACACACACATACATAAGCACACATCAAAATAAATTTTTAAAAGAAAAGCAAAATTAATTTTAAAAGATCAGCAATTTTTAAAAGTCAACATTTAAAAAAAAAACATGGCACATTGGCCAAATCCTTAAGCCCCAGTTCAGAGGGTAACAGTGAAGAACACTGTAATGCCATGAGAGAATTGAGCTTTTTATGTATTTTTTTTTAAATCGTGTGTGTGTGTGTGTGTGTGTGTGTGTGTGTGTGTGTGTGTATCAGAGAATACTGTGTGTCCCTGTGGAGAATGAAGGGTAACTTCGGAAATCATCCTAGATTGGTCTGCCTCCTTTTTGCTTTGCTCTGGAATTTCCCAAGGCTCTGCCCACCAGTGCAGGAAGTATAGACCTCCCTTTCCGCCTGGCATTTTTTATGTGGGACCTGGATCCGAGTTCAGCACCTTCAACTTGTGAGGCAGAATCTTAAACTCTGAGCCATCTCTCCAGCTCTTCCTGTGTATTTTTCCATAATGCTTTGGTTTTTTTTAATAACCAGAATTCAGGAAAACGATTTTTTTAATGTTAAATATTTAACTTTCTCCTCCTTAGGAAAGCAATGATTACAACATTAGAGCAGCCTGCTTTGTGATTACTTATGGGTATATTGAGGCTATATGAATTCTTGGATATTTTGAAAATTATAAGGAAAAAAATGTGATTTACAGTGATAAGAAGATGGCTCATGATTCAAACAGATCTTTCTAATTTCTCTACTCCTGCTCTGTCTTCTGAATTCCAGCATTTCCACTTGGGTAGCCAATGGCCTCTCAAGGCTAATGTGTCCATATTAGTTCCCTGTTGCTTTTTGTAACAATCTTCAAATTAATGTATTAACAACTGTTAATTAACATAACAAATTAGCATAGCATGAATTTATTTTCCTGTAGTTCTGGAAGTCAAAAGTCTGAAGTCCTTGGGCTGGAGAGGTGGCTCAGGGGTTAAGCCTCCGCCTTGCAGGCGGAAGGTCCCGAGTTCGGATCCCAGATCCCACGTATAGACGCCAGGCAGAAGCGGGGGCGGCCTGCGCTTCTGGTCCTGGTAGGGCGGAGCCTGTGAATCCCGGGGCAGAAGGAGGTGGAGGCGTCCATGGTGGTTCGCGAATTCGTCCGTGGTTCTACGTATACACAGACACACACACAACACACACAGACACACACGCGCACACACATACACACGCACATGCGCACAGTTGAATAATAAATAATAATAAAAAAAAATTAAAAAAAAAAAAAGTCTGAAGTCCTTGTCACTGAACTAAAAAGTTTTTGGCAGAATTGCATTCCATATCTGAGGTTCTAAGGTTTTTATCTAAGCTTTTAGAAACTAGGTATGATCCTTGACTTATGGTCTCTTGCATCATCTTCAAAGCCATTTTCATCACTATGTCTACTGCACGGTCTCATGAGCATCTCAGACTCTGATTCTCCTGCCTTAATCTTGGAAGTAAACTCTATAATTCATATTAGTCCACCCATATAATCCACGATAATTCCCCCATTTAGTACCACTTGATCTTGTGTGCAAACCCCTTTCACTGTGTATGGTAACATAGCTACAGGTTTTTGGATACAGAATGTGAACATCATTGGGGACATTAGTCAGTCTGTTACCAAATACGATAACACAATAAATAAATCAGTTCCTTCTTCATCCTTCTTGGTGACATGTGAGTCTAGTCATTTTTTTAAAATTCTATTTCATACATGAATACAGTGAATTTATGATAATCTCATGCTATAATCCCCATTCCCATCCATTTTCTCTCCCTTCCTGCCATAGCCCTTCTTCTTCTTGGCCAGGCTCCCTCCCATTATCTTTTTTTTTAATGAGTGAACCACTGAGTTTCATTGAGTTTCTTGTGATGAGTCATTCTTGACTTCTCTTTTTCTTTCCTTTTTATCTCAAGTCATCACATCCACATCCACCACCCACATCCAGTCACATCAAAATGGGATTAAAATGCTAGCTTGCATTATCTAGGTTTATCCTCTTGCACTAATTTCCACTAAACACAGAATGCATGTGTTCAGTGTGCTGGAGCCTTAGCCCTGACCTATTCCTTTCACTCTTGGGTGTCAAGATAATTATAGTATAGGAATGTGTGGGCCAAGTGTAAGGAGTGGCCCAGAAGTGCCCCAGGAGAGATCTTTCTCAATTACTTTCCTACAGCCACGTGGAGATAGAAGGGAAGGCTTACCTGATAGAAGACATTGAAGAGAATTTGGGTTGGTGGAAGGTAATTATCTTGAGAGGCAATCAATTTCCATTAAAGATTTCAGCCTTTTTTGTTCTTCTGATTGAATAGTTCCTTTCAATTACTTGAAATAGAGAATTAAAAGTAAACTAGTCTCTGATTATTTGAGTGACTCTTTCTCCTTCCCTTTTTGAAGAAGTGTGTTTTTAAAAATTCTCAGACAGCTGATTGCCAGGGTGTAGTTTGTCAGATTTGGAGGAAGTGGGTGAATGTGATTGCTTCAGTGAAATGAAGCATTTGAACAGGCAAAGTACTGCTGATGTGATTCCAGTGTTCAGCCTTTTTTTGTAATGTCTCACATTTTGGGAGATGATCTTGTCCTTTAGTGAAATAAAGGAAATAAATGGGTCATTACTTGAAATGCCTATTTGTTATAAAGAAAAAAAAAATCTGGAACACAATATACACCTTTTTCCCACTTTCAGAAAAAAATGTTTATTGAATATTCAACAGGGTTTTTTTTATTTTTTTATTTATTCAATTGTGCGTGCGTGCGTGCGTGTGTGTGTGTGTGTGTGTGTGTGTGTGTGTGTGTGTGTATGTGTGTGTGTGTGTGTGTGTAGAACCACAGGCGAATTCGGGAACTACAATGGACTGCCTGCATCTCCTCCTTGTTTACTCTGCCCTGGGATTCACAGGCTCCGCTCTACCAGGACCAGAAACACAGGCCACCTGTCTATACGTGGGGTCTAGGATCAGAACTGAGGACCTTCGCCTGCAAGAAGCTTAACCCCTGAGCCACCTCTCCAGCCCCACAACAGGGTTTTTTTTTGTTAGAACCTCATCTTAATAAAATTCTTAAAACATCTGAAAATGAAAAGTGGAGCATGAGAAGAAGAAATGGTGCAAGATATAAGTTTTCTGTAAATTAAAATTGATTTTTAAAATCAGAATTGCTATGTGAAGTCCCTCTCCCTGTTTACTTCCTCATCATTTGGTCAGTCGTGATGGCACTGACTAAATAAGTTGCTTGACATTTTTGTTTTATGAATACAAATTCCTATTGATTTTTTTCCCTAGTAGTATATTAATGTACTCTATAGCCCATATTTTCTATTTTGTGTTTTAACAATAGAACAGAAAATGTATATAATTACTTTGAATCTTTTTTTGAAATACAATCATGAATAGTATTTTGAAGATCTTTAGAGTGCCCAAAATATATCATAGACAAGTCAATATTTGTTTTTAAGTTAAGCAAGAAATAGACTTCCCTGTTCGTTATAATTCATAAGTCATTGCAATTCATCTGTTTTCTGTTAACTTTTTACCTCTTTCATGAAGGGCTGGGACCCAGGGCTTTGTTCATACTAGACTAACATTCTATCACTGAGCTAACCCGCAGCTTTAATTTCTTCTCTCTTTTTTCCCTTTTTGCATGTATATCTCTGTGTGTGTGTGTGTGTTTGTGTATACATGTTTTCATGTTCATGGGTGCACATGTGTCGGAGGTCTAAAGTTGATGTCAGTGCCTCTCTGGATCATTCCCCACTTTATTAGGACAGGATCTGTCTATTTAGCTGAGTGGCTAGTCTAGGAATCCAGCCTGGAATTACAAGCAGGGCACATGCCTGAGTGGCTTGTTTTGGGGATCTGAACTCAGCCCTCACATTTGCTCAGCAACATCTTCTTGACCAAGCCATCCCCCTAGCCTCCCAGTCCTAATTTTTAAAACCATTTCCTGTGGTGCTTTTAATGTATTTTATAGGTATTCTGTGCTTCCTTTCTCTAAGCAGTGGACAGAAATAAGCTCATTGAGGTATATAAAAGAGAGGTATTCCAGGTATATAGGGCAGACAAAATAAGGCCACGAGGTGGAAATGAGTTGAGGGAATGAGACACTGTTCTGGAATTAGAAGGAAAAAGTCAAAGAGGTAAATGTCTTGATGAATTTTAATTTATTGATAGGTAGTAAGAATAGGCTTGTGCCTGTCTCAGATTGCTTTGGTAAATGGGACCCTATGATAAAGATAGCGCAGAAAAGGAAGAGGAAGGACAAAAACCAGTGGATAGCCTCATTAGATGTCCCTGAGCTTCAGAACAAAGCGGCCTCTGTTGTTTTGTTCAGCCCAACTTAAATGCCCTTTCTAGACTGCTGCATCCTGCTGCCCTTTTTACCATCCTGACCTTTTCCTGGGTTCTACACACTCCTGTGGGCAGGGCAGTGGGAGTCTTCCTCAGTACTTTCTTTCCTCTGTTCCCTGCTCTCAGCCCTCCAATGGCTTCTCATCTGGCCAAGAATAAAACCTAGAGGCCTTGCTGAGGTATGTTCCGCTTTGCAGGACCGGTCTTCCTGCTCTCGGTTCCTGCTCCTTGCCACCCTTGCCCATGACGTTCCATGATCCCAGAACTGACTTCTGTTCTTCACACACATGCAGTTTCTCACCTCCAGACTTTTATTCTGCTGTTCTCTCTACCTGGTAATGACTCTCCTGGGTCTTTTAGTTTTTGCTTGCCTTTTCTGCTCACACCCTTGTCAAATGTTACCTTTTCAAATTTCCCTGAGTACCTGTCTTAGACTGAATTCTCATCCTGTTACTTTGGTTTCGTTATTGTATATGAGAGGCTTTCTCTACAAGCATTCCAGTTTGCATTTGGCATTGTCTCTCTCCTTTACTGAATTGGAAACTCCTTAAAGGGAGGCTTAGTGTATTGCATGTACTGCTGTTTCCTTGTTGTCGAGAATAGTGCCTGTTGTGTGTTGATTGGGCCCTTGGTACCGTTGAATACACACATAATATTCTGTGACTTCCTTTTAGACTTTCATCTAGTATTGAGCACATCTTGTGGCTGAGAGGCCTGGTACCTGGTCAATCAAGTTCTTATTCTTGCTTTTCTTCTCTTGATATCCCTCTTTCCACCTGGACCCTGGACCCTCCAAAATTTTAAGTTTTGAGTCCTGGTTAATGAGACAATTTTTCCAGATCCTATGCTGTGGGACAATTGCTTCTGATTTTGAATTAAACCTCTACAGGAGTGAGAGGAAGCAGTATTTTGTCCTCTTTGTTGTGTGACCCTGGCTCATACCCTGGATGCTTTCTCTTGGTGTTTGGTTGTGGTCTGTCTTTTCTCTCCTTTCTTCTCTTCTTGTTCTTTCTCTGTCTGAACTGTGTCATTCTGGAGCCTGCATAGCTTCAGTCCTTGCCTCTGAAAAACTTTCAGCTTGCCTGCTTGTGTGATCTTTGCCATCTGCTTTTCCTTATGGCTGGACAGGAGAAAGAGCTACAATGGAACATTTTTCCCTCCCCTCATTGTTTAGTTAATATCTGGAAACCTAAGTTTAAGAATTATATCAAATTCCAGGCTAAACTGGAACCTGGTTCCAATAAACCTGGGTTCTCACAGAATATTTGAGGAGAGAAGTTAATTAGGTGCTTTCAATTATTTCATTTAACAGATACTTAATGAGCCTGAGATACAATACTAGGTGAAAACAATTGCTATTGTAATGGACCTTACATTTTGGTTAAACAGAATACTTAGACAACTATATAAACAGACATTGAGTTCTATAAAGGAGGGCTCTATAGTACTATGAGAATATATGTTGAGGGGAATTCATCCTGATCAGGAAGGCCACAACAGTTTGAGAAAGTGAAGGGTAGTTAAGATAGGAAAGGACAGTGAGAATTAACCAGTCAAAGGTTGCAGAGGAGAAGAAACAGAAAATTCAGGAGTCTAATGCTGAGGGTGCATGGACCATCTAAGAGAGTTTAAGAGTGAGTATAGATAACAGGATAGAGTAATGTCAAATGAGACTGAAGAGGTAGACTAGGACCAGATTTGCAGGGCTCTGTAGACCATGTAAAAGACTTTATTCCTTATTCTGCAAACAAGATATCTCTGAAGAGCTGTGAAAAGGAAGAAGATAGAAAAAGTTATAAAAAGTATTTTTATCTTTAAATCACCAGTCTGGATGCTGTAGAGAGTTGGATGTAAAGATATAGCATAAGAAAGGACATGGAAATACCAGTTAGAAGGCTTTAGTGGCAGATATAAGGTGGGTTAAAGGTAGCAGTGATCTTAAATTTTCCAGTCTACCTGCGCTGTCAGGTTTTCCTTTTCCTCTTTTCTTCTTTTTAAAGATGGGCTCTGGCTTCACATTCCTGCCTTAGCCCCAGCCTCCCAGGTGCTATGATTACAGATGTGTGCTGCCTCACCCAACATGACTCTGTTTTTAGTAATAGGTCACATTAGTATTTGAAATGTTTAGAAAATTACAGAACTTGAACTACTTATATGTGTTCTTATCAGAGTCCTTGTTATAGGTTGAGGGCTAGAAGGGGGTTAGAAGGGAAGCCTAGGCTAATAGAGGAGATAATAAATATAAGCTAGGTAAGAAGTCCATTAATAAGGAACCTTTATTATAGTTCCTTGAGGACCTTTCCTTTTGCTTCATCTGCCTTTTCAGTGGTTATTTAACTTACATTCACAAAAATTATCCATAGAAAGCTTCCTTCCTCCCTTGTAAAACATATTAGTCATGGACAAAAAAAGTACCATGCATAGAAGTGGTAGCTTTATTTATTAGCTATTTATATCCCAACTGCTAAAACATATTACAAAAGCAATTATCTCAAAAGGAAGTCAGCTCAAATTATAAAACATACTTATAAAATCAAGCACTTCAGGGGCTGGAGAGTTGGCTCAGGATTAAGCCTTTGCCTCAACAAGCCAAAGTACTTGAGTTCAGGTTCTCGGATCCCAAGTAAAAACAGGGTGGAAATGGTGACAATCTGCACTTCTGGCTCTGGAATGAAAAACATGTGAAACCCTAGGGCAAATCTCTGAGGAGAATAATCCAGGATGATTCCGGAGGTTACCCTTGGGCCTCCACGGGAGTGCACGTGCGCCTCACTATGTACTCAGACTGGCCTTGATCCTCCTGCCTCACACACACACACACACACACACACACACACACACAAATAAAAAAAGAATAATTTTTTTTAAATCAAGCACCTCAAAATAGAATCCTCTCAGATTAAAAATGAAGTCATCCAGGATTCCCAGTGACTTTTGTGTCTTACACTCCAAGGTGCTTTGCTGTGCTGCTTGCAGCATGTTTTTTGTTTTGTTTCCCTTTCTCATTTTTCTGCCCCCTGATTGGTTCCTATCACATCTCTACTTCATTCTGGGAAGTGGTTGATACAACACTTAAACAAAAACCACCTAGACTCTCCTTCCAACTTTTAAGTCAGGCCTAGCAATCTGAGAGGCAATTTTATGTTTAAATTGCTAGTGTATGCTTTGCCAGCTATCACTACACTTGAGGCAAGAAGTAAGTAAACATGCAAATGTCAGAAAAACATTTTATTTGAAGACTTGTAGATAATATCATTAGGTTGATCTGGCTTTATTGACAAGCACTTGCTAGAGTCAAGTGTGGTGCCCACATGCACAGTCCCAGCATGAAGGAGGCTGAGGCAGGAGGATCAAGGCCAGTCTGAGTACATAGTGAGGGCCTGTCATAAATAAACCATCAACTGTAAGGGTATATCCAGAATGTGAATATGCTGGAGTATGTGCAGAAGATAACATAAATCAACTCCTTGTCATTCACATGCCTGTAATCCCGCTATTTTGGAGGTTGAGGCAGGAGAGTCACAAATTCAAGGCCAGTTACAGAGTGTGTTAAAGACTGGTTCAAGCTGCATGATACCCTTCTCAAAAACAGAGCAGAAAATAAATTAAAGAACCCCCTCTGCCCATTCTCACCCATTGCTTCCTTAAATTGTTTCCATCTAGTCACTCAACAAGAAGCTGGAACTAGCAACCTCTTTGAGATACTGGGCAAGCAGATGGGCAGGGGGAGGGAAGGGAAGGTTAGAGAACAATTTCAGCATGGCGGTATCTGCATTTTCCTTACGGTGTCTGGAATGAATGACCATATTGACACATTATATTCCACACCTGCTTGAGTAGCTTATACCAACAAATGTCCCAGCCACACACTGTATAAATAAAGCATCCCAGGTCCTTAGAAGAAAGAGGAAGGAGAATAAAATTGGAGTCTGCTTATGACCTATAGTTGGATCTGACTAATCCTCAGTTATAATCCATATTCATCATATTCACATTCTATATAATCTTGCCCTCTCACCTCCCATTCTCCGTGGTTTCATATATATAGAAGTTAAAATGTCAGGTCATTTGATAAAATGTACAAAATAAATGAAAAAGAGTTCTGGGCTCCATTGTTCTCACTTCACACTATTAACAAACAGTTTTAGCTCTTTCAGCCCTTAATAACTTCCCTGGTATTTAAAAAGAAAACTTCATATATTGCTATTTTTTGAAAAATTTTCCACTTGAATTTCTGATGTGGGAAGTGGGCCTGGAGCTTTCTAACACATCTCACCGTCTCATCCCTGTCCCTGCTTGGTTTTCAGTCATCTTCCTAATCAGCATTACCATAACTTCCTGTTAGATCAGTATTTATGTTTTTCCTGGGGCAGTATAAACTTCTTTCACTACAGGTTATATTGGATTTTGTGATTGCATTTCTCATAAAACTTTTTTTTTCCCCTGGAGTTAATAATGTGGTCTTTTCCTTAGTTTTCTTTGTGCTTATCCTCAGTTCATCATTTTTCCTCCATACTCTCTGCCAGAAATATAAATCTCCTCTCAATATGTCCAGGCTGTTAGGCAATCTGTTAAGACTGCATTTTCTTTCTTTTCTCTTTCTTTTTCTCTTTCTTTCTCTTTTTTTCTCTCTCTTTCTGTCTTTCCTTTTCTTTTTCTGTCTCTCCTTTCTTTCTGTCTCTCTTTCCTTTCTTTCTGTCTTTCCTTTCTTTCTTTCTGTCTCTCCTTTCCTTCTTTCTTTCCTTTCTTTCTGTCTCTCCTTTCCTTCTTTCTTTCCTTTCTTTCTTTCTTTCTTTCTTTCTTTCTTTCTTTCTTTCTTTCTTTCTTTTTTTCTTTCTTTTTTCTTCTTCTTTGTCTCTCTTCTTTCTTCTTTCTGTCTTCTTTTTCTTTCTTTCCTCTTTTCTTTTCTTTCTTTCTTTCTTTCTTTTCTTCTTTCTTTCTTTCTTTCTTTCTTTCCTTTCTTTCTTCTTTTTCTTTCTTTCTTTTTCTTTCTTTCTTTCCTCTCTTTCCTTCCTTCCTTCCTTCCTTCCTCCTCCTTCCTTCCTTCCTTCCTTCCTTCCTTCCTTCCTTCCCTCCTTCCTTCCCTCCTTCCTTCCTTTCTTTTCTTTCTTTCCCTCCCCTTTGGTTTTCATTTACCCCACCGAACAGCTATTGTCTTGCACTTTGCTTTGTATTTATGATTTCCTTTATAAATTCTATTTTATGCTGTATTCCTTTTTGTCTGGAGCCTATGTTTTCTTGCCTAACCCCTTAACATAAGGCACCATTTTTGCTTTTTCATCTCCTGTAAATGTCTCATTTATACCTGACATACATTCCTGGTTTGTACATGGGTAGAATTCTAGGTTAGAAAAGTAAGTTTTCCCTCAGTATTTTAAAGTCATTGCACCATTTTTCTTGAGTGTTTATTGTTGTTACTGAAGAGTCCTGTTGTTTGATCTCTATGCATGTTAGTTTCTATTCTGTAACAAATCGGTACAAAGCCTATTGACTTAAACCAAAAACCATTTGTCTGTCAGATCTCTGTCAGGAATGGGTATGATTTAACAGTTACCTCTGATTCAAGGTCTCCTAAGAGGGGTGGGCTGCAGTCATTTGAAGGCTTAATTGGGGGAGAGTCTGTTTCTAGACTCATGCTTCAACCTTGTGTTGTCTTTGAGAAATGCCAGGTGGACTCCCTCCAGGCCACATCCCTCATGGCATCTTGCTCACACATGCAGCTCTGAGAGAGATCCAATGTGTTGGTGAGTCCTAAAAGCTAAAGACGGTCCTGGCCTTACACATACACACTGGAATTTAGGAAGAGAAGTGCCTGTTTTAGTCACTTTTATTCCGTCTCTTAGATCCATTCATCCCTAGTTCTAGAGCCCATTGTGAACTAGGGTTTCCTTCCGTCCCTCACATCTTAACACTTTCACTGGTCTATGAGTTCAGTCACAGATTCATTCACATATTTCCTGAGACACATTCTGCATGTCGTATGCAGTGTGCTGCTGTCAGGACCCAGTGCTCACTGATGGGGAAACCTCTAGAGTGCAGGTCTGGTCAGAGTACAGGCTGGCTGCCCAGTGTGGCTAGAGTATATGGATCATCTATATGTTAGAGAAAGAAGAGATGGAAAAGTCTGCTGAGCCCCTGTTCCCATCTTATTATTGGCCTCAGACTTCCATTCCATCCCTTTCTAGAATGAAAGCCTTCCCTGGGCTCCATACTCTGCCCAGTTCATTTCAGACCCCGCTGTCCTGAGCCCAGGTAGAGACTACTCACCTGATTGAATTTTTTTTTTTTTTTGAAAAAGATTGTGAGCAAAACTCGAAGGAGAACACATCATTTCCTTAATGCATAATAATATCTTAGATCTATGCTAACTGAATAGAAAAGCTTCCCGGATTGGTGGAAAAGCTGAAATTTAGAGTAGCTACTGTTTACTGCTTACTTGAAGATTCAAGGAGATGGCTAGGAATATCATGTGTTTTTAGGCTGCAATACAGTGATGTGCTAAGATGCTTTTGAGATGTATATAGGCTGTTTACTTTGCTGTTTTCTTCAACTGAACTGGCATTTTTTTTCAGTCTTTCTTCTTTGCTATTGATATCATGCCCTTCTTTTAACTCAACTGTAAGCCAGAAAAATAAGTGAAAAAAATGTCAGAAGCACTTCCTGTTTTCTTTGTTTGCAATGCAGTTTTCCAGCCTGAGGAACTCGCAAACCTGGTGACTGAGTTGGATCTCTGGAAGCCCACAAGGCAGAAGGAGAGAACTGACTCCTAAAAGTTGTCCTCTGACTTTTGCCCATGAACAATGATGTTTGCTCTCCCCTTTCTCTCTTTTCTCTATCTCTCTGTCAAGTAAGTATAATAAGTGCAGTTTTTCTGATTCTTCTTAGTCAACTTGCTCATTTCTTTGAAGTATTTTTTTTTGGTGGTTCTAGTGCTTGGACTGAGTTACCCAAGCACTCTACCACTGAACTATACCTCAGCTTCTTCAAGTCTTTGTTCAAGTAATTCTTGCCTAATGAGGTCATTTTTGACTAATTTGTTTAAAATTACAATATACAATTTATTTTGCCTAAGTTTCGCCTCAAACAAAATCCTTCAGTCCCAGTTCTCCTGAGTACTAGAATTATAGGTATGCACAGCCACACCTGGCGCAAATTACGACACGGCTCTTCCCCTGAACTTAGATGCCTCTTTTCTTTCACAGTACTTATTACTTTTTAATATGCTTTATAATTTACAGATTTAATATGTGCATTGATTATAAGCCCCATGAAGCTGAGGACCTTAGTTTTGCCTACTATTTTTTTTTTTTTTCCAGCCATGAGCACTAGAATAGTGCAGACATGCAGTAACCTTTCAGGACTTTCTCGGGTCATGCCATTCACCATTGACACCCCATGGGTAGAAAACTATATGAGGACCTGCTGCCTTCTTGGGTCAAAAACTCCCTCTTCCCTCCCAGTCCCGCCCTAGGGGCTCACAAAGCCCAGAGGACCCATGCCTCACCTCACGAGTAATACTTCCTGCCTTCTGGATTCAGATTCCTAGGCAGAGACATGCTGGGGAGCAGTTGAGGGTGGGTGGGAGGAGGAAGCAAGGCCAGTTGTCTTTTCCTTCTCTTCTTGGCCTTTCCCCTAGCCAGGCTCTAAGGGATCAGATTTCATCAGAGCAGAAGCAGGTGTATTAGGCTTCTGCCTGCAGGCAGGGGTTGGAAGGTGGTGGAAAGGGATGGGTGGAGGAGGGGACTGAGAAGGATCAGGACTTCATAGTGGCTTTAGCTAGGAGGCAGAAGGCAGATGGAATTTGCTAAAAGCAAGAAATGGGAAAGAGGAAATTAACACACTGGTTTTTGTTTGCTTGTTGGTATTCACTATAGAGTATGACAAATCAGGTTTCATGGAAAATAAACACTAAGACAGAGAACTGTTCAGATAATTTATTGGAGTGTGGTCTAAGGATCAGCACCTGGGGTAGAGGTGGAAGATCAGAAGAGAAAGATTTGGTAGAGGAAGCACTGAACTGTAATGCATTTGAAACAGACCTCAGCCCATGTGAGTTGCTCTGTAGTACAGTAGACCCTTCGGAAATGTCCTGAACTAAGGATGGGCCTTGACACCTGTGTATAACTGCATATAGGATGTTTCCAAGAAGACAGTGTATTATCTTGATGTCAATAGAGATGCCTCTATTGACAGTATTTATTAACTTATTTTTAAATTTTCCAGTTCTCAGAAATTGAACTCAGGTCTTCCCACATGTTAGGTAAAACACTCTACCACTGAGCTGTACCTGATTTGTCCAGGTAACTTTTATGATCCTCCTTCCTCAGCCTCCTGAGTCACTGGGTTTATAGGCCTAGAGCAGTTGGCAATTCTTGCGAAAAGATGTAGCCTAACCAACAACAGCCAATGCTCCTGACTGCCAGAGGAGTAAATGCTTTTTTTCTGAAATGGATATGAGTGGCATACCATAGCATCTGCTACAGAATTTTTCTTTGTGCCTTGTTTGTTTTCTGTACCTATTGTGTGTAGGGGGCCATGTCTTTGGAGGCAAGATTGATGTACTGTTTAAGTGTCATTGTTCTCTTGTAGCTTAAAATATTGGGAAGCTTGAATAAGCATATGAATAGTTAAAAATATTATAGGACCACAAAATGTAAGTATTTCTGGTAAGGATAGATGGATAGTTTGTCAGTGGACAAATCTGAAGGCTTAACTTATATATATATATATTTAGTTGGGTTGCTTACAGGGTCTCTTTTATTTAAGGGTTCTATAAAAATATTTTTTTGGTTTTGCAGTCTATTAAATTTTGTTGGAAGTAAATTCTATTGGCCGTAACTAAGGCTCTTTATTCTAAATATTGAAAGGTAAAAGAAAACATTTTAGCTTAAGTTGAGATAGCATTATTTTAAAGATAGTGTTTTATGCTGACTTTTATCTCTCTCAAAGGCATTTGACTTTCCCACCTCCAGTATTCAGAATGTTATAATATTTGGAGATAATGATCTTTAAAGAGGTAATTGTGGCTAGTAACTACATACATAATTCCAGCACTTGGGAGGCTGACTAGGACACATAGTGAGACTTTGTGTCAAAAACAAAACAAGTAAAACCCAGAAACAAATAAAAATCTAGAAAAGGCTAAGGGTGTAGCTCTGTGGTGGAATACCTGTCTAGTATGGACGAGGCCCTGGTTTCATCATCAGAACTGCAAAAAGAAAAAGAAAGAAAAAAGAAAAAGGAAGTTGGATATAGGCATGTAAAGAGAAAAAAGATAGTTATTTGTGTATAAAGAGACTTAGAAGAAATCCATCTCTTATTGCCCTGAGAGAGAACCAACTTGTGATGCATCATTATAGCAATCCTTCCAATTGAATACAGGGATCTTTAGAACGATAGGGAGACAGAGTGACAAGGACATCCCAACATTCCTAGGACAGATTTGGAAACCAGATGGAGGAGGGAATTCTTGTTAGCTTGAGCACATGGAATAGTTTAGGATCTCCACACTGGTTTCTGGTCATTTGTATGGCTCAACCACATTCCAACTCATGCTTTTTATCTCCTATGAAGGGACCGAGAGCTTCTTTATATTCAATCAAGTATCCAATAAGTTTTATTTAGTACAGTATTATTCTTAGTAGAACATAGGTTTATGTACATCTGTTAAGTACACCTGTATCAAAGGAGATTGGGGTAGGGAGGTGAGGGGAAAACAGAAATAGGGCTGCTGCTGAGTACAGGGTCTTTGTCAGAATAGGTTTCCTCATGTCAGTACAGTTGGCATGACAGTGTTTGTCTATGTATGCATGTGAGGCTAGTGACCAGGGCTGGCCTCAAAAACATCTCCAAGGTGCTGACCTTTTGGACCTGCACTACCATGCCCACCCACTTCTTTACTTAAATAAATACATTTTTAAAGATTTATTTTAGAAGTTAGCACTTGAAAAAATAAGCTCTACATTTATTTGTTTATAGATTGCCCAAAGAATTTTTATCAGATTTGTGTTTTCAGATCCATTTGTGTCTTCTTATCTAACCTATGTTAGCTTCTCTTTGAGCTTTTACTGAATCATTACATACCCCTTTTCACTTTATTTTTTGAGCTTTATACATTTGCTGGCAAACTGCGAGTGCATCATTCTATAACGACTCTTTATCCATTTCATTTATTATTTTCTGAAGTTACTACTACCTGCAATTTTCAAATTTTTTTCTGATCATTTTAGTGAATTAAAAAAAACTTCTTTGATTCACAACCACCTTGTAGATATTTCAAAGAATCCATGCTATTCACAATTATAATTATTAATCTACTTATTTGTAGCTTTAAAAAAGGGTCAGAAGACTATGAATGTAGATCAGTGATAAAGTGCTTGGCTAGCATGAAAGAGACTAGGTTCCACCTCCAGTATTGCAAAAAGAAAAAGAAAAGGCCTGAGAGATGGTTCAGTAATCACAAGTACTTGCATACAAAGCAGACCACCTAAATTTGGTTTCTGGAGCCCACGTGGTAGAGAGAACTGGCTTCTGAAAGTTGTCCTCTGACCTCCACATCATGCTGTGTTATTCCTGTACCTGCTGTCTCTCTCTCCCTCTGTGTCTCTCTACCAAGTAAGTAAGTAAGTAAGTAAGTAAGTAAGTAAGTAAGTAAGTAAGTAAGTAAAGTATTTACGGAAAGAAAAAGAGAAAGTCAGATCTCAATTTGGGATTTGTCTTTAAGTCATATTTGGGGTTACAGATAGCTTGAAGATTTGATCAAACCCTGTAGGGTCCAATGGTTGTTCCAGATTGTTGGACTTTGATATCACTGGACAAATGTGAAGTCTTAATTGAAATCATTTATATATTGGTTGGATTGTTCTTTTGCTTAAATGTGTGTGTGTGTGTGTGTGTGTGTGTGTGTGTGTGTGTGTTTGTGTGTATGTAGGTATTAGAGGTCACTCACTGTGTGTCTCTGTGGAGGACCAAGTATTGGAGGACCAAGGGTGACTTCAGGAATCATCCTAGATTTCTTCTACCTCATTTTTGCTTTCTTCTGGGATTTCCCAGACTTTGTCCACCAAGGTCAGAAGTCTAGGCCTCAGTCATTTCCACCTGGCATTTTTTTATGCGGGACCTGATATCTGAAATAGTACTTTCTGCTTGTGAAGCAGAGTCTTGACCTTTGAACTATCTCTCCAGTCCACTTAAATGTTCTGTTAAAAATTTTTGTTTTAGTTTTGCTGTTAAATTTTGTAGGAAGTAAACTGTTGGATGTATCGAAGGCACCTACTTCTTATTCTCAAAAGAAGAAACAGTAATCCTACATTTCCTGTACAAACAGTAATTGACAGTAACAAAATAGACTTAGTTGGTGAAGGATACTGTCTAATAAGTGATTAGTAGAAAACTGGAACATTACCACATAGAGCCCATCATAAAATAATTGATTCAGAAAGTGATTATCAATGACCAGAAGTCTTAAATGAAAGGTCCACAGAGATTGTTACCACTGGAACCATCTTATCAAGTTGGCCATTGGAGACATGTGCCTCATGATGGCGCATTGTGTGAAGCATACCATACCTCCTCTGCGGTATTCTTGTCAGAGAAAACGAGACCTGGTCTCTGAAGCTACATCCACTTGCCAAAAATATAGGCAATGAAAGAACCAGTTAAATTAAAATATAAGGAAGGAAGTAGGTAGAACTAGAATGTGTGACAGCTTATAAAGCAGCTAATTTCTGTAAAAAGTCAATTTTTGAGTATAAAAAGGGAGAGAGATTGTTTTAGGTTATAAGAAACTTAAAGAGACTTAAGTGTGTTGTATCTGTTTGGCTCCCGATTTAACAGGCCAGGCCTTAAAAAGTCCATTTGATACAAGGAAGGAAATTTGATAATGAACTGGGGATTAGATAGAATGATACTAGCTCTGGTAGATGTGACAATAACATTGAGTTATATAAGGAAATTTATACTTTTAAAGAGAATTGGGAGCCCAGGAGTCCTTTGTAAATGTAAGCTTCATTCTTTTTTGTCACTTTGGAGGAAACTTCTCCAGTTTTTAGTCTACAGTGCTATTCTGTTGTCTTCCTAGTAAGCATCAAGCTATCTTTCTGCTATGACCTGTGTTTTCCCTTTGTACAGTGAAGGCACAGGAATTAATTGATCTTAAGGATTCTTTATAGGGCTGGAGAGATGGCTCAGGGGTTAAGCTTCTGCTTTGCAAGCAGAAGGGTCCTGAGTTCAAATCGAGGATCCCATGTAAAAACGCCAGGTGGAAACGACAGCAGCCTTCTGTTCCTGAAAGGTGGACCCTGGGAAACTCCAGAGCAAAACAAATAAGTAGACACAATCCAGGGTAGGCACACAGTGCCCTCTAATACACACAGACCCACATACACGAAAAAAAAAATTCCTTATAAATGTAGCATTGAACTATGCATTGCTTGTTGATCACCATATTCTTTATTGCTCTTACTTTCTCTCTATAAATATTTTCTTAGTTTCTGTTTGGCCATTAAGAAACCTGCAGCTGCCATTTTATTGCTCCTTTGGCTCTTCTGAAATAAGAAAGTACCAAGGAATTAAAAGCAAGAAAGTGGGTGCTTTGTATTCACCTCACAAACTGTGCCTAAAGACAGCAGTTAGAGCTTTCTGCCTCTCTCACCATGCTTGTCTCTCAGTTGTAGAGTCTCTGTTTCCAGATGTTATCATCAGTGTTATTTTTAAATGCTTCTCCTTTACAGGGAAGCTGTTGCTTTGAAAAGTGGTAGTATGGTGGGGGGTGTTCAGAGTTTTATTACTCGCCGCAAGGCTAAGCTTAGATACTACCTCTCCATCTTCGCAAAATAGTACCCCACAAGATTTTCATTAGTGTTAAATGAGCTAGTATTAAATGCAGGTAGTATTTAGCCTATATTTGACCTACTTAAGCATGCAATAAAAAGGTTGTTTCATTGTTGAAATGATATCACAGCATTAATATAATTCTGAACAAACAGATTACCTTAGTGGGATGGCTTAGATTGATGCCGATAGCCTTGTAGATCTTAACATTGCTTCTGTTGACACTTGGAACCAAGTGACTCTGTGTTGTGGGATGGCTGTTCAGTTAATTGTAGGATATTACAGGGCATCCTGACCTCTATGTACCAGATGCTATCTACTACTAGTTTCGACATACGTCCAGATGTTGTCACATGCCCTGTCTGATCAAAATCAGTAGGAAATTGAGAACTTTGCTGTAGAGCAAGGAGGCCTTATGAGGATTTAAACCTTGTTGGGGGTACCTGAGGATAAAGTAGGAACAACAGTAAGTAGACTTTGTATCTGCTCTTATGCCTCTTGTCTATTGAGTCCATCAAGTACCCATAGAAAAACCTGCCCTGAAGAATAACTGATTGATTTCTCTTTCCAACACATGTGTAGCAGACCTTGAACTTCAGCAATAGATACCCATAACCTCAACTAAAAGGTCTAATATGTTCTTAGTTATTAGCTAGGACAAGAAATTTTTTTTTTTTTTTTTTTGTTGCTTAGACTTTTAAAATGTTTATTTATCTATGAGAGAGAGAGAGAGAGAGAGAGAGAGAGTGCACGTACATGCCGTGGCACGTGGGAGTAGCTAGAAGTCACTGCTCTCCGACTGCGTGGGCATCTCAGGATCACACTCGGCTCTGCAGCTTTGCGGAGGTGCCTTGCCGTGGCCCCATTTTTTCAGTTGTTTGTTTTTCACACAAGGTGTCACTGTGTCCCAGGGGGCCTCCGACTCACAGAGACCATCCCATCACTGCCTGCCAGGCACTACATGGGACTGGCTGCTTCTGTTTTGTGAAACCAGATGGGTCCGGGGGCCCCAAACACAGGGTCTCAAAGCAGGCAGGGGACCCAGATGGGGGAGGTAAGACAGCCGGGCTGCTCCACTCCAAAGTGCTAGGACCTGGAGTTTGGGGAAGAATCCTACGTGAAACCAGGGAGAGCCCCATCCAAGGTCTCAGCCGCAGGTGGTGGCTGGGCGGGGACAGAGAAGGCCTAGACAGGAGGGACCCATGCAGTGATTGATTCCACATTCCTCTGAGTCCTAGGACAGGTGGGGCGGGGAAGGCAGGGAAGGCAGTGAAGGCGTGGCCAGGGACGCATCACGCCCTCACGCACCCACGCACACCCGTTACCTACTGGCGCCCGCGCGTGGCAGTAGCACCGCGGCGCAGGCAATGCCCGCAAAGGACTCTGGGAAGTGCAGGTCGCGCTCCCAGGCGTCCGTCTCGGTGTTGTATACCTGCACGGTGCCCGTGACGTTGTTGAGTTGCCAGTTGTAGCCACCTACCACATAGATCTTGCCGTCCAGCACGCAGCAGCCAGCCTCCGACTGGCCGGTGCGCATGGGGGTCACGCTGGTCCACTGGTCGGCGTCGGGCGCGTAGTACTCGGCAGCCAGCACATCGAAGCAGCGGTCCACGTGGTCCATGCGGCCGCCCAGCACGTAGAGCCGGCCGCCGACGCCCACCATGGCATGCAGCACACGGGGCTCGCTCATGGGCGCCCGGGCCTCCCACTGGTCAGCCACAGGGTCATAGCAGTGCAGTGTCTTCTTGTAGGACAAGAAATTTTAAGTCAAGCTTTAGTTTTACTGCAGTAAGTCATAAAAGTAGTTGGTATATATAGCATGCGTTTTGTCAGGTCCAAATGCTGGACAGCCTCCTCTCCCTGGCTCTTTGTCTTCTTAATCAGTCTCTTTACTTGTCTGGTGCCCCAAAGATGCCTTTCAGGGGTATGGATTTATTTTTCTTCCAGACAGAGAATAATAAAACAGGAAAGAATTGAGGAGGTATAAAAACCAGTTTTTTTTTTTTTAAAGCAATAGAAAAGCATTAAAAACAAAAAAATAACAGGACCAGCAGCTGTAAATTCTGATAGGTAGGAAATCTCATGATATAAACTAGGGATCCCAGCTACCAAGCGGAAGGAGATAAACAGGGAAAGCATGTTTAGACTTTGGAAACAAAAAGCATGGAAAAGACAAAGGAAAGAAGAATTGTGCCTTCCATTTGGCATAGTGGAAACTATGGAGTTTCTGTTACTGCCTTTGTTTTGCTAAGAAAGAGACTGGAAGGGACTTCAGAGAAGGAAACAAACAGGATCTGCTCATCTCTTTAGTATGACTCCAGGAAGATCAGATTTCCTAGGGCTATGGGTGGGCCCTGGGGAATGGGGAATGACTAACTCAACTGGATTAATATAAGGGAGGAACTCATAGTAGGTGTGTTCTAGAACTCTGATTCCATTCTAATTTGACCAGGGAAAGGGAAGATCTTGAGGTCCACTATGCTTAAACACTAATTCCCCTTAACCAGTCTTTCCTTGTAGGGATTTATGTTGTTCTTTGAATCAGTAAAGGAAATAATATTTCCTTATTTTTTCATTTGCTTCTATTCATACTGTAGAATTATTCCTTGTTATTTTTTAAAAGTTTTTTTAAAAAAATTATTTATTTGAGAGAGCAGGATAAGATAGAGGAGAGAGGGAGGACAGGGGTATAGGAAAGGGAGAGAAGACATAACATCCATGTTTTGACTCATTAGTGGAGGTTAGAGGACAACTTTTGAAAGGAAGTTCTCTCTTACTATGTGAGTCTCTTGGGCATTGAACTACAATCACCAGGTTTGTGAGTAGGTGTGTTGCGTGATAAACCATCTTGCCTACACTTTCCTCATGGTTTTAACAGCTAATTTCTAAATTCCTTAGCTCTCATTTTGAATTTCTTTCAAAACCTAGATTGAGCTGGGCGCACACTTATAATAGTCATAGCACTTAGAAAGTAGAAGCAGGAGAAATAGTTCAAGATCATTCTTAGCTACTAGGAAGTTTGACAGTTCCCTACTTAGCTAAGTGAAAACCTGTCATAAACAAACAAACAAACAAACAAACAAACAAAAAAAAAGTAGATTTTAAAAAAAAGCAAGCAACCAAAGTTGAATGCTATTTGCGAGATTCAGTAGGAAATACTGTTAGAAAGTCAATAAGATGGAGTATTGGTTTCTTTTCTCAAGCCGTTTTCAGTCAGTTCAAAAGAAGTAAAAAAATGTGTACCCAAATAACTACAAATGGAGACTTGCATTTGGTTAGAGGTACAGATAACTAAGGCCAAATGGAACATATTATTTTGGTATAAGGAAAGTGGTTTAGTAGAGATTTTAGCAATGAATGAAAGTCATTTATTATAATAGAGGGAACTGGGCTGGAGAGGTGGCTCAGGGGTTAAGCCTCCGCCTTGCAGGCGGAAGGTCCTGAGTTCGGATCCCAGACTCCACGTATAGATGACAGGCCGGGGGCGGGGTGGGGCGGGGCGGGGCGGGGCGGGGCGGGCCCTGGTAGGGCGGAGCCTGTGAATCCAGGGGCAGAAGAAGGTGGAGGTGTCCATGGTGGTTCCCGAATTCGTCCGTGGTTCTACACACACACACACACACACACACACACACGCACGCACGCACGCACGCACGCACGCACACAGACACACGCGCGCGCGCACATACATACGCACATGCGCACAGTTGAATAAATAATAATAAAAAAATAAAATAAAGAAAAAGTCTGGTAAATGGAGACTACTACAAGATTTATAAAAAAAAAATAATAGAAGGAACCACATTTTTGTACAGATAGTCCTGGTTAAATCTGTTAATGTTGATTGTAATTATGGGCAGATTACTTAACCTTTTCATGATTCAGTTTTTTGTGTTGATGTTATTATTTGTATATGTGAGATGATACTCTTTAAGTGTTAACACTAAATAAGGTAATATCGAAGGTGAAAAATGTAGTGTGTAATCTTGAGGAATTATAAATATGAATTTTTGTCATTGTTGAGATGAAGCAAGATATATGTCACCTCCAGAATTGACAACCAAGTCTTTCACAGAAAATACAATATGGCCCAACTCATCTCATTATTCTGGGCCCTTTTTATCTTCTGAAGTTCAGAGTTTGTCAGAGCAACTGCAGTAGACCAAATTCATTACATTTCATCAGACTTGTATAGAAACAGAATCATTATTTACAGCCAGGGATATATTATTTACATTATTTTGAATTTTCTATTTTCCTAACTACAGCACATCCTTGATTACAGGTGGAGAGCCACTTGAAGAAATAGTTGATGGTTAGAAAAGACCTGACAGGAGAACCAAGTGAAGGTGGCTAATCAACAGGAGCATTTCCTGTACTGGATGAAATTCTGTCAGCCCTTACTAGAACTGTGGAGCAGCATCTCTCCATAACAGATGATGTTGTCCTAAGAAAATGCAGAATGCTGCTTCTCAGACTTCACATCTCTTTCCCTTAGAAGCCTAGGTTCCAATAAGTACATATAGTTAGAGCTGACTTTGCTTCTTAGACTCCATGTTAACCACCTTTGTTTTTACTTCAGTCAGTGTGCAACTTCTAAGTTAGGGATGATCTCATTTTCTAATGTGCTCCTTGGAAAGTTTGATTTATTCCTATAATGTTCAAGGAGTTTATTTATTAGCAGAAATCTTTTTATTTTCTTCTGGAGGTAACTATATTCCCCATTTCATCTCCCCATGTATACATTATTTAAATTTTGATTTTAGAGAATTCTAGGGCTGGGAGTTGTTGCTTAGAAATAGAGTACTTGTCTAGCATGTGTGAAGCCCTGTGTTTCGTCCCCAACATTGCAGTGGAATAAAGAATAGATTAGAACACTAGAGTAGAATAGAATAGAACAGAGGAGAATAGAATAGAATATTAAAGTTAGAAAGAGTAGGATATGGAACTGGGCCAGCCTAATCTCTCCCCATCCTGAAGCTCAGGGAAATTTGCGGAAGAGGGGGCAGTAAGATTGTAAGAGCACAAGGATGGGAAGAGTAATGATATGCAAGATCCACACAAGTTAGGGCCGAAGCAATCATAATAGGACTTTGCATGACCTGCGCTATCTCCAACACATTATTGACCCCTTTAGTCCTTTAGCATGAACTAAGGCACTAAGATCCTTGGAGACAAGGGACTGACAATCACAGTAGCGTTCCTAAGCTTAAGGGGAACACAGGAAAAGGTTCTGGGAAATGCCCCTGGGTCCTTGCACCTCATTGGAGAGGAAGACCCAGAGGAGGGTTTGGCATGCACATTAAAGGATGCTCCAGGGGATTGGGGGAGGAAGCACTGGGGGATAGGGAGGGAGAGGAGAGGGGAGGGGGGAGCAAGAGGGCTGGGAGGAGGTGGAGGGAGGGAGGGGACCAGTGTACCTGTTAAGTTTGTATGAGCTGAAATAATAATAATAATAATAATAAAAGTTACAAAAAAAGAATAGGGTAGAAAAAAATAAAAGTAGAAATAGAAGAGCCCAACCATAAATGGGACATCTCTACTTCTCCCTCAGAGGTTCAGGTACCATTGCAGAAGAAGGCTCAGGAAAAAATAAGAGCAGGAGGGAAAGAAAGATGTGGACGTCTGAATTCTAGGCATGACATGATCACTGTACTCTTGAACTCAAAGCAGTTGTGATTATCTGCCTACCCACAGGTCGGGCCTGTGAACACCCTGCTATGCTATGAAAAGGGGAGAGGCTCATGCGGCCACTTCCTCCCTGAGAAGTTATACACATTTATTAATGGTTGATAGGAGAGGGAGATATTTTCTTCAATGGTGTAATGTTGGTAAGCTGCTCATGCGCCTATAAACTCTCATCCATTTCCTGTAACAACTCTAATGAAACTTTTGTTCACATACAAAAAAATATGTGCAAGCAAAAGGGGGCCTGATGGGAAGAGGATGGGGATTAGAAAGATTGGGATAGAGAAAAGAGAAGGTAATGGGACGTGTGATATATTTTGTACACATATGAAAATGTAATAATATAATCTATTATTAGGTATAATTAATATGTGCTAATAAAAACATTAAAAATACAACAGCTGGGAAAGGCTGTTGATTACTTTTCTCCCCTGGCAACCTGCATCTGACCTTCTGTAACTGTGAAGGCTAGTAGCCAGCAGGGAGAAGGCTTCCATAGCCAATGAGCTCAGCTTGTTTTTTTCATCTCATGTGATCCTTGTGTGTGATGTCTTTGAAAGTTGTCATTTTCAGCTAGTGATTTTACTAGTCTTTAGTGGAGTTTGAGCAAGGGATCACTTGGCTGCTCTTCTTGCCAGAATTCCTTCCATTTTTTAAAATAAGATTTTTATTTATTCCTTGACAGTCTCATACATGTATACATTTTCATCATATCTATCCTTTCCCTTCAAGTTCTCTTTAAAAAAAAAGGGACCATAAAATATAAGTGATGAGAGAAAATACCTTTAGGATGTAGATAACTGTTGTGATTAGCTAAAAACATTGCGCATAGTTAAGAACCCATGAGAAACTGACAAAGGGCATGAGCACACAGCTCAGCTCAGGGAAACTGTCCGTTGTGTGAATGCATGGAACCAAGCCCATGAGAGATCACTCATGGTGTGCGTGCACGGTTATTAGAATTCAGGAGTTTGGCAGGGCCTGTGACCTGCCAGGGTACTAATCAAATGGTTGCAGGTCAGAATGTTTGAATGTAGACATGGACTTTCTCATCTCTGCCACCTACTGACGTGCATGTGACACTGTAGTCATATGTGTAAGGCCTTTAGAGGCAGCTTTCAATTGATTTTTACTCCTTTTTTTGTTCACATAATATAGAAGTGTTGTTTTAATCAGTATTTATTTTATGGGAAAAATAGACTCAGCCCTGGTCAGTGTCATATCGCATGTTCTTAACCACCTTTCTTGGTTAAGAGACTTAGTTAAAGAAAATAAGGCAGCTGTATGTTTGTTATGAACTTTTTTCTTCTTTTAAGCTGCAGAACACAGATTGGATATGTCTTTAATAAAAGCCTGCCCTCACCCCACACCCCACGCCTGAGAGCACAATTACGAATTGTTTTCAGTGGGTGGTTAATGGGAGATTGAAGAAAGCCCCCCCACCTTCATTCTGTTTAATCCTTGAGTACTAATCCTTGAGTCAGCCTTAGTTTCTGTTCTCTCTCCAATCTTTCCCTTATTGCCCAGTTGAGAAAGGCAGTTTTACTCTGCCTTGTGGGAGTCACACCTTATTGACTCAGTACTGGAGAACAGAATACAAGACGTAATGAGATTGTGAAACTAGGTTATAGGAGGACCTGGATACTTGATTTCTCTCCGCTTTGGATCACTCTTAACTGCAGCAGTCCAGGAGAGACCTGAGCCACACCTACCCAGCTCACTGGGTACCTCCAGAAAGGAGATAAAGTTTATTGTTTTCACTACTAAATTTCAAGTCATTCGTTATGAAGTAGTAGATGACTAATGGCACTGTGTGGTCCTTCTGGGTTAGCCCATTGTACCTACTTCTACTTTTTCACGTTCCTCCTTTTTCTTCAGAATACAGTCTAGTCCTGGGTTGAATTCTCTCAAAGAGAAACTAACTTCTGTACTACAGCTTATTTGCTTAATGAATGTGGAAAGTAGTTAAGACAGCTAGGTGATTTCCTGATATCTTGTAGCCTTCTAAGTCTATACTTTTGAATTTCTTCCTAATTCCTTCTCCAGTTTCATCAAAAGAATGAGTATGAGAATGAATAGAGTCAACCATTTGTTTGGTGAATTTTGTTTAATTGGCACATAATAATTATAATAACTTCATGGATTCATGATGGGTTGTCCATCATCTCAAATATTCACTCTGGCTATTTGACTTCCCAGACTTGGAAAAGGCTTCAAACACATTAGATTTATAGAGTGGCAGAACTGTATCTGTCTCGCTGACACCAAGATTCTCAGCTGCTCAAATTTTCCCTTTCTTTGTTATTTTCAACATTCACCCTGATCATGATGATGTCTCAATCTAAGCTTTATAGATACTGATGTTTGTGTATACTCAAAACTCACTGGTTCAGATGCAATTTGGTCTTTAGCCCATCATTCCTGCTAGGACTTAGAAATCCTTAACTTAGCATATCAGGTAGTCTCCTCTGCTTCCTTGAAGAAGAAAGGAAAGGTGACCAGGTGGCTCAGAGACAAAGGGAAGAAAGTGAGTCTGTTCACTGGGTTAGCCAAGGACTATGGTTAGCCTAGTCCTTCATCAGTGGTTCTGGAGATGGGAGGAAACGCAATGGAAAAAGACTGAACTGTGACAGACCTGTGAGATGCTTCCTTACAGTGTGTTGTTCCATCTGCTCTACAGAAAGCTTGGGCCAGATCATGGCTCCACTATTTATAGATTCAATTTCATACAACAAATATTCACATCTGCCGAACAGTGAGAGACAGTTTCAGCTCTATGGGTCTATAAGCTGGCTTTATAACTTCAGACCTTCATGCCCTTGATTTTGAGAGTCAGTCTGACTTCAAATATTCCATCCTTGTATTAGGTAGATTCTTGATTTGTAATTTGAGAAATAGTCCACAGACTGAGCTTCCTCGTTCTGAACAAGATTGACGGCATTTACTCTTGTTCAGAAGCACAAGTTAAGAACAAAAAAATCTTGTGACTCAGGAAAACAATGAACGGTACAGAATTGAATTATTTTCTTTGGAATCTAGAAATTATTACATGGAAATAAAGAATAAATTTAATATATTAAGAATCAAGAGTGGAGCCATTGACATGGCTCAGTGAGTAAAAGTACTTGCTGGGAAATCTAACAAGTTGAGTTCAATCTCTGAAGTTATTTTCTGACTTCAACACATGCTCCTTGACGTGCATGCCCCAACGTATCACCTCCCTCCTTTTTTTTTTTTTCTCTCTCCACCCTCTCCATACGTTAACTAAAATTAAACAAAAAACATAGAAATGCTAGTCTCCTACCTGGTGTGAACCAGGGACTTTTGAGTGCTCTTACTTTCCCAAACACATCGGTTTACTTCCCTACCTACCTACCGATGTACACTTTATCCAGATTCAGATGAGTGTATTAATTACCTAGTATTTCTCAGACTAAGCAGAACTGTCCTCTCTGCAGTGATTTCCTTGACTCTTGCACTGTTAAGGTCTTAGCTAAACAGTTGTAAATAAATAAAGAGGTCATGAAGGAGACTGCAGTGTGACCGATAGTAAACAGGGCTGGGATAGAGAGTATGTATGTGTGTGTGTGTGGTTGGGGGTGAGAAAAACAGCTGAGATCCTCACACTGGTATGTCTCAAAATAGTTCCATCCAGTCACCCAGTAGGGCTTTGTGCTCTTTAGCAGGACCTCACAGGAGGCATGGCATTTTCCTCTCACAGCAGCTCTATGAGCAAGCTGTGTGTGCAATTGCACATATACATGCATGTGTGTAGAAGCATAAGGTTGAGTTCGGTATCCTTCTCCTTCACTTTCCATCTTATTCATTGAGAGAACATGTCTCTAAATTAAACCCAGAATTCCTTGATTATGGCTAGTCTAGCTAGTCATCTTGTTCCTGGAATCCCTTGTCTCTCCCTATCAACAGCTAGAAATACAGGCAGACCACCAAGCCCATCTGACATTTTGTGTGGATTCTAGGGATTCAAACTCTGGTCTAGACTCTTAGGCAGTAGGTGTTTTGTGCATTGAGCCATATCTCCAGCCTGCATAAGGAAACTGAGATCCTTGGGGGTTAAATGAGAGCTAATTATCTTTTTTTTTTTTTAAAGCTTTTCATTATTATTATCATTCTTATTTAGTGTGTGTGTGTGTGTGTGTGTGTGTGTGTGTGTGTGTGTGTGTATCAGAGGGCACTGTATGTCCCTGTGGAGGACCAAGGGTAACTTCAGGAACCATGATGGATTGCTTCTACTTCCTTTCTGTTCCACTCTGGGGTTTCTCAGGCTCCGTCCACCAGGGCTGGAAGTGCAGGTCCCCACTATTTCTGCCTGGCACTTTTATGTGGGACCTGGGATCTGAACTCAGGACCTTCTGCTTGAGGGACAGAGTCTTAACCCCTGAGCCATCTCTCCAGCCAGAGAGCTAATTATCTTAACACTAAGCTAGCAAAATTTGGTGTCACTTGTTTCTTAGTCTTATAATCACATTCAAACCTAATCTTCACATTCCAATTGTCTAGCAATATATGAGACCAAGGCCTCATTCATTCAACCAGTATTGTCTATTTAGTGCTAACACTAAACCTTTCTAGAATAGGTAGAACAGGAAAAGTCCCTGCTGGAATTTTGGTTCTGCTTCCTCTTAGAGAGTTTAACATGCACAGTATCTGTTGCAACATTTATTTGGTTAGATAAAATATCAGAAAGAAAAGAAAGCATATTACCTGTAATGTTTCTCTTAGGGCTTGTAAATGCGAACCATAAAAATAGAATTATCTGGTTGAGGCAGGAGGATCACCAGTTAGAAGCCAGTCTTAGCTAATCACACAATGTGTTCAAACAAAAACAGCTTTAGCTTAAGTAGTGTCATGGTTTGAATGACCCACAGGCTGCTGTGTTTACATCCTTTGCTGAGGGAAGGTTGCTGAGGAGAGGATACCGAAGGCCTCCGGGTTGGTTAGCTCTGCCCAGCTCCTGCTAATACTCTGCTCTTGCAGGCTCTCTCCATGATAGACATGACTTAAGCTGCCTACAGCTTCTGCTGTTTGCCAGGCCTTTTCTGCCACGATGATTATTATATCCCTTCTGGAACTGTAAGCCAAATAAATCTCTTTCTCCCTTCAGCTGGTTGCATGAGTGTTGTCTTATAGCAGAAGGGAAGAGTAACCACAACAAATGGAGATAAACTTAATTAATTTCCTAAAGAAGAAAACCTTAGGGCATAGTGATTTACATCTTTAATCCCAGCGCTTTAGTGGTTAAGTCAGGCGGATGGCCCCAAGACTGAGGCCAACCTGTGCTAGGACAAAAAGGTATGAGGAATAATGGAAGTTATCAAAAATAAAAAGAAGGCAGGTGTGATTCCTGTTCCCTTATTCCCAAATTTTTTTTTTCTTTTTTTCAGCAAACTCATAAAGATTGCAGATTCTGGAGTAAGCACTTACAAAGCATTGATTTCAGAGTTTACCAGAGTTTAATTATGAGTTTCTATACAGAATATATTTTTTCTTTAATTAACAAGATTTTCAGAGCTCTAAACTTTTAGTGATTTAGAAAGAACTTATAAGATTACATACTTGATTATATAATAGCATGATTTAGTAATTTTTTCATTGTCTGAAACTTGTTCGATGTGGCATTTTAAATTTATGATCTCTGTCCAATCAAGTCATATTTCTTATTGACAATTTGATAATGTAATCCTTTTCAGGGGGGTAACATTGAAACAGTATCGAGTATTAAACCAGAAGAGCCAAGTATAATTTTTAACTCAGAAAATATTTTAAGTATTATACAAATATAATGAATTCATGCTTAGGATGAAGGTACAAGTAGAATACATATGTGAGTTTGTGTATTGGGATGCCTTTATTCTGACTTTATGCTTGTCAGCACAGTAATAACATACCCTTGAGTGGTTCATAGTTGAGCATTCATGTAATCACTCATCTGTTTGAATTTCAAAACAATCTTGCAATGTGCATTAAATGTTTGTGAGGTTCACCTTATGTGTCTGAGTAGAAGATGATAGAAAAGTTAACAGATGGCCAGCAAGGATATTGAGTTGGCAGCGGAAGAACTTAATTTAGTTACTTTAGTTCCTGAATAATAACAAAAAACATCCAAGTCAGTATAAATTCACTGTAAGAAAATCTTGGAGTTTTTCCATTGAAGTATTTTATTTGTGTTTGATAGGAGGGCTGCCACGGTGGCAGCCAGGAAAGAGGGAAGGGAGGAAAAAGAAGTGTGGAGGATAAGATGGAGAAAGAGGAAGAGGAGAAGAGAGGGTAAGGTGGGTTCTAACCAACTCTCAGTTGCTGATAGTGGACTTGAGATTTGAACCCCTATTTACAGTTTACAATCTGTGCTCTTTCTACTTTATCAAGGGTCTATATTTCCTGTTGATCTTTGTCATAGTTAAGCACAGGTGTCAACTTGACTCTTAAGGGTTTGAGCTCTGGGGCACAGGTGTAGAGAGTTGATGGTTGAGTTAAGCCCAGAGCAAACCTGAAGGAGATTGTCTAGCTGCTGGGGAAGACCCAGCCCATGGTGGGTGGGATTAGGCCCTGGATAAGTCACAGAGCTGGTTGAGGGAGTTGGCATCCTTCTGTGTACTTGGCCAGACATGCTGGTCTGGCAAGTAAGGATTGTCCATCTCTCAGCCGTTATGGTGGCCAGTTCCCTCAGCCCTGGTGTTGGTGTGTGCTCTCCCGTCAAGCTGGACTAAGAACTGTAACTGGACTGTCGTAAGAAAGTAAACTCCTTGTTCCCTTAAGCTGTGTGATGGTCATTTATCAGCAACCATGCTGATAAATCATTGGAAAAATTTCTTAATGCTCATGGCAATTTTTCCTAATAATCTTAGATCTAAAAATGCTATTGATTTGATTGTTCATGTTTGAACATGTAAAAATATTTTCTTGTTAAATTAAGTGTAATCTTTTACCTATTGTTCCCTGCTATATAAGGAAAATTTGAAGTAAGGATCAGATCAGAAATCAGATGACACAAATACTTCCTAATTAGAGAAATCTGTATTCAGCACTAACCAAAAATATATTGGCTGATCTGCTAATCAGCTGTGCTTCTTCAAACTAAGCACTAAGTTCCTGAACATTTTGGGTAAAAACACTTTGTCCATTTTAGAAATAGCTAGACTTTCCCTACATTCTCATTGGGCAAATTAAAGGGAAATATAATAAAAGTAAAATTACAAAAATATGGTTAAAATGACTAGTATGAAGTGTTAACTCTTGATAAACCTTGGAGGCAGGATGATTATTGTGATCACATACTGGTATTAGCTTCCTTTTGCTTGCCACTAGTAGGGTTGGTAAGGAACCATGCTTGTGGAAGTTTCAGTGTGTAAAGATCAAAAAATGTGAAAAGTCATGCTGGTTGTCTTTTCTTTTTAATTTTTTTATTATTATTTATTCAATTGTGAGTGTATGTGTGTGCGCATGTGTGTGTGTATGTGTAGAATCACGGACGAATTCGGGAACCACCATGGATGCCTCCACCTCCTCCTCCTTTACTCTGCCCCGGGATTCACAGGCTCTGCCCTACCAGGACCAGAAATGCAGGCCGCCCCCGCTTCCGCCCGGTGTCTATACGTGGAGTCTAGGATCCGAACTCAGGACCTTCCGCCTGCAAGGCAGAGGCTTAACCCCTGAGCCACCTCTCCAGTCCCGCTGGTTGTCTTTTCATAAGTACCAGTAAATTTTGATTTTTTTTTTTCTTTGTGTTCCAAGTGTTCTGCCACTGAGCTACCTCTAAATTTTGTTTTAAGACAGAGCCTTCACTAAGTTTTTGTCCAGGCTAGACTGGAACATGGAATCCTCCTGCCTCAAGTAGTTTTATAGATGTGCAGCACCACTCTCTGAAACCAGGTAATTCTAATGAGCTGTAAGAAAATGCTACCACTAGGTCTGGGGTGATGGCTCAGTGGATAAGGTGCTTCTATAAGAGTCTAACAAAGTGGGGCTGGAGAGGTGGCTCAGGGGTTAAGCCTCCGCCTGCAGTGAGTTCAGATCCCCAGATCACACTTAAAAGTCAGATGCAGTGGCATCTATATAGCCTTTGTAATCCCAGCTCACCTACAGGAGAGGGCAGGTAGAAACTCCAGAATGAGCCGGCCTTAAACAGTTGAGGACGTTTATCTGAAGGTTGTCCTCTGATCTCCACACATGCACGGGCATATATGTGCATATACATATTATCTCATATTATATATATTAATCCATATGAAGCAGACATCTGTTCATATACATTAAGGTTGGAGAGTTATATTTAAATAAAATATGGAAGGTTTGGAGAGGGCAGCAGGGATTGCTCTCGGTCGGCCACATTGGTCCCAGCCAATTTGTCTGTTTTGGTGTCTTTACTGTTGGACAGTCAAGTGATGTCCTGCTGTAATCCAGCTCTGCAGATGCAACAGCCTCTAGTCACCATGTAGTTTGCCTTTTGATCTTCCTGTGTCTATCTGACCTACTGCAGTAGAAAAGTTACAAAATGATTGTGATAGTGATTGCACAGCTCTGAAAGTTTACTAAAAACCACTGAATGGTACATTTCAAACAGGTGAATCCTATGAGATGGAAACTGAACATCAATAAAGCGAGGTGAAATAAAAATATTGACCAAAGCTGACCCCAGAACTAAAAAAAAAAAATCTAGAGAAGTGTTGTTATTGATTAAATAGAGAAATTGTTAACAAGAGCTGCTTCCTTTTTTCTTTTCTTTTCTTTTTTTTTTGGAACATAAAGAAAAGCCTCCCATACCTTTGAGAAGTAGATCATTCCAATGCTTTTTTAAACTCTTGTAGAACATCAAAAGTGGGGGGAAATTTCCAAATTTCTTTTCGTAAGAGAAACTACCATTAATATTGAACTAAGAAAAAGATGGTTCTCATAAAAGAAACAGAAAAACGCTTTTGCTTGTAATGTTGAAGTAAGGATCTTTGAAAAAATATAATGTAGAACCCAATATCATGTTTGAAAACATACAGAACAGTTGTTATAGTTGAATGAAGTTTGGGCTGTGAAACTGTACTGCTGACTGGAAATCCCAACTCTATCTCTTCCTAGCCCTTAATGTAGGGCAGGTTATTCTTAACTGTTACTGTGAGAGAACACCCAAAAGTCAAATACCTTATGGGAGAAATGTACACATTCCAGAGGGAAGAATATACTTTTACGGTGGCAGTGACATGGCTGGTGGCTGAAGCTGTAGGCAGGTTAGGTCACAGCAGACATCCACATGGCTGGAATGTTCCTGGAGAGTGTCTTTCTTCTGTGGCTCCTTTTATCTGGTCCATTTCTGGGAGGTTCTTATGAGATCTATGGAAGTTCCCATGGGATATGGGGCTGATCTTTGTCTCTTCAGATGGCCACAGCTGATCTTGCCAGGTGTGGTCTTAGTTGATCTTAGTTAATGCCAGGTGTATCAAGTTCACACTCAGGATTAACTACCACAAGCAGTTTGCTGAACTGTTCCCATCAGTGAAATAAGTGGATCAGCACATAAAACTTAAAAACAATGCAATGAACATTTTCATGACAATTTCCACTACCCTTTTTATTTCTAAAGACAGATTTTTAGAAGATGACCTGTGAACAAAAAAAGCTAAAATTCTTTTTTAAAAAAATATTTTTATTCATTTTTCTTCAATTGCGTGTGTGCGTGCGCACGCGTGTATGTGTGTGTGTGTGTGTGTGTGTGTGTATACATAGAACCACGGGCGAATTCAGGAACCACCATGGACCGCTTCCACCTCCTCCTTGTTTACTCTGCCCCTGGATTCACAGGCTCCGCCCTACCAGGACCAGAAACGCAGGCTGCCCCTGCTTCCGCCCAGCGTCTACCTGTGGAGTCTAGGATCCGAACTTAGGACCTTCAGAGGCTTAACCCCTGAGCCACCTCTCCAGCCCCCCAAAAAGCTAAATTCTTTAAATGCCAAAATTACTGTGGTTCAGAAAGATCCCATTCTTATAGGTAACAATGGCTTTGTGCTTATTCCACCAGTATAAGACATAATTGCTGAAATCAAAATGTTAGATAATTTCATAAGTCAAAAACAAAGTTTAATCATTTTAGAGTAGTGTATTCAAATATTAGGAAAGTTAGAAGAAGCAAGGATTTGGGGAGTTAGGAGTGGAGGTAGATTCTTAAGTGGCAGCTTAAGACTTCTTTATTAGCATTTCGGCAAACATCCTCAAAGGACTTGCTCCTGCTAGGTGACTCAGAAGAGCTTCTGGAGGCTCTATACTGGCTATAAAGATGAAAGGAAGGGTTAACTGATTACAGTAAACACAGTCAGCTGTGCCTTCCTGGCCCAAAGCTAACAAAAGGCAAACTCATGGTAACACACTTGGTTAACTATCTGCTAGCTAAAACACCCAAGTTTTGGTCTACAAAGAACAGCCTTTTAACTGATTGCAAATTTAAAACCACCAATAGTAGAATTCAGCTAATTATTTCTAACTTGGCTGGGTCCAAACATTTGGAGTACAGTTTTTGTAGTAAGAACACAGTTTTCGTGCAAATCTCAATAAAAGCCTCAACAAAAACCCAAGTGTCCATCCATCTCTCAGTGTGTTTACCTTCATCTTCCAGGGGGTAGCTTCCTATTTCTACTTTATTTGACGTTCTCTTATCCTGTCCTCTGGTCTCCATGCTTTAGAAAGATGTTAATCCATATACTTAAACTGAGGGTAACTGGATGTGGAGATCTTGAAGTTTCCCAGTAGTAAAAGGTTTCTGAAGAGCAATAACCAAAAAATTAACTCAAAATCAGACATATAATGTATCGTGGTTCTTTCTGGTTACTTGTCACATGACTTCACTGTAACCATTGTTCTGAATGTCTGATGTAGGCACTGTGCCCTGTGCATGTCTGTCACATGCAGCAATGCCAAATGCATCCTCAAACAGCTCAGCTAAGATTCCAGAAGATTGTGTTGTTTAAGGATTACACTGCTAGTAAACACAAAGTCTTCTGCTGTTATGGAAATATGATTATGGAAAACAAAGCTTTTTTAACATTTTTCCTACCTTCATCCTTTAATATGTATCTAATTAGGATATCTTTGGATTGTATTGGATTACAAAATTTGATTTTTAAAAACTGCTGCTTCGAGTTGCTGGATTGAGTTTCAGAGAAAAAGATCCTTAAATGAACTTTGTCTTGGGATTTGGATAGAATTTCCAATAATTTCTGAAACAGTTCTAAACATACTTCTGCCATTTTTATACTACATATTTATGTGACGCAGTGTTTTCAGCCTTGAGGGCTATAAAGTCTAAATATTGATCAACTCTGGAAAATGTTGAAGATGCTCTATATCCTTCAATATCAAATGTTTAGCCAAGATTTAGTTTTTTATATAAAAGTAGATAAGCATATTCATCCCATTAGTATGCAACTATGACTTCTGTGTCTTTAATAAATGGTAAAATTATATGCACACTAAATTTTTATAAAACAAATTTCTTTGTGATTTATCAGCAAATGTCTTTTTTTTTAACATTTTTTATTATTATTTCTGCTCATACAAACTTAATAGGTACACCACTTCCCTCCCTCCCTTCTCTTCCCCCGAACCCTCCCCTCTCCCTCCCCATCCCCCAGTGCCTCCCCCCCCAATCCCCAGAGAGTCCTTTAATGTGCATGCCAGACTCTCCTCTGGGCCCTCCTCTCCGATGACGTACAAGGACCCAGTGGCATTTCCCTGAACCCTTTCTCATGTTCCCCTTAAGCATAGGAACACTACTGTGGCTGTCAATCCCTTGTCTCCAAGGATCTTGGTGCCTTTAGCCGATGCTAGACTTCGTGAGGTCAATAGTGTGTTGGACATTGCGCAGGGCATGCAAAGTCCAATTATGATTGCTTCGGCCCTAACTTGTGTGGAGTATCTTGCATATCATTGCTCCTCGCATCCTTTTCCTCTTACACTCTTACCGCCCCCTCTTCCGCAAATTTCCCTGAGCTTCAGGATGGGGAGAGATTAGTCTGGCCTAGTTCTAAGTGGTTGATATAGAGTCTCTGAAGTTCTGGATTGTGGTTTGTTGATTTTCTTTTGCAGTTTTGCTGCTCCTGCAATGCCCTTCACTCCATCCTGATGGGCATTGTATGTCACCCCCTGGCCAGAGACAAAAAGCTGTTAAACTGGAGTCTTGTTATAAGAGCACATCAAGGGTAGATGTAATAAAAGTAGGAAACCACAGTGAGGGAGGGGTCAATCACCCATTTGCAAAATGGTTACTTTTTCTGCCAGACTATATGCCCTCCCCTTTTGGTGAGATCATACCCCCTCAGTTGCAAATGATCAGGAGCAAACGTCTGTGAACTTAACCAGGTGTCTCATAACTTACTTGCAGTCCTTGATGGAGGCCTATTTTCTCTGCTGTAACATGGTCCCCTCTCTCCTTGTTTCTGGTGTGGCCCTCCAACCCCATCCTTCCTGTTCATAATCCTTGGAATTACTGTAGGTATTACATAGATTTATCTTTGAGTGTCTCAAGGTGGGCTGGGTGGGTTTGGTACTAGGAGCCACCTATGAGGGAGTACGTACGGCGCTTAATTTTCTGGGTCTGGGATACTTCACTTAATATAATTGTTTCTAATGGCATCCATTTCCCGGCAAATTCCAGTAATTCATCGTTTTTGATGGCTGAGTAGTACTCCATTGTATAGATGTACCACAGTTTCCTTATCCACTTGTCAACTGTTGGATATTTGGGTTGATTCCATGACTTTGCTATTGTAAACAGTGCTGCTATGAACATGGTCGTGCTTGTGCTATCGAGGTGAATCTCTGCTGCATGGGGGGTTATTCCCAAAAGTGGAATAGCAGGGTCATATGGAATTTCAATCTTTAGTTTCTTTAAGAATCTCCAGATGGCTCGCCAGAGTGGTTATATGAGCCTGTATTCCCACTAGCAATGTAGGAGAGGTCCCCTCTCTCCACATCCTCTCCAGCATTTGGTGTTGTTTGTGTTGTGGATTTTTGCCATCCTGACCGGGGTGAGATGATATCTCAGGGAAGTTTTGATTTGCATTTCCCAGATGGCTAAAGAAGTGGAGCATTTTTTAAGATATTTGTTAGACATTTTAATTTCATCCCTGGTAAAGTTTCAGTAAATGTCTTTTTTTTAATGGACTATAGAATATATTTTTAAAGTGTGACCTTAAAAGGACACTTTTATACATAGGATTTTTATTTTGCACAGCTGTAACAATTTCATTATAGATCAAGGAAGAAAAAAAGAAGGATAAATCCACTACAGAGTAAATTACTAAAGCCTTTCTACTTTTAACAGGATTTTTCTATCTATAAGATTTATTTTCATACCTCCCCTCAAAACAGACAAGATGCTTACCATATTGTAAAGATTATAGGTTTCTGCTGAAAGAAAAAAATTTACAGTTATTGTACATCAAGGTTG
The DNA here is from genome assembly GCA_023101885.1 of Typhlomys cinereus. Classification (NCBI taxonomy): domain Eukaryota; kingdom Metazoa; phylum Chordata; class Mammalia; order Rodentia; family Platacanthomyidae; genus Typhlomys; species Typhlomys cinereus. The sequence continues at coordinate 80,561 of JALPQD010000584.1, forward strand.
AAAAACTGTCTTGCATGAAAAATATTCTTAGAAATCATGTGAATACAAAAACATTGTATTTAACAAAAGGTTAAAGTCCTCACACACGCCATCTCCATGGACACTCATCCTTGGAGTCTCGAAGATGTTGGGACTTCTCGTTTCCTCTCTTTCCATTCACTCTATGTTTTACCCAACAGCATTCATTAAGGCAAGCAAGTCCTTTTGTGAAGAGATCTTAAGGAAACTGTGGACAAATGGCAAACTTTTGGCATTAAAACAGGTCAACACATACCTAGCCTTTAATAATATACATTAAGCATTTTTTGACTAATGACAAGAAAAGATGAATATGTTTGTTGATAAATCAATGTCCAGGCAATTCCTACCAATGTTTTCATAGCTTTAAGCTTTAAACAGGACAGAATTTATGCAAATTCATTAATTAATTTTACCAAACCTGGTAAGATACACTCAAGCAGGCTGTGAAACTATATGTACAGAAAGTAAATGATACAGAATTAAAAGGATTCTTCTTTTCCTTATAGCCTTACAAATTGATTAACTTTGAGGATAGTCCTATAATATCAAACATTAGGTAACCAGGTGTTGGGAAATCTAACTATACATTAGGTAACCAGGTGTTGGGAAATCTAACTATACAAACTAATTTAAAATACTCATGATGACAACTTTATAGTGTTTTATACAATTCAGCTCGTAGTTAAGGGCACAAGACAACATTTAACAAAATAATTATATCAGTTGACCTAGAAACCAAATGCAAATGATTTGAATACAATCTCCAAAATCTTTTTAAGTGAACGTTAGCCATTTATTCAAAATTCTACAAGAATCTAAGGGATTAAAGTCTCCTATGACATAAAGCCATCTCAAACAGTTTCATGTCTCAGCTGAGCAGGAGGAGAGAAGATGAGGGACTGTTCCAAGGGGCAGCTGGACATAAAAACAGACTTCACAGCAGCTTCTCCCAGCCTGCTATCTGCACTAGTGGCCTGCATGCATTGCAATAGTAGCAGCGTGCTAAGGGCCAGTTTTTTTTTTTTTTAAACATTTTTTATTATTATTTCCACTCATACAAACTTAATAGGTATACCGGTTCCCTCCCTCCCTCCTCCTCCCCTCTACCCCCTGCTCCCCTTCCCCTCACCGTTCCCTCCCCATCCCCTAGTGACTCCCCCCCAAACCCAGGAGAATCCTTTAATGTGCATGCCAGACTCTCCTCTGGGCCCTCCTCTCCAATGACATACAAGGACCCAGTGGCATTTCCTTGAACCCTTTCCTGTGTTCCCCTTAAGCATAGAAACACTACTATAGCTGTCAATTCCTTGCCTCCAAGAATCTTGGTGCCTTTAGCACATGCTAGACTTTGTGGGGTCAATAGTGTGTGGGACATTGCGCAGGGCATGCAAAGTCCAATTATGATTGCTTCGGCCCTAACTTGTGTGGAGTATCTTGCATATCATTGCTCCTCCCATCCTTGTGCTCTTACAATCTTACCGCTCTAAGGGCCAGTTTTAATACCATTTGCTTCATTATTAATGTCAAAGACTTCTTCTTGGATTTTTTTCATAAATTTCTTTTGCTGTATTAATAAATGCCTTTTCTACATTGGAAGCAGTCTTGGCAGAAGTTTCCATGAAGATAAATCCATGTTCTTGTGCAAAAGTTTTACTTTTTTAAATTTCTATCCTTTTATTTCCAATAGGCATAACAACTGTGTTGACATTGGAATACTGGCGGGCATCTTCTAATCAGGTCATCAAGTTGTTGAATGTCTCTCTCTTCATAAAGCCCCTGCTGACTCTGTAATATGACCTTGTGATAGAGTGAAAGGACTCCTGCCCTGCCGTATTCCATACTTGGAGTGTTTTTTTTTTTTTATTATTATTAATTCAACTGTGTGCATATGCGTGTGTGTGTGTGTGTGTGTGTGTGTGTGTGTGTGTGTGTGTGTGTATGTAGAACCACGGACGAATTCGCGAACCACCATGGACGCCTCCACCTCCTTCTGCCCCGGGATTCACAGGCTCCGCCCTACCAGGACCAGAAGCGCAGGCCGCCCCCGCTTCCGCCTGGCGTCTATACGTGGGATCTGGGATCCGAACTCAAGACCTTCCGCCTGCAAGGCGGAGGCTTAACCCCTGAGCCACCTCTCCAGCCCCCATACTTGGAGTTTTATCTGCTTCCCATTAATCATTGTAATTTGAGCACCAAACTCCATGCCAATAGTGAGGTCATGCACTGGCTGAAACCTTTTGTCTGTAAACTGTAGCAATAAGAATGTCTACCTGACTTGGTAATGGTGATGTATTTGAAGAGACAGGCATACTCCATGGCATATTCCATGGCCAGAGCCCAGGACTGACTCCTCCTCCTGCTTCTGTGTGTATCTGTTTTATATATACTTGTATATCTAGTGTTGCATAAAAATTTCCCAGATGAAAAGAAGTCACATAGTGGAAAAGTTTCAGAAGTCCTGTTCTTAGGAGACATCCCTCATCAAGAACTGAGGATATTTTCCAGTTCTCCAGTAACAGATATACAACCCTAATTCAGGCTTATCCTGGATGAATGAAAATCAGAGAAAATACACTTGTCAGTACCCCTGTAGATACATACTTGGAGTTGGATTTTCCTTTATATATTTAAATTGTATATACTATTAAGGATATAATAATGTATTTCAGCTCTTTTAATCTGGTAAATACATAAATGAAAGAAATTATCTACCAAAAATATTGCCAGGAAAACTTCATATTTTCAGCTTTTGTAAGGGTGAGATTATTATTTCAAGTCCTGTATCTTTCCAATCCTTTTGTATTCTTCCTTGTCCAGGTAAATCATCTCAATCTTGGAATTCTTTGGGAAACAAGAAGAGCAGATCTTACTGAATCAATGGAAATCTATCCAGTTAAATTTGAATTTAATGAATTTATATGGCTTTTCAGCTAGAGTAAGCCTGTGACTTTATGATCTTTTGTACAGAACAGATGTGAGTGTTCTATGAATATCTAGGAGACCTAGACACAGTTGCAATTAAAAGTCAGGAAAGGGGCTACAGAGAGATGGTTTAATCAGTAAGATATCTGCCACTCAAAAACGAGGGCCTGATTTTTTTAAAAAAAATTTTATTATTTATTCAATTGTGCGTGTGTGTTTATATATGTTTGTGTGTGTGTGTGTGTGTGTGTGTGTAGAACCACGGGCGAATTCGGGAACCACCATGGACCACCTCCACCTCCTCCTTGTTTACTCTGCCCCGGGATTCACAGGCTCCGCCCTACCAGGACCAGAAATGCAGGCCGCCCCTGCTTCTGCCCGGCGTCTATACGTGGGATCTAGGATCCCAACTCAGTATCTTACTCCTGCAAGGCAAAGGCTTAACCCCTGAGCCACCTCTCCAGCCCCAAGGGCCTGATTTTAATCCCCAGCCTCCATGTAAAAGCTAGGCGTTACACTGACCTCTATACACATGTATATGGGTGCCCCCACACATGAACACACACACACACCACACCTAAAATAAATAAAACTCTTAAAAAGGCGGGAAGATTTCTGTCATGGGTTGTTCTCTTGCACACTGCATACTTGCCAAATATTAGCATATTAACATCATCTAGGAACTCCTCAAACAAATTACATTGAACTTAAGTCATTGTTGCACTATTTAATCAAGACATGAACAGATTAATATGTTTGTGATTTTTAAATGCTTTACATCAGAAAGGTCAGTAGTAATCAAATTCTTTAGCAATTTAATCATTTGGATTCTGTACAACAGAGATTACTCCTGTTTACTTGTCAAGTTTGCTGTGATTGTCTTTTAGATCTAGCCCTACCCAGTGCCACTTGGTTAACAGTTCTATTGATATTAGAAGCTTGTTGACCATATGGATTATTATAAATTGATAGCACAAGTGAGGGACCACGACCCTTCCATAATATACATTTTGTTTACATATATACTTTATCTTTGACTATAACATAGTACTTGGGCTCTTTAAAAATAAACTAAGTTTACATTTAAATCTTAGTTTTAGTTATCTTTATGCTGTGTTTTATTTTTCTGAAAAAAGGCCATCTTGACTCAGATACAGAAACAATTAGGACTAAGTATTTGCATGCTCCTTTCTTGACTTTTTTTTTTCTCCTCTAAATTCTGCTTTCCCTAGGTTACCTGTAAGTATTCAGGTTTTGTACATTTCATCAAAATTGTCCACAATTTCAAAAGTTTAAAAAATAGTTCCTCAAATTCAAAAGGGGGAAAAAAACTATAATGTTGTGCTTTTGTAGTGGGAATTGTAAGAAGAACTGTTAATGTCACAATGGACGTCCATGCCTTGTTGACTCAGAGTCAACAAAACCCAAAGGTCAGATCAGCTCTTGCTCCCTAGTGAGCATATTCAGGAGTTAATCACCATTTCACTAACCTACAAAAATCATTCAGTCTTCCACTCAGGAACTGCTGGTACTTTGAACAAAAGTACATAATGCTTTAGAAAATGAATTCTATGAGTCTTCAAAGTTCATGGAGTTTTTCACTCTTTGGAAAAGGCGTGATATTTGGGTGTCACTAATAGGATGAAGTCTTTTCTTGCTGTTACTCTTGTTTAGTAAGGATATTCACATGTCCATGTGTGGCTTGTCTGACTCTAAGCAGCAGTTATCAAACACGCTACTCAATGTTTCTGAATTTGTGTCAGACAATAGCAGTTTTCCTTAATACTCAGGAAAAATAAATAAATTGAGTTTTCTAAATGTCCACCTTTTCTCCATAGCCTTATACACATGTAAAGACCCAGTATCTCAAGTTTTGGCTCTGTTTTCAAAACATTAATAATTAACACTTTCTTTTTTTTAATTTTTTAACATTTTTTATTATTATTTCCGCTCATACAAACTTAATAGGTAGACCAGTTCCCTCCCCCCCTCCGCCTCCCCCTGAACCCCCTGCTCCCCTTTCCTCCCTCCCCGTCTCCCAGTGCCTCCCCCCCATTTCCCAGAGAGTCCTTTACTGTGTATGCCTAGCTCTCCTCTTGGTCCTCTTCTCCGATGATGTACAAGGACCCAGTGGCATTTCCCTGAACCCTTTCTCGTGTTCCCCTTAAGCATAGGAACACTACTGTGGCTGTCAATCCCTTGCCTCCAAGGACCTTGGTGCCTTTAGCCGATGCTAGACTTTGTGAGGTCAATAGTGTGTTGGACATGGCGCAGGGCATGCAAAGTCCTATTATGATTGCTTCAGCCCTAACTAGTGTGGAGAATCTTCAGATCATTGCTCCTCCCATCCTTTTGCTCTTACACTCTTACCGCCCCCTCTTCCGCAAATGTCCCTGAGCTTCAGGATGGGGAGAGATTAGGCTGGCCTAGTTCTATGTGGTTGATATAGAGTCTCTGAAGTTCTGGATTGTGGTTTGTTGATTTTCTTTTGCAGTTTTGCTGCTCCTGCAATGCCCTTCACTCCATCCTGATGAGCATTGTATGTCACCCCCTGGCCAGAGACAAAAAGCTGTTAAACTGGAGTCTTGTTATAAGAGCACATCAAGGGTAGATGTAATAAAAGTAGGAAACCACAGTGTTCCAGCTCCAGATTGCCTTTCACTGCTCTTGTTTCCCTGGACAAATTAATCATTTGCAAAATGATCACCTTTCATCTGCCAGACTATATGCCCTCCCCTTCTGGTGAGATCATACCCCTTCAGTTGTACATGATCAGGAACGAACGTCTGTGAACTTAACCAGGTGTCACATTACTTACTTGCATTCCTTGGAGGCCGATATTCTCTGCTGTAACATGGTCCCTCTCTCCTTGTGTCTGGTGTGGCCCTCCAACCCCATCCCTCCTGTTCACAATCCTTGCAATTACTGTATTACATAGGTTTACCTTTGAGTGTGGGCTGGGTGAGTTTGGTTCTAGGAGCCACCAGTTATGGAGTACATATGGCGCTTAACTTTCTGGGTTTGGGATACTTCACGTAATATAATTGTTTCTAATGACATCCATTTCCCAGCAACTGAAAACTTTACTTATTTTTATTTTCTAAGAGTTTCACATATGAATACAGTGAATTTGATACCTTATTACCCAATGTCTTCTCCACTTTTTTCCCATGACAACTATTCTTCGTATCAGTCTTACTCCTGTTTTCATGTCTTTTTGCATTGTGTTGCATCTGGCATGTACCAGAGGCTTTGATGGGGTGTACCTGAGCACTAGCTAGACCATAAATCATGGGCTTACCCTTCAGGAAGGCATCTTCCCTCATTGTCCCCCGCAACCTCCACATTAACTCTCAACAGTCTCTTAGGGATGCTTGGGACCTCTTGAGATATTGCCAAGATAGTATCTCATGTAATCTCTTGTCCATTTATGATGTAATTTCTGCCATTGGGCAAACAGCATAGCAGCAGCAGGTAAGTTGGTGTCCGGTGGGTAGCTCAGTGGTAATGTTGCTTAGCTGTGTGAACCTGAGTTGAGTCCTGAGTTGACTCAGCATAAAAGAAAGAAGAGAAGAATGGAAAGGAGGGATGGAGAAAGGTGGGAGGGAAGAAAAGACTTCATCCTATTAGTGACATCCTTAAGTTGTCATACACATATATCATGTATCTTTATCCCCATGTTTGTTTTGATGGTTCAGTGTATAAAATTGGACTTAATATTTTAGTGATATTTACAGAAGGAAATAACAAGAGACTTTTTTCTGTTTTATAGTGTAAAGACTTAAGATTTCACTTGTTATTTATTTTCCTTTTTTATTTGATCATAATAGAGCACTCCCATGATTGTTCTTATAAGTATTTGCATATAGTTTATGCGGGAAGTTTACAAATTCCTGATTGAACTGTCTTTGCTCTAAATTGATTAGCATCATAAGGACTGAGGATAACTGGGAACTCTTAATTGTGCTGTTTCTGTGGAAATGTAAGAAAAGTTTGGAGAAACTTTTTCTTTTTGCAGTTTGTCTCATAGTCGGAATCACATCATGGAAATATCCATATGTCTGTCACCTGGAGGTAGTATTAGGAAATTTCTCAGCTTATGCTGTTCTCATCTTGATTGGCTTAATTGTCCTCTTAAGGACAATTCTAATGTTCGACTTCTTATCTCTATCCCGGGAGATTTTGTACAGTTTTCTGTTGAAAGGTTTAGATATCTAAACTTTTACAGACTTATTTAAATGTAACTAGAGTTATATTATCGCTATATTATATCAGAAGCTTTATATCTTGAAGCATGACAATTTACCAGTCAACTGTCATTTCAAGATATAAAGAATCATAAATAGTCACATCATTGCTGTTTTTCTAAATACACTATCTCTTTTCCATTCTACTGCAGCTTTTCCTTTTTTTTTTTTTTGTTTGTTTGTTTATATGTGTGTTGGAGGGCGAGGGAGAGGTGTAAGAGGGTACTTGAGTGTATGTGCTTGTGCCAAGGGTGACATTGGGAATCATCCTGGGTTGTTCTATTGCTATTGCTTTGCTTTGAGACTTCTCAGGCTCCTCCCTCCAGCCCCATGCCATTTCCACCAGGTATTTTCATGTGGGATCTGGGGATCTAAGTCTAGATCCTTTTGCTTGGTAGGCAAAGGCTTAACCCCTGAGCCATCTCTTTAGCTCCAGTGTTTCTTTTTATAAGCAAACTACTTATCAAGAGAAATGTGATGCTTTTTCTTTATCTATTTCTAGAAATAGATCAAGAGTGTGCTGTTCTTGGAGATTGGGATTAGAGTTAGGCTGAGCTGTGTTCCAGCTCCAGATTGCCTTTCACTGCTCTTGTTTCCCTGGACAAATTAACTCTCTGAGAGCTGCAGTATCCACATTTAAAAAGGGCATAATGGCAGGGCTGTGAGGATTCGAGTTCTTAAACATGGAGCATAGAAACATAGCTCTGATTAGTCCTGTGTCAGCTGTAGATCTGACTGGCTCTGGGGCCGGTATATGAATTTGTAAATTATTTTCCTAAATAATCAGAGTCTACTTCTAAATCTACTTCTAAAATGTTAATTGAATGTGAACTACTAAAATTGAATATCAAATCAAGCTATCAATTGAATGTATTTAAATTTGAATATCAAATCAAACTATCGAAAGTATCTTTAAATTTGAATATCATATCAATTCTGTCACTTGAAAGCTACTTAAAATTCTAATTTATGTAGTGTTCTATCTCATTTTTTCAGGGTTACTATTCGTAATGACTTTTAAAATTTTTTTTATTTTTGTGTGTATGTGTTTATGTGTGAGAGAGACAGACAGACAGACAGAGACAGAGAGAACACTGTATGACCTTATGGAGGACCAAGAATGACTTAGGGAATCATCCTGGATTGCATCTATGTCCTTTGTACTTTGCTCTGGGATTTCCCGGGCTCTTCCCACCAAGGTGAAGTACAGGCCATAGCCATTTCCACCTGTCAGTTAACAGCTTTATTACATAGAATCCACACACACACTAGAATTCACTCATTGGACATGTGCTAATTTAATGATTTTAGTATGTTCACAGAATTGTGCAACTATCACCATATTTATGTTTTAGCATACTTACTTTTATCACTTGAAGGAAGTTTGATCTCTGGATATCCATGAATCTACTTTCTTCTGGATATTTATTCTGTTTATATCTCTGTTTATCCTGGACATTTCATATAAATGGAAGCATCCAGTGTCTTATGACTTGTTTCTTCCATTTAATATTTCACAGGTCAACCATGTGAAGCCTGTTTCAGTCCTTGATTCCTCGTTATTGTTATTTGATACTCCATAATTTACCCATCATAGTTGTACTTCTTGACTATTATGAGCTATGATGCGAGGAACATCGTGTACAGGATTTTGTATGGAAAGTTTTTATTTTTCTTAGGTATTTTAGGAACAGCATTTTAGAGTTTTTATTTAACTTTTTGAAAGTTGCTGGGCTCTTTTACAGAGGACTGCACCATTTTAATTCCTAGGAATACATACAGGTTCTCTTTCCACATCCTTGCCAACCTCGTTGTCATCAGTTTGTTTGGTTACAACCATTCTCGTGGTTGTAGATTCTTAGCAACTTCTTGAGTTGTGTAAAAGCTGTTATCACTCATGCTTTGATGCTATCTGGTCAGTGGTGAGACTGAAAATTTAGGACCCATAAGCAGAATCTTCTATTCCCTGCTAAACAGGATTTTGTTAGAATTTTTCTCTCATATCCTGATTTGCACTTTTCAGTTTTCAGCAGATCTCTTTCTATCATCTCTCCCAGTCACCTTGCTCTATAGATATACCAGAATTAACAGCTCCAGCATCCAGGCATGGCGGCCCATACCTCTAATCCTTGTATGTTCAGGAGGCTGATAGAGGCAAGTTTCTGTTTCAAACAAACAAAAACCAGATTGATAGCACCTTTTCTTTTTTATCTTTCCTTCGTCTGTTCTTCTTGAAGAATATTTTCTCAGTGGAATTTTAGAATATGTATCTAAAAAAAATCTCCATTTCAACAGTTACTTGCCAACATCTTGGGATTGTTTCCTGTTCATGTCTTTCACCTACCACTTCTTTGACGATCTTAACCCTCTAATTCCTCTATTCTGTTACTTTATGCTAAAGAGCATTTTAGGCAAAAAGTGTAAATGAACAAATGATGTGAACCTTCTGAGTTACTCTCCATGGGTCTTAAGTTTTGTGTCTTCTTATCTTTATGTTGTCTAAAATTTTGTCAACTTGGGCTGGAAAGATGGTTCAGGAATTAAGACTCTGCTTCTCAAGCAGAAAGACCTGAATTTCTTGAGTCACAAATCCCAAGTAAAAATGCCAGGCAGAAATGATGGCAGCTTCTATTTCCAACTCTGGAAGGCAGAGCCTGGAAAATCTCAGAGCAAAGCAAAAAGGAGGTAGAAACAATCCAGGATGGTGTCCAAAGTCACCCTTAGTCCTCCACAGTACACATAATGCCTTCACATACACACACACACACACACACACACACACACACAAATTTTTTTGTCAAGTTATTTTTTAGATTAATTTTCAGTTACTCTGTTATTTAGTCTGTCAGTTTAATCTTTCATACTTAAAATCAATTATGTGTTTAATTTCAAACACTTTGTGTTCTCTGATTGCTCTTTTTTGTGATAGACCATTATACATTCATATGTGTTATATATATAATAGGTAAATTGCTAATGAGAATACAATTGGAGCATCTTAAATATTCTATTCCCTAATTTTTTTCCTCTCTATTCCAAAATCGATTTTCTCTTTGGTCTTTCTGTTTTATATTATTGGTTTTTTCAGATGTTTGTTTTACTATTAGTTGAGGGTACATTCTTATGAAAGAAGAACTAAGTTGATTGATAAAGAATGAAGGTTCATCCTAAGATTATGTAGCTGACTGTGCCTTTCAATGTGTTACTGAAGTGTGCCTCTTGGGGATTTCCTAAAAGAGAAAGGAGGGCAACCCCTCTGCACTGAGAGTAGGGAGGAGTGTAGAATTAACAGTAGACACCATTTTAATAGAATTCAAGCCTGTTCGTTTTATGATTAATCATCACTAAACTGTCACTTCCCTACCATTGTGTACACACATACTTAACACTTTGGTCATAGATTTGATGTTAGTAACATAAAATTACTGATAATGCTAGGTAGTGAATTGCATCTGTTCTCTCAGCTCAGACACTTGTCATAAGAGGCCTTTACTCAAATGCTTCTGGGTGTCTATGAACTTCTGAGGTGCTTGTGGGACAAAGTCCCAGATTTATTCTCCGAATAACATACCATGTGACACTGAAATATAAATGTAACTTAACAGTGGTGCCAGTTAGATATGATTGTGACAACTTGATAATTGAGGACTGGGCTTTTGGGCCCGTCTGTGGAGAATGAGCAGTTCATGCCTGAGCAGTCCTGTGAGAGATTATCTAACTGATGTGGATCACTTGGTGGGCAATGTTTACCTTTGCTCTTCTGCTGGCAGGCATCACATTTGTTCCAATGGTTCTGTGTGGCCTGGGAACTACAGGAGTGAAGCTCTTATGTAACTTCCTCATTCCTTTGTCCCAAGTACATTGCTACTCCCTCTTTAAGCAGTACTTTTTTTTACTTTATTTATTTTGCGTGTGTGTGCGTGTGTGTATCAGAGGATACTGTGGAGGCCCAACAGTGACTTCAGGAATCATCCTGGTCATTTCTACCTCCTTTTTGCTTCACTCTGGAATTTCCCAGACTGCCCACCATGGCTGGATATATAAGCTGCTGTTGTTTCCGCCTAGCATTTTTACATGGGACTTGGGATCTGAACTCAGGACCTTCTGCTTGCAAGGCAGAGGCTTAACCCCTGAGCTATCTCTCAAGCCCAACAGTACATTTTTTTATTGATGCTGTTTTTCTCAATTTTGAAGTTCTGAAGTATTACTTCTAAATGTCTTCTTTTCTAATCAGAATTTATCTGAAGTTTTTGTGTGATGATTCACAATCTCTCTATGAATTAATAATATTCATTCCACCCCAATAAAAGAAGAAATAGGCAATACAGAGGCTTTTTAAAGCTCAGCTTATTTACATTCTGCAGAGGTGTGGAGGACACAGACCATGATACTCAGCCAGGCAGCGCGGGGCTTTGCTGTCTCACAGCAGTTTGCTTTAGTGGGACCAAGGAAGGTGGATATATGCTAAGTACTGATAGATGCTCAGAGCTGGACGTATGAACACTGTTTCTACTTTTCAGAGACTATCAAATAAGGATTCCAAAGCAAAAATGATACATCTTCCTTAGGTATCTCTTCACACTTAATCGCACATGCCTTTAGAACTGATCATTTACGTTAGGCATTCTACACGGAAGAATAGCCTGAAGCATTTGGGAATTCTGCTCTTCTTATGTTCTTTTGAAAATGATTGTGTGGATGGAAGTTAATGAAGAGGAAGAAGATGAGTGGTTTGAGTCTGCAAGAGGTGATGTGTGGTATAGAAAATACATTCTCTACTTCTAGGAAAGACAGCGTGGTAGGGCCCAGATGAGGTTTCCCTTTGCTTTCGTGTTACATGAGGGTATACGTACACAAAGTGTATCTGAGTGTGTGTGCCTCTGGAGACCCAAGGATGATATTGGGAATCATCCTCCATCCCTCTTCTACCTTATTGTTATGAACCTGAGTCTATCTAAATAAACCCCAGAGCACACCATAGCTTGCTCCATGGATTCCCAGGCTCTGCCTTCCAGGGCTGGAATAGCAGACGTGCTGCCACATCTACTCTGCATTTTTATGTGGGATCTGGGGATCAGGACTCAGGTTTGTGAGGCAAAGACTTTTTAACTACTGAGCAGCTTCCCAGCTCAGGCTTACCTTTCTTGATTAAAAGGAAAAAAAAAAGCTTTCATCATTCTCAATTAAGATATCAAGACTGCCCCACTGTGGATAAAAAGCGCAGCTTGAAAATTTATTTCAGAAAAGCCCTCATCTAAATGAGAAAGGTAAGTAAGTTCTTCATCAGAGCAAGCCACCTGGTGCGGTGATGTGTGATTTTGCTCTGTCTCTGACTTTTTCTTAGGCGTAGGACTCTCTTAATTTCAGTGATTTCTAATAATCTGTGTGTTTTGCACCATCAGCTGTACAAAGGGGAAACTTTTATGTTCCAAGATCTGTATAATAATCATAACTAAAGGAAGAAGAGACAGCAAAAATCGCTGAAAGAAAAGGACGGCTGGAAAGATGGCTCAGGACCAGCAGAAGGTCCTGAGTTCCGATCCCAGGTCACATGTAAAAACACCAGGTGGAAATGGCAGAGGCCTGCACTTTCAGGTCTGGTGGGCAGAGTCTGGGAAATCCCAGTTTAAAGCAAGAAGGAGATAGAAGCAATCCAGGATGATTCCATAAGTCACCCTTCACAGGGACATACCCTCTGACAGACAGACAGACAGACAGACAGACAGACAGACAGACATACCCTCTGACAGACAGACAGACAGACAGACACACACACACACACACATACACACACACACACACACACACAGAGTAAATAATTAAATAGATATTAAAAAATAAAAGCAGCTTCTTTTTTCACCCTTACTATTGAAGATGTTATCCATCCTTTGCACCTGAAATAACAACTTTAGTTTCTTTTTTTAATTCTTATGAACAAAATCTATACCGTACTAAAACATGATGGGAAGATCTAGTAATTTTATAAAGTGGCGAAATGCTTATATTTAATCTATTTAGTTCTTCTCTCTACATCTCTCATTCATCTCACTCACTTGATTTTGAGGTTGAGACTTAAAGAATAATTTTGAGACCAAAATATGTTATATGCATTTATGAAAATCTCACAGTGAAATCCATTTTTGCGCAAGTATGTTAATACAGGTTAGGCTAATATAGGTGGGGTACACCTGTAATCCCTGTACTTGAGAGCATAAGACAAAGAGGACTGTAAGTTTCAGGCCAGTCTGGGATAGACAGACAGACAGACTGACAGACTGACAGACAGACAGACAGACAGACAGACAGACAGACAGACAGATAGATAGATAGATAGATAGACTGATAAAACTTTTAAAAGAATTCTTCACATAGGATGAATTGGGCATAGGGAAGATAGGAGGATTTCAGAGAATGGAAGGGATGGGGTCCTGGTTGGCAGAGGTTTTCATCCTGAAGAATTATCTCTGTCAAACCTTTTTTTCTCCTGTATCTGCTTTTCACACATATTGTAATTTGTGCTATATATAGAGTAAACGATAAGAAAGATAAGTCAGATGTATTAAACTTTTTCAGAGTAGCCATTGATTGCAAACAAATGGGAAGGGACAGAAGAAAGAGAGAAAAAGATTGGACAAAGTAAGGTTTAGAGATAATGTGTATTCTTATCCTCTTGACCAGTATGAAGGATGAAAAGATTCACAGATTAGAAAGGCCATATTAGATAAAAAATAATTAAGCTTTTAGATAAATGCTTGTAATATGAATTTATGAAATTTTATAAAAATTTTAATAGATGTTTTCCTAGTAAACAATCTTGAGCACTGATTATAGTCTACGAATACTTTTTTTTCATTTTCATGTGAATGTGTATATGGGGTGTAAGCATGTGTGTATGTGCAGGGTGTTTGTTTTTTTTTAACCTGTTGGTTGGCACATCTGAGTATGCATGCATGTGGAAGTTGGGAGGATGGTATCAGAAATCATCTTCAATTGTTCTCCCACTCTACTGTTCTGAGTCTGGGTCTGCAAACTAAGAACTTGCCAATAGAGCTTATCTGACTTCTTCTGGAATTCCTATGCTCCACCTTCTAGAGCTAGAATACACATACATTGCCTCACTTGCCTTGCATTTACATGATATCTGGGCATCCAGACTTTACTTTTTTTGCCTGTTGAACAAGCACTTTAACTGCTTAGCACTCCCTCCCTTTACAGATATACATACTGAGGCTGCAGGTTAAATGTGTTGTTGGGGTAATAAATAGCGAAGCAAGAATTCAGAGCAAGGCCTACCTGCTTTTATAATCCTCATACATTGTCACACTGATGTATTTATTGCACCATTTTGGGTAGGACACAAAAGAAAATATTAATAGCTGGAGTAACCAAGTCATCAGTGCTCACTGGCTTTTTGAACTTGTAATTCAGGGTGTAAAATCAAATAGAAATGATGGGATTAGAGAAAGGACCATTCTGTATGATTTTTTTTTAAATTTTTTATTATTTATTCAATTGTGTGTGTATGCATGTGTGTAGAACCACGGGCGAATTCAGGAATCATCATGGACCGCCTCCACCTCTTTCTTGTTTACTCTGCCCCTGGATTCACAGGCTCCGCCCTACCAGGACCAGAAACGCAGGCTGCCCGGCTTCCGCCAGGCATCTATATGTGGGGTCTAGGATCCGAACTCGAGACCTTCCGCCTGCAAGGCAGAGGCTTAACCCCTGAGCCACCTCTGCAGCTCCCATTCTGTATGATCTTGAAAGGTCAAGTTTTACTATTTCATTGGATTGGAATCGATATTCCTTTGCTGTGTCTGCCCATTCTCTTTAGTACTTGTTTGCTGCACCTGGTCCTTCACCACACAGTTAAGTTCATTTGAGAAGTGCCCCTGCGTGTCAGGCATGTGCTAGGCCTGGAGTTGCCCAAGACCAAGCTCTGTTCAAGGCCTTGGCTTCCCAGGGAGATGGATATTAGAGATAGGGAAGTAGAATTAAGCCGGCCCCAGGCTGGATAGCAAGTCTGATTTCACAGAAAATGCTTCATTCTCAAGGAAATTTTGAAAATAACCTTGAAGCTAGTATTTTAAAATTACAGGATCTCTAGGAATTGCTAAGACTTTAGTATGCCTTTTTTTTTTTTTCTTTTCACTCTCAAGAGGATCTTATAATTTGGAAAATATTGAAAACAGTTTCTTACTGTGTCATGGTCTCATACTATTTTTCCGATAGCTGATCCAGGTTAAATTATCAATGTCTACTTTTTAAGAAATGAACCTTACAAATGGATTAGTATTTTGAACTTGAGTCTTCAATATTTTGAATTCAACAGTAATGTGAATAATTTGATATAATTAAAAGATCTTTTTAAAATTGTATGCGTGTATGTATATGCCACAGCATGCACATGGAAGTCAGAGAACAACTTTGAAGAAGTTCTTGCCTTCCCACCTTGTTGAAATGAGGTCTTTTTTGTGCAGCCTGCACCTGCCATTTCACTGCAGAAGTTCTGAGTTTGCACCACCGTATCTTTTCTGTGGGTTCCAGCTTGAGCAATGAGTACTTGTACCTGCTAAGCCATCTCCCCAGTCCCCTGCAAAGGTCTTTTTACCCATCCTTAAGTCCTAAATTTTACTTGCTGAACCAAGAGATGGTGTTACAAGAACTGTGAATGATAATTAAGGCGAGACAACCATTGGCAGCTTTAGGGCAGAGCAGCAAGGATTGATGGCTCGCGCTGAGCCAGCTGCCATTCTAGCTCCCTTCCCACCTTACTTTCCAGGGCCAGGCGACAGTCATGAAGTGTCTGTCTTCCTCAAGTCCCTGCCAGACTCACAGTGGGTGAGAAGGGGAAGTATAAGGATGATTCTGATTCTCCGAAAACACTAGTATAAAAAAACTCAAACCATAAAAAGCCAGGTTCAATAGTCAGCAAATTCAACATTCACAATGATTTGCTTGAAATATTTTAAGGAAGGCTTATTAAAAAGAAGTAGCAGCCTGTCACCAAATAGCTGACTCCTATTCTACTTCAAGTTTGCTATCATTTTTCTCCTATGTGCAGTTTGCTTTAGAAGGGCTATTTGACAGAGTAGACTTGAAGTGGATTGTTAGAGCACAAGGTGACTTTTAAATCATTATTATATTTATGAAAAACAAAACATGGGAATTCTTACTTGTATTTTTCAACAATATCAGGTTTATCAGTGAGGCACGTATAGCATGAAGGATACAGGGAGGCATGGGTATCCTATTATCAGCTGTGGTGGCTATCTGTGAAGCAGTATGTAAGACTACTCTTGTTTTCATTTGACACACTGCTTAGGATAAAGGAATGGATACATACTGAAAATCACTGCTGTGCGTTGAAGTGTCAGGTGAGTGGAAGCATAGCATGAGCATTCAAATTCAAGTAAGGTGTTATAGGCAGAATGGTCTCTTCCTTCCTCACAAAGACAACAGTAGCTGATCAATTTACCATCTTATAAACAAATTATGATGAATTATCCTCTCCAACTTGCTTTTTAAAAGAGGGAGATAGAGAAAGCTTGAGTCAAGATTTTGGGTTGGGAAGATGGCTAAGTCAGTAGAGTACTTGTTACACACACATGGGGACCTGAGCCCAAACCAAAGCCAAGTACTATGAGTGCCTTTGTAGTCTTAGTGCTAGGAAGGTAGAGACAGATGGATCCCTTAGAGTTCATCGCCATCAACCAGTGTAGTGGAATTGATAACATGTGTTATTGAAGCTTGATAGGAGATTGATAGAAGACTGTATGTCAAAAGACAAGGTGGAGGGCTTGGGAAATGGTTTCGGCCTTGCCTCACAGGCAAAAGCACCTGAGTTTGGATAACCAAGTCCCATGTGAAGATGTGGGTGGATATGACCATGGCCTGCAATTCTGGCCCTGGAAAGCAGAGCCTGGAAATTCCAGAGCAAAGCAATGAGGATATGAAGCAATTCAGGATGATTCCTGATGTTACTCTTCACTCTTGGGCCACCATAGGTGCGCGTGCGGGCAAACACACACACACACACACACACACACACACACACACACACACACACGTAAGGAGAGTGATTGAAAAAGATGCTTCTCATCAACCTCTGGCCTCCATGCATGTATGTATCTGCATGAACACATACACAGCTGACATACACATCCAAATGCTACACTTGGAGGAGGAAGGCACATACAGAAAAATTCAGGTGACTCAAGAAGCTAGAAAAGAAAAGAAAGTTGATTCTCATCTTTCAGATATCTTGGTTTAGCCCAGGGGACATATATTTTGACATCTGACCTTTAGAGATGCATTTTTATTCTTTTTAAACCATTAAGTTTGTGGTGATTTAAGACAGCTTTAGGAAACTGGTGGGAGCTGCTGAGGAAGGGAAAGAAGAATTAGTATTCACCTCATAAAGTGACTCTTCTGCCAGGTGTTAAGGATGATAGGAATAAACGTAGTCCCAACTACTTGGAAGACTAAGGCAGAATGAATTGCTTAAGCTCAGGAATTTGAGAGAAATCAGGACAATAAGAAAGACCTCATCTTAAATTGTGACCACAACTGTCTGTGGTGGCTCATTCCCATAGTCCCTGCACTTGGGAGGCTAAGGAAGGAGGTTACAGATCTGAGGCCAGGGTGGGCTCTCTAGCACGATCCTATTTCAAAACACAAAACGAGGGCTGAGATTGTTAGAATCCTTGCCCCAGCATCCAGGAAGCCCAGGGCTGGATCCCAAGCATTGCACAAAAAGGCTATGGACTGCTATAACCCCAGCACGTGAGAGGTGGCGGCAGGAGGATCACAAATTCATTATCATCTTCAGCTGCGTAGAAGTTCAAAGCCAGTCTAGAATACATCAAACTGATCTCAAAACAAAAAGCAATGCAGAAAACAAAATAATATGACAAGTGATAGTGACAAAAGTAAAATTTTCTAGAGTCTGAGCTAAACTTTTTCTGTCTTTTTAATTTATTCTCCCCCCCCCAAAAAAAAATCAGAAGCATCCCCCTATGTTTTCTTGATGAGAAAATTGAAGCTGAGAGTAAATAACTTGGGCAGTCACTGCAAGGTCAGTATTAGGTCCTGCAGCTAGTTAGTAGTTGTCCAAATATGATGGCAGCTGACATCTGTGGTGTCTCACAGTTAATAGTCAATGTCTCCGTTAATCCTCTCATGACTTACCTGAAGATTCATAATTTTTCAAACCTGAAGATTCATAATTTTTCAAAGGCCCAGATTTATCTGGCTAGCAGTAAGGCTGGGTTAGAGGGAAAGAGAATGGAGCCAGAAAATTTGGTCAGAACGTCACAACCCTGATGAAGAGCCTGCAAGGAGGGTGGAAACGGGCATGGAAGGAGGAAGCAGGCACGAAGCTCACCTTCCATCTCCCATTGCCCCTCCTTGAGCTGCATTTCAGTGAGCATAGGCATCAGTTAGACTTAAACTTTTATTTATTCATTCATTCTTTCTTTCTTTTTTTCTTTATTATTTAGTATGTGTGTGTGTGTGTGTGTGTGTGTGTGTATATCAGAGGGCACTGAATGTCCCTGTGGAGGACCAAGAGTGACTTTGGGAGTCATCCTGGATTACTTCTATCTCTTTTTTGCTCCACCCTGGGAAGTGTAGGCTATCACCAGAGCCGGAAGTGTAGGCTACCACTATTTTCATCTGGCATTTTTTACTTGGGACCCGGGATCTGAACTCAGGGCCTTTTGCTTTCAAGGCAGAATCTTAACCCCTGAGCCATCTCTCCAGTCCCATCAGTTAGAATTAAAGAAAAGTGTCAGCATGGACAGTCTGATCTTCACTTTTCCAAACAAGCCTACAGTCATGTGAATTTATCAAATGTGTCTCCAACCTGTCTTGCTGTAGTCAGATTCTCTTTATTCTTGACTTTTTCACTTTTAAAATTTATTTTTATTTTCTTTATTTTATTATTTATATTATTTATTTATTTATTTATTTATTTATTTATTTATTTGTGTGTGTGTGTGTGTGTGTGTGTGTGTGTGTGTGTGAGAGAGAGAGAGAGAGAGAGAGAGAGAGAGAGAGAGAGAGAGAGAATGTTAGAGGGCACTGTGTGTCCCTGCAGAGGACCAACAGTGACTTCAGGAATCATCCTGGATTGTTCTATCTCCTATTTGTGCTGCTGTGGAGTTTCCTAGGCCCTGCTTTCCAGGTCCAGAAGTGCAGGCCACCACTATTTCTTCCCAACACTTTTACATGGAATCCAAAATCCAAACTCAGGCCTTTTTGCTTATGAGACAGAAGCTTATGCCCTGAGCTATCTCTCCAGCCTTAATTCTTTACTTTTTCAATGAGGAGAATATATCTTTCTTATTGAAATTCAGTAATTTATTAGGTCAACAAGATACAGATGGTTCTTGGACCAGGGAATGCCATTCAGTGATATAAGGACTTAACTGATATGTGAAAGACCCTGGGTTTGATGCCCAGCATTTCAAGAAAAGAAAAAAATAGTTACTGACAGACTTGCCATTTAAAAGAACTATAGGCTCACTGTAATGAGAGTTGTCCTTACTGGACCTGCATAATGACTGAAATGCCAACATGCCCCGTAGACTATGAGGAACTGAAGAGAGATAAGAACACACAGTGGAAACCTTAGGGACTAGAGCTGGATGAGTGAAGGGAAATGCCCTATCAGTGGGGGCTCCCGAGGAGGGGCAGCTTGGTATGCCACAGAGGCATACCACAAGAACACCCACAAGAGTGGACAAGCCAGAGGGAACCTTGGGGTCCATAGAAGTATATAGGCAGGAAAGTGGGAGGGAGTGGAGTGAATTGATAAGGGGAAGGGAGGGAGATGAGAAGAAGGGGGGATGGAGGGAAGCAGGGATTAGTACTAAATATATTTGTAAAACTAAAAAAAAAAAAAAAAAAAAGTTGCTTAGTTTCCTCCGTGCAGTTTTCCCTGCTAATAAAAGACCATCTACATATACAAAAATAAAATAACAATAGTTTAGTCATTGTGGTAATCCAAAAGTGAAAAAAAGTCAATTTTGAGAAGCACTTGAACAAAGGAACTCAAATGGAATGAAACATGAGGTAAAAAGATTTTTGTTGTCAGTAATTTTATGGAGTGATCACTTGCTTCTTAAGAAAAGATTTTTTTAAAATTTTCACTACCTAAATAAAAGAACCATTCCTTCTCTGTAGAATCCATTTTGCTATTGTTTGTTTACTTATTTGTTTATTCGGGGAGATACATGAGCCGGGGAGGTCAGAGGACAACATTCAGGAATTGGTTCTCTCCTTCTACCTTAACAGTTCCAGGGATCCAACCCAGGTTATAAGGTTTGCTTGGTAAGCCCTTTTTTTCCTTTGATACTTTCAAACATAAATACACTCCTCTCCACTAAACTATTTCACTGACCCTTGTTATCTTTCTTTCTTTCCCTATAAACAATTTGTGTCTTATTTAAAGATTTCTTAATAATCATAGTATTTTTTAAAGGCTTGCATATCGTAGTCATTAACAAAATGCTCAGTAGTCATTTCTAAATAAATAAGGATAAGAAATAGCTGGTAAAATGGTTTCCATACAAATACAAGAATCTGAGTTCAGTGTGCAGAATCCTTAACAAAATGCCCAGTAGTCATTTCTAAATAAATAAGGGTAAGAACTAGCTGATAAAATGGTTTCCATACAAATACAAGAGTCTGAATTCAGTGTGCAGAATCCATACAAAAAAGTGGTTGTATTTTTAATCCCAGTGTGCAGAAGGCAAAGGCAAGTGAGTCGCGGGGGGCTCACTGGCCAGTCAGCCTAGCTTATTTGGTGGCTTCCACACCACCAAGAGGCCCTGTCTCATAAAACAAGGTAGATGGCACCTCTGGAGCAGCACCTGAAGTTGACCTCTGGCCTCCACATGCAGATCTTTGCTCTTTCAAAGATCCACCAAGTAAGATTCTGAACCTGAATGTCTGGGCTGAGCTAAGTAGCTTGAGTTGCTAATGATAGGATATACTACTATGTGTGAAAAAGTGTGTCATTTCGTGGTTTCTTGGTCAAGTGCTCATCAAAGCATGACTTAACACAGGTCCAGGTGGTGTGGGCCTCCCTGAGGCCTCTTGATTCAGTCCTGTCTTACGGCAGCTGCAAGGCGAATGAGGATGCTGCCGGCACAGCATGACATACTGTTTCATAGAAGCTTTCATTGTAAGTAGGAGGACATTTAAAATATGGTAAAAAGTATAGTAAATACTACACCAGCAATATAGTCATTATTATTATTGTGTGCTGTACATAATTTCATGTGCTACATTTTTGTGTGACTGGCAGTGCAACAGCTTTGCTTATATGTGAGTAATGTGTTTACTGTCTGAGACACAATGTCACTAGGTGGTAGGAGATTTTCAGATGCACTGTAATCATTTGGGACCACTATTGTCTCTGTAGTCCATTATTGATCAAAATGCTCTTACTTGGCACATGACTAAATCTTTCTCAGATTGCATGGACTTTTCGTTAATATTGAATAGTACAGAGGATTTATATGGGACTAGTCCATGTTTTTTAAAAAATAGCATAATAGGGCTGGGGAGATGGTGGTTGCAGTTCAAAGCCCTTTATGTAATGGCTGTAATTCCAGTGCTCTGTGATGAGATGGAAGGCAAAGATAGGAGAGTCCCCCAAAACTTGCATGTCAGTGATGAACAACAAAGACACAAGGTGTCCTAGACAAGGTGGAAAATGAGGAGCACATGTAGTGTGCATGACATGAGTGCGCCCACATTAACGTACACACATACACACATCATATACAGACCCACAACACACAGATTTAAAAATGATAGAAGCCAAATGTACAGACATGGGCATACTTGTTAGGTTACATATATGGAAGGTTGAATTAGAAGGATCATTTGAGACTAGTGTAGGCAGTATAGGAAAACTTAAATTTTTTTAACCCAAATATATACATACACTTAGGCTATATAATATGTAATATAAATAATAAATTATATGTAACTTGCTGATGATGCTTGAGCGTATTCCTTTTACACCATTTCCTACTGTGAGTTTACCTGCATGTGTTCAATTTGTGGAGGTTGCGTCTTCTCCCTAATTTCAAAGAGCAATGTAAACCCTTTCACTTCTACTTCAGTTAGTGTAGTCAGTTTCTACCCAACGAAATTTGATTTAACCCTTCAGTTTAAGTGGTTAAAATCAAATCATCAAAAGTCTGAATGTCTAACATTGATTGCTTTTAAGTTTTAACCAAAGCGAAAGATGACATTCGCATTTTTGCCATTTTTATTTCCAAGTATCATCCTGAATGACTACATTTGGGAGTCATTCCCAAAAAGTAGTCCCTGCCAGCACAGGGGATAAGTGCTGTAATACCTAAGTACATGGACATTGGATCATGTACATCTCAAATTCTTAGAACCAGAAGCAGTTATAAAAAGGAAAAATGTATTTAACCTAGAATTCTTACAGGCTGTGATCTGCTTCCTACCACTCCCCGAACTTGCTATTGTTCTCATTATGTACTGTGGGTTCCTCCTTCGCAGCCCTCAGTATTTCCACAGTATAAACACAGCACATTAAAAGGCTTTATGGAAGTTCTCTTGGGTTTTTTTTTTTGTTGTTCTGCTTGTGGAATATGCTTTCATTTCCTCAATTAGCTTTATTAGCCAAGAGTTTAATAAGTGGATGAATGGGACAAGGAATTCAGGGATGTGTGTCTGTGTGTATATATGTGTGTGTGACATACTCAATGTAGCTAAACATTGAGAGAGATGGCCTAAACTATCATACTTTACCTGGTGGGTGTTTGGGGTTATCAATGATGGACAGCATTTGACAGATAACTGTTGGAGTTAGGGAACTTTTATTTTTAGTAACTTTTCATAGAAATACTTGACTAAGTTATTCATGTGATTGTTAAATGTGTAAAAGTGCAGAATATTCTCTCCTAATTATTTAAGAAGTGGAAACTCTTAGAAAAAAACCTGAGGAACATGATTTGAAATAAGTAAAATTTATGTTCTTCAAGCACTCTGTGTAGCCAAGATGAAAATTTCCATGTTTGTTATTGATAGTTCTTCTTAAGAGGATTTTAAGAAACAAAAAAGAGGACTTTATCCAAATGTTTTGTTATCGTTGGCAAGAAAGTAGCGCCTGAGTCTGCCTTCACTGATTTGTTTTGTTCAGTCTTTGGCTTTTAGACCAAAATAATAATCACTTTCTATTTTGCCAGAATTTTTGCATTCCCACTGTGTAGTTCTTGACAGTTGTTTAAAATTCTTGACTATTGTGAAAATTTCTTTGCTTGAGATAGAAGTATGTAAAATATAAGTATATCATGAAAGTATAAATATGAAGCACAATTAGACACCGTACACTCACCCTGCATATTTATATTTAAAAGATAACACTATGACAAAATGGAAAGTCCCATTTTCGGAGCACTCAGAAAAAAAGATCAAGCTGAAAGCATAATTCCATTTATTTCCTATTGTCTAAAGCTCACAGTATGGGTACTATAAGCAATTGATAGTTTACATTCATCTTAAATAATCACCTATGTAGGTTCCCATAATGTATTATGAGTATCATATGTACACATTTGTATAGGAATCTATTACAATATGTAACTCTGGGTGTGTTTGGGAGCAATTGTTTAAATGTCCTCCAATAGTTAATCGGGCTATTTTCTTGGATTTTATTTAGCAATGAAATACTATGGGAAGGAATTTGTATTTTCTTAGAGCAGGAACGATATAAAAAGGATTGTAGAATTTCCTGTCTGAACCAAGAATGAAAGAGAAGTGCTGCTAGCCGTCCACTTCCTGAATGGCCACATTCCAGCTGTGGAGATTGGTCATAGCACATCTGCCAATCAGAATGGGCCCTAGAGGGAAGTCCTTGGATGCCGAGGCTTGTTTACATGCTCATGAGTTTCTCCCCTCCTGCATGTTGTACCACTAGGAACATTAGTAAGGAATTTGCTAGCACATGTCTAGAAAGTATGAACTCAGGTTCACGATCGGAGTAATGACATCCTGGGCAGAGTTCGAGCTCATCGTTAGCCACAGGTAAGATCTGTTGCCTTGTGATGTGAGGATAACTAGCTTCTGTCCTCTTTCTAGCTAAAACTTTTGTTCGACTGGAAAAACAAGCAGACCAACAGAGAAAAATGATTATGTCTAAATGTTTAAAATATATTTGATACTACTATGACTTTAATATTCAACAAATGAAAACCATGCTATTTTCACTTGAGGAAAGAGTAAAACCAAGTAAATATTAAGATAAAAGTTCTCAAAGGAGATGTAACATTAACTCAAGTATATAGAAATTAGAACCAGAAACATTTAGCATTGTACACTTGGAAGGCATTATATTTGAACAATTTGTTTTTCCCTGATTCTCTCTACTTGTTACTCTTTCAGAAAACATTGTCTCAGAATATATTAACTCTTTGGCTTAATTAAGAAGATACTGTAGGCAACTGTATTTTGATACTATTCCATATGATTTTTTAAAAAGTAATTGTATAGGATGGTTTTGTCGTTTGTTTATTGCTTTCTGTTGTTAGTTTTCCATTTCATTTATTTTTAAGCTTATACTGGGAAGAATCTGAGTGACTCTCTATGGGCAATTCTCGAGACTCACTGTCTTCGTAGCTTGATTCTAGAGAATCACTTTTGACAATTTAGGCAACTGAACTCTTATTTCTTTACCCATAGCAGAATTTCTTGTCCTTAGTACTGCTGATATTTGGGGTACTACTCTGCACATTTTAGGACCCTTAAGATCTGATCTCTAACCTTTAGCCCTCCCAGCTATTAGCAAAACCTTCTAAAGTGTTCTGGGGGAGAGAGAGTTAAGCCTGTCCTAGTCTTTGTGTATTTGCAGATGTTGTAGCCAGTTGCTCATTTCTCCCCTCCCATTCTGTTAGAAGCTTTTGCCAACCATGATTCATGGAATGATTTTTTTGAGCTGAGTAATCTGTGGCTTCTCAGTTTCCTTACTTTCCTTCCTTAGCTAAGTCTGTTTTAGTTCTAGCAAAGCATTTAACGTAGCAAAGAACTTTTCAAAAAAAGATTAATATATGTAATGATGTTTTCCAAGTAGACGATTTGAACAAGCCCTCAGATTTTATTCCTGTTCTGTGTTGTGTGCTTTTTCCTTGCACCATCAGGCAACTCTTCTCAATCCTATGGAGGAGCATTGTACAGGAAAAGACAGAGCTACCCTGCCCTTTGTGAAACCTAATGGTGTGGCGGTTGGAATGAAGAACTTTTCCATGACTTTTAAAGAACATTTTGATTGTTCTGTTCTTTCTTTATAGATCGCAGTGAACGGAATAAACCAGAGCATCGGTCTTCAAGGTATGAATTTATAGTATTTAATAATTATATATAAAGCCTCTTACTTGAAAAAATACAAGGAGGTAATGAGAGTGTTCCTTTTTAAGGTTACTCTTATATTTGAATCATTTATGGCATTCAGAGAAACACTGCTCATTATTTGAATAAAAAAACTTTACAATTTTACTGACCACTTAGAGGATATTTATTTTGAGGATTCCTTTCATTTATAGATACATCTTCATAAAACACCCTTTTTTTCTCATTTCCTTTTATAGCATCTTTTCTTCCTTCCCTTTAACCAATATTATTTAAAATATGCATGGACGTTTTTCTAATAGTTTTTCTTTTATTTCCTAAAACTAAGACAGGCTCACTGTAGAAACTGAGCAGTTTAAAAAAAAAATTACAAAGCATAAAAAAAAAGTCTTCATCAGCACCAGAGTCTTTCTGAAAATTCTTCCAAACTTGCAGAGTTGGAAACTGATTTCCTCTTTTAAGTAAGACTGACTATCTTCAATATTTTTAACCAATCTCTGTAGAACATTCCATGAATTCCACTTCATTTCTCTGCATTTTATATTATGGAGCTGATAAAATACTAAAAATGTGTTCAGTATACTTTTATAAGAGTTTAAACCCTAAAATGTATTGACCTCCATGAATAAAGCATAGCATCACTGAAACTGAAAGCTCCATTACTTACAGTAGAAATGAATTTTGCAGAAATTCTTAGGCAAATTAGTGTGATCTCATCTGAGAACAGAATATAGCTGAATATTTAACATATTGACCAATTTGTAGGTATAATATACATATATTAAAATTCACTTTTTTGTATGTGGTTGATCCTGAGTCTTAACAGTGATATAAAATTATTTATGACATAGTCATAAACAGTTTGGAAAGGTTGATTTCTAAGGATTTATTTTTAAGTACAATACTAAAAAAAGAAAGACAACATAAGAAGAATTTGGGAGAGCATACTTATTTCTGGATGTCAGAAAGTTGAAAGAGTTAAAAAAGATACTTAAAATGATAAAAAACCAAGACCTTGATACATTGAAGTTGTATGTTGGTATGAATTAAGCAGTGCAAATTTTAATATTAATGCAAACTCATACACTGAAACATCAGTGGAACATAAAAAGATGAAAGAAAGTAATATATAACCTAAAAAGAAAGAAGGCAATGAAATAAAAAAAACTTTTTAAATCCATTTTTCAGAAATTATTATTTGCATCTTGGTATTCCTAATAGAAGGTGAAGGAAGGGGATTCTGTGTCAGCCTAACAGGATTCTTGCTGAAGATAGGCCAATATGAGAGGACATAGTGGGTGGCTGGGGATGACGGAAGATGAAGAATCTAATCAAATGTGGAAAGTAATAAGAGATTAAGGATGGAGGATTCTTTCTAGAATGATTTATTGGGCTTTTTGAATTTTACAAAGTGAAGAGATGGTCCTAGAAAAAGGTTGAGGAACTACAGTTTAGTCAAAGACCCTTCTGACATTTCAGAGTGATAGTTTAGATTAAGGAAGCCACAACTATGTGATGTAACAGGTAGAGATCAGAAACGTCATCCTGAGTGACAAGAAAATAATGTAAGAATCACCAGTACAGTAATATGTAGTTATAAAGCAGAGATGAACAAAGAGGCCCCTTGTGACCACCCACCTCAGTGTATGAATGGAGTTTGTAGGTACTACAGTCAGGCTGTACTTGCTTTTCCAAAACAGGGGCAGTCTTGTTATGAACAGGGACCATATGGAAAAGCACAAAACATTCCTTACTGTATTTCTGATGATTATATGCATGCAAGAAAAGTGTAAAAACATGCATGAAAGTGAGAAATGGTGATCTTAGGACAATGACCATGAAAAGCACTGGCCAGGAAAGCATCCACACATGGAGCTCTTTGCACTGCTGTATTTCTTAAGATAGGAAATACACTTGTCCTTGCTTTTTAAATTTACTCTGCCCCGGAAATATTTGTAATTTTTTAAGTCCTTCAGAAAAACTTTTTGAATACTGTGTTTCTATAGAGCATCCACATAAAGCCGAATGACACTGTCTTTGAAAGAGGAAAATAAAAAGGAAATTGTGAAGAATGTTTTGGAAAAACAAAGCATGATTAAACAACTCATAGCCTTGTTTCTTCATGACTCTCCACAGGCCTCTTGCTCTGTGGATTTTAATCTCTTTTTGCCTCTTAAGACTTGTATAAAAAGCACATGGCACAGTTTTTAACAGTGTAAAAATATCTATGGTATTTGCTTTTTTCCCTTAAACAACTATTAGCACAATGTCCAATTGCATATCTATCCTAACCCATTTTCTTTTTTATTTCTTTTTTGTACGTGGGTGTGTAAGTGTATAAGTGTTTGTAGAAAGCACTATGTGTACTTGTGAAGGCCTAAGGGTGGCGTCAGGAATCATACTGGATTGCTCTATCTCCTAATTGTTTTGCTTTGAGGTTTCCCAGATTCCATCTTCTAGGGTTGGAAGTGCAAGCCACCATTTCTGCCCTGTGTTTTTACATGGGATCTAGGTTCCAAACTCAGATCTTTTTGCTTTCAAGGCAAAGACTTAACCTCTGAGCCCTAGTTCATTTTCTATGCCATATGTATGATATACAATGGGGGCGGTCTATGTATGTATATATAGCACAGTATTTATAAAGAATCAGGTTGGGTTTTTTTTT
Source organism: Typhlomys cinereus (assembly GCA_023101885.1). Classification (NCBI taxonomy): domain Eukaryota; kingdom Metazoa; phylum Chordata; class Mammalia; order Rodentia; family Platacanthomyidae; genus Typhlomys; species Typhlomys cinereus. Next base: position 108,809 of record JALPQD010000584.1, read on the forward strand.
CCCTGTTAATATGTTTTGGAAAGTTTGCCCTGTCAGTTTCCATGTCATTATTTTATAACCATTGTATAAACTTTTTCCATGTAGCTTTATATAATTTATTGAACTGGTTTCTTATCAGTAACTTTTAGGTTGTTTCCAGTTCATTATTGTTAGAAGTGGTATTATAGTAAGCCCATGTCCCTGCTGGTAGGTGTATATAAAAACCTTTATTGTTTCTTCAAAATTGATTTTTTTAATTATTTATTATTTATTCAATTGTGCATGTATGTGTGTGCGCGTGTGTGTATGTACGTGTGTGTGTGTGTAGAACCACGGACGAATTTGGGAATCACCATGGACCGCCTCCACCTCTTCCTTGTTTACTCTGCCCCGGGATTCACAGGCTCTGCCCTACCAGGACCGGAAATGCAGGCCGCCCCTGCTTCCGCCCGGTGTCTTTACGTGGGGTCTAGGATCTGAACTCAGGACTTCCACCTGCAAGGCAGAGGCTTAACCCCTGAGCCACCTCTCCAGCCCCCCAAATAGATTTTTTTTAAAGTCTCTATTCTCATTCGTATTCACTTAACATATTAAAATTTTACCTGACCTACTTTCCCCCCAAATCTCAGATAACTCCGTGGTGGATGATACTCCTCCTCCAGGTTGAGTAGGGAGCAGTACAAGCCCCTGCCCTAATGTGTCTGGAGTATCACCCCAGTCAGGGAGGGACTTGCAGAACTTTTATAACACATACATGGTTCTATACATTCAGAATTGAGAGCTGATGATGGGAGAGTCATGGCAGTCGCTTTCTCATTAAGATTTTAAAAGGATTCTGATTTGCTCCATCAGTACCTGCTACCGATCTTGCAAAAATGTTAATTTTATTTTGGAGCTTTACCACCATCACATTATGGTTTAAAATAGAAGAGTGAAAATCAAAAGGTTTAGCTTGTTTTTGCTTTTCTCATTTCTTAAACATGTCTATGATGGTGCCGTGCTGTGTTGGCCTTAGTTTAACTACTGTAATTCTGTGGTGTTCCGTACCCATATGTTTTGATTACTGTACCTCTGTAAGCTATAGCTTGTGGCAATTACTTCCTGACATTGTTTTGTAAGTTATCACACAAACATTACTTTTGGTTTCATATTCGTATTGCTTTAGACAAGATAAAATAGTAAAGTCTATGTATGTTTGGTTAAAAAAAAAAACTTTTGCAATGGGAGAAGTGAAAATGATATTAACATTTCATGTCATCCAACAGAGAATCTAGATATTGTTCTGTTTTGTTGTGGTCTTAAGAAATATGACTCTAGGGCTGGGGAGATGGTTCAGGGGTTAAAGATTCTGCCTTGCAAGCAGAAGGTTATGAATTTGGATCCCAGGTCCCATGTAAAAATGCCAGGCAGAAAATGGTGGTGGCCTGCACTTCAAGTTCTGGTGGGTGGAGCCTGGGAAATCCCAGAGCAAAGCATAAAGGAGATAGAAGCAAATTCAGGATGATTTCCAAAGTTACCCTTGGTCCTTGACGTACAGTGTCTTCTGATACACACACACACACACACACACACACACACACACACACACACACACACTAAATTTTTTTTAAATTTTTTTATTATTATTTATTCAACTGTGTGCATGTGCGTGTGTATGTGCGTGTGACAATAAATTTTTTAAAAAAAGAAATATGACTAGCATTTCCTTATGAAGCAAATGAAAATGACATATTTATATCTGCAATCAATTGGGCAATTAAAGTTTTATCAGCTGATATGCCACTGCTGTTAAACTTACTTGGCATCTTTTCTGAAGTTTCAAATTCAGCAACATGCAATTAACTTTGCAGTAGCAGCTGTTCCTGTATTTATCACAGTTTCCTAAGATGGGCCTCTATGGCCACCCATTTTTCAGCAGCTCAGGGACCACATGAAACTCCCAACCTTTTATGTTTTCCTCTCTTTCCCTTGGGTTGCAGTTTATATTAGTTCTTTACCTTTCTGCACTATAATTTAGAAAAGTTATTTACAGTTCTGAAAAAATCAATATTACAGACCCTTTAGTTGGGTCAACTCTGTGTACATCTTTATAGCTCTCATTCTGCCCTTAGGTTATGGTTTTATTCTAACTAATAAATATCCTTGTATAATTGGGCTTTAAATTTTATTTAAATATTTCCCTTACTGGCATAACATAGATCACTTTTTTCAAATTTGTTGGTTACCACTATAAACCACAAAAGCACACTAATTCTTGAAAGACTCTTAGCTGAATAGAGTTTATTTATTTAATAATTAATATTTAATAATGTATTTATTTAAAAGAAAAATCATTCAGTAGTCATTCCCCCTACCCCCCATATTATTGACAATAAACAGCTACTGATCAGAAAACACATCTTGCCCTTCGAGGTAAAACCCTGCGTAAAGCCAAAATCACACCTGCATCTAGGATTGGGAGCTTACTGATTAAATAGAGCTTCTGCTCTAGTGATAGTTCCTCTGTAGATAGCTCAGCTCCCAGCAATGCAGACAGCATCTACTGTAAAGCACCTCTGACTTCAGTGAGTGTAAGATGGGGGAGTCCTAAGAAGCACTGTCCTATGTATAACACTCCCCCTTGGGGGAGAGGAAGATATAAAATTAATACCTCCCTTTGGTAATTAAATAGAGGCTGAACTTCAGGAGATGAAAACATGGTTCACTGGGTAAGAGTGTAAGCACGAGGACTTGAATTCAGATCCTAGCACCTCCATTTGTTTAGAAACCTTGCCTTAAAAGGATAAGGTGGAAGAACAGTCAAAGAATAATTCCCACCGTCACCTCAGACCTACATCTGCACATACCTCACACATATACACATGAAAAATGGAGAAATTTTTTAAAAATGTGGTTGCAACTATGTAGATTCTGTCATACATAGTTTTTAGTAGAACCCTTCCAAAAGGCTGTGGAATAGTGTTCAAGCAGCCAGAAATAATTCCTGGCTTCATCATGTATAAGCTGGGTTCCCTCAAGCAAGTTTGCTGGTCTTTTCTTTATAAATGGGGCTAATTATATCATCTATTTCTTAAGTTTATGGTAGTTAATAAATATTAGTCAAGGAAACAGCACCAGTAGGAGATATATTAAGAGATGTATTGCAGGGAATTGCTTATGTGCCAGAAGTGCAGCTGCTGCCTTTTCCACCTGGTGGTTTTTTATGTGGGACCTGGGATCAGAACTCAGGACCTTCTGTTTGCAAGGTAGAGTTTTAATCCTGAACCATCTTTCCAACTCTAAAAGTAAGTTTTAAAACTGACCGACCTTTCTTTTCATATCCATCTACATACCCATTCATAGACTCATTTCAGTTGAATTCTATAGTTGCTAATTTATGCAACAGGAAGAAACAAGACCTAGTAAATAATTAGCATCTAGACACAGGCTTGATACTATAAAAATCTCTCTCTTGCTTGCTCACTCTCTTTCTCTCTCTCTCCCTCTCTTCTCTTACCCTTAGTTTTTTGAATTGACATTCATGATTAGTTCTATATTTGATATTAGTTTATAAAGATTCCAAATATCCTCAAGTGGTTCCTGTCTCCTAATTTGTATTTAAAAGGTTTGAGTTTGTTCTCTCTCTCTCCACTTAATAAACTGTTCAAAGGCAGAGGCTCATTTTCACTCCTCTCACCAACATCTAAGAAAAGCTAGTACAGCAAATGCTCAGAAAATAATAATTACTTGAGTGCTTTAAAAATTCCAAGTTGGGATTGGGAAGATGGTTCAGTGATTGAAGTTCTTGCCTTGCAAGCAAAGGGACTTGAGTCCATTCCCAGAGTCTACATAAAAATGCCTTGCATCCTGCTTATAATTCTAGCCTTGGAAGGTAGAATCTGGGAATCCCCAGAGCAATCTGGCTACCTAGACTAGCAGTGCTCTGAGTTTAATTAGACCAAAGGCTTATTACCACAATAAGTTGGAAGAGCAGTTGAGGACGATTCCCTATATTATCTTTAGACCACCACGGGCACACATACTTAAGTGTACTCATGTACATATACTCACCCACATGCGCCCTCACATGCAAACACACACACACACACACATACACACACACACACACACACACTCACATGCAAGCATAAAGGTATGCAGCCCATATGCACATTCATGAAAGAAAAAAATTGGAAGGGTTCACATTAATGTGATTGCTAACTCTTTTTTTATTTTATGCTTAAACAGAAGTTTGGGAAATAGAATATTTTCTTTTTTTGAAAACACACATATGCAGACATGAGCGTACATGCATGTACATATGAAAGAAAAACTTGCAGGAGTTCATATAATTCAATATAATTATTAACTCTGCTTTTATTATGCTAAAACAGCGGTTTGGACAATAGATAATTTTCTTTTTGTGAGCTATTTTGTAGTTGCATAGACAATGTGAGTTAGTTTGTTTTTATGACTTAGAGAATTTTCATCCCTATGTTGGCAAATACATTTGAGCTCAGCAAATACATTTGAGCTCAGCCTAGTAGTTCTCCATAGTGATTGATTGGTATTTAAAGGTGATGAATTTGAAATTAACCAACTGAGTTATTTTGCTTTGTTTTTTTTGTGATACGAAATAATTTTTAAAGTAATTTGCTAACCATACAGATAATTGTGTTATTCATTGTATAAAGCTTGAAAAATGCAGTGACATAGATAGATGTTAAATCATTCATCAGTCTGTATTATTACAGACAGCTGCTGTTAATTAACATTTTGGGCATATATAGTGATATGCTGTTGTGTATTTTATAACCCATTCTTTGAACAGAATTCCAACATGAATGTTAGTTGATATTTTGGTTCATATTTATGAGACATTCTTGCTCACATTAATGTCAAGGTTTCCATTCATTTCTCAAAGTGTGATAACTTCTTTGCTGATTTAGACAATAATGTCATGTATCAGAAAAATGCATCATTATTTTTTGTGCCTTTTGTAGTACTTTTTTTTTCAATGCTGATGCTAAACCCAGGGCCGGTGCATGTCAAGCATATGTTGTGTTCCTGAGCTACACCCTTCCCTTTGTAATGCTTCAGTATACTTTTAAATTGAAATTGTATTATTTTTTCCATCATTTTAAGTCTGGACAATCAATAAAATGATAAATTAACCCCTGACTTGCCAATTTTATGGCATAAATATACCCCATCACTCCAGTTTTATATTATGCTGCTGTTGAATTGGGAAGAGGTACATGTCACACATCTAGAAAAAGCAAAAGTGAAACTATAAAAAATATTTTAATATTACTTTCATTTTGTGATTTATTTAATTGCAAGTTAAAACTAGGCTTGTTGACTACAGTTTTGGCACTTAGAAGGCTGAGGCTCTTGTGAGCCACTATGATCTTGCTCCAGTCTGTTTGTCTGTCTGTCTTAGTTCATCCAGATTGCCTCCAAAAAAAAAAAAAAAAAAAAAATAGCATAGACTAGGCGACTATACACAACAGGGGTTTTTTTGATTTTTTTTTTTTTTTTTTTTTTTTTAGTTTTACAAATATATTGAATAGTAACCCTGCTTCCCTCCATCCCCCCTCCCTCCCATCCCTTCCTTCTCCTTATCAATTCATTCCACTCCCATCCTCCTGCCTGCATGTGGATCCCAGGGTTCCCTCTGGCTTGTCTACTCTTGTGGAGGTTCAGGCCCCTGTGACATACAAGTTGCCCCTCCTCCTTGGGCCACCCCACTGATAGGGGGTTTCCTTCACTCATCCAGCTCTAGTCCCTAAGGTTTCCACTGTATATTCTTATCTTCCCAGAGTTCCTCCATAGTCTTTGGGGGGAGGGGTGTTGGTATGTCAGTCATTATGCAGGTCTGGTAAAGACAAGTCTCATTGCTGTGAGTTCCTGGATGCAACAGTCCTGCCTTGAATGGAATATTGTGTCCAACAGTGGATCTTCCCATCTTTGGGTTCTTACAATCTCACTGCTCCCTCTTTTGCAAGGTGCCCTAAGCTTTAGGATGGGGAGAAATTAGGTTGGCCTGATTCTGGGTGAGCATTGCCAGGTCCCCAGTATTCTGCATTTTGGCTGGCCATCATTGTCCACTTCACTGCTCTTCTACTGGCCTAAGCTCCATCTTGTCAGGGTGAGATCCTTTAATTTTCAAGTTGACACCTGTAGTTAACTACCACACTGACCTAATTTCTTCCTAAGTTTTTAGAAGTAGTCAGTTAATATTTTGACAAGTTTCAGGTGATTTAAAAAAATAAACTGTCTTCCCTCACAGTTTTATTAATCTCATTAAAGAAGGGAGAAACATAAAATCATGTTTCTTATTCTTTTTTCTTTCCATGTTGCCTTCTAAGGAACCCATTGATTTTTTTTTTGCATTTTTTTAAATTGTAGTAAGGTTTCATTTTCTGTAGGAGAATGTTGAGCAAACTCTGGTTTTGTTTGAACAGTATTACATGAAGAAGTAAAAGCCTCCTCCCAGATATTTGCCCTTTTATATCACTTTTTGTGCTATCCCAGTTCCAAGTCTCTGTTTCTGGAACTTTGAACTTTTTTTCGCCTTGCCACATCCTCAATAAATAGCAGAAATCTATGCTGTGTGGCCTTGTCTTCCAGATTTTAATATTAACTGCTTCAAAGTGAATTAGGAATAATATCAGAATGAAGACCAAATACAATGATCTTCACTCATTACACCCCCCCCTCCGCTAAATTAATCCTCCTCTTTTATTCTAACAAATTTACCAGGTTGCATGTAGTGTCTGTTCCTCTTTCCTTCCATCCTTCTCCTTTAAAATTGAAATGGTCTCTTAATCAGACATAAATATCTACATGTAGTTCTCTGATTTTCAGTATCTCTAAAGGAATAGAGTAAATCTCTCTTGGGTTATTAGAGATGAGTTAGATTTTTTTGGGACAACCCTCCCCAGAAACTAGTAAATAATGTAAAGCTGGGATGGTAAGATCGTTCAATTGGGTAAAGATACCTGCATTCAGACTTGATGGCCTGAGTTCATTCCCCACAACTCACATGGTGGAAGGAGAGGAATGAATTTCTAAAATTATCTTCTGACTTCTGTACACATACTATGGCATGAATATTTTTTTTCTCTCTCCCTCTCTTAAATAAATAAATACATAAATTTTTGAAGATAACTAAAAGGTGTGGCTGGAAATTTTAGAATCTAGAGTTATTCTCTATGTCTAATACCAAAAAGTAACACCAGGTATGTCTCCAGGTTTATCTAATAAGTATTGCTTTCTCTTCTTCTGGGTAATAGAACAAGAGAAAACTAGATTATAGAGAACCATGGTATTGTGTTTACTAAAAGAGAAACAGTAACAACAACATAAGCACTGTAAAGCACAGCTTTCTGAGGCTGTATGTTAACAAAAATTTTCTTTATCTCCCTGAGTATGTTTCATTCATGGGCAGAGAGAGCAGTTATATTAGATTGTTGTTTCTTCTTATGTAGATGTTTTTAATATGGAGTGTAATGTAGGAAACATATGTTTTAGTTTTTTTTTTTTTTTAGTCTGACCTCATAATCCCTCTGAACTTCCACTACGCTTCCTGTGCTCTGATTTATCAGATTGGGTGGTGTCCCCTGCCAGTTGTATCTGACACAGGAGTTTATATCAGGTTTTCCCTGAAGCCCATAAGGAAGTTTCTGAAGGTGCGTGCCATCCCTTTCATACAGTGTTGAAACCAGGATGATAGGTCTTAGGGGACAGAGTGTCTTTTTTTTTTTTTTTTTTTAATCTATTTTTAAAGAACTTTATATGTCCCCAAAGTCATTGTTAAATAGGAATAATTGAATGAGTCCATTTTGATGATATTTTTTGATATGGAATTGATGGCATTTGTTGGCATAGAATGTGAACATATCAAGAAAACTTTTTTTAAAAAACTGCTTTAATTTTTTGATCTGGAAAGATAGCTCAGGAGTTAAAGCCTTTACCTTGTAAGCAAAAGGACCTAAATTCAGATCCCCAGATCCTGTTTTTAAAAATGTCAGACAGATATAGCAGCACCTATAATTCTGACCCTGGAAGGTGAAGCCTGAGAAACCCCAGAGCAAAGCACTAAGGAGGCAGAGCAGTCCAGGATGATTCCCAAGGTTACCCTTAGGCCTCCATAAACACACATTCAAGTGCCCTCTATATTTGCCCTCCTCCCCCAATTCCTTAATTTTTAAAAGCTAATTTTTAAATTTATTATTCATTGAATATCATTTAAACATGTGTATGACTTGATGATCTTAGAAAATAATATACAACACAATCTCAGATGCAAGGTAAAAGATTAGACAAAAATTCTGTTCTGGGTTCCAAGTTCTGTTTTATGAAAAGCAGAAATACAAGTTTTAAGCTCTTCTTATGTCTGTAAATTTGTGACAACAATATGAGCTTCTTGCAGGGCAGGGGCTGTGTCCAGTTACTCCCTATTTGACAATAACTTCAGGGACATACAAAAAAATTCTTTAAAAAATTTCTTGGGTATATGGCATAATGCCTGTAATAGCATGGTCAAAAATACAAAAATCATAAACTCATATCACAAAAGTCTGGAAAAGAAGTCTCTATATTGTAAATAAGCCAACTGTAATTGCTATGTTTGTATCTACTATCTTTCCTTTCCCCTTAGCATAATAGACACTTTTTGAACTGCTTTCTTTTTGTATCTTTTACCAAAATGACTCTTTATCATAAAATTATATTGTTGCATATTTAGAAAGGAGAGGATTGGGTTGGGGATAAGATAAGGATCTCATACATGCTAAGCAGGCATGCTACTGCTGAGTTATATCCCCTGCCTTTAGGTTTCTTATGTAAGCTTTCTTTAGGTCACTTTAGGGTGATTGTGGAAGAAAGACATCATTTAGCTCCTTGGTTCATTTATTAGGTATATATTGAACACAGTTTTGTATAAGACTCATAGTTCTTGGCCTTTCTGTGTTTACATTTAGAGAGGTTAGATGTAGTTTACATACTGCAATACATTATACCTTTCTCGGGTGCTGACTTGACATTTGTCCACTTTTCTCTGCAAACTGAAGTGCATTCTCCTCACCCTATAGCAAGTATTTATGTGAGGAGCATCACTGCATGCTACTGTGTATCACACACTGAAATTAGTGCATCATGAACAGTTTGAGAACTAACAGAGTCTTAGGAAATGACAGGAGGCTAGGGAGATGTTTTGCTTGCTGTGAAAACTCAAGAGCCCGAGTTCAGATCCTCGGCATCCAGGTTAAAAGCTGGGTGCTGCACTGCACACACCTATAACCAAGGGGGGACAGAGGCAGGAAGATTCCTGGGGCTTGCTGCCTGCCAACACAGCTCCCAATTCAGTGAAAGACCCTCCCTCAAGGGAGTAATTCAGAGAGTGCTAGAGCAGAACACCTTATGTCCTCCTCTGGTCTCTAGATGTTCATGTACCACACACGTATATCACATAAACCCAGGGAAAAAATTAAGAGCGAGAGAGAAACTGACTGACTTCCAGGATAGCATACAGCGAACAACCTGAAGCAGTTACCCTGAAATTCTATGATCAGTAATTAATGTATCGTGTCTGTTGCCAAATTCGGCCTCTTACAGTAAGGACAGCATTGATGGTTTTCCTCCACAGTTAGAGAACTGTACTCCAACAAGTATTAGGTATATCAAGGTGATGTTTTATGGAAAAAAAAGAAGCCTGTTTTTTATACCCACAGTTGGAATCCAGGACATTGATAAACTATTCTACCACTAAGCTATATCACCAAGTCATTGGGTTTTGAGATAGGGTCTCACTGTGTAGTTCAGACTGGCCTTGAACTCACAATCCTCCTACCTTCTCTCCCCCCTCCTCCCCCCCCGGTAACACAGGCATGTGCCAAGAGGTCCAGTGAACAATTCCTGTCTTTAAACATTAGACCTGTAAACTTTGGCAAGATGTGCATATGACCGGATGTAACTAGGAACTGAGAACAGGACAAAACAGTAGTATAGGCTTATAACACTGAGGATTTGCTTACTAAGTGGATTGTAAGTGGAAACACTGGTACAATTTAAAGCATGTTTCTTTCTGCCCATGAGTAGGACCGAGTTCACATTAGTTCAGTGAGAATATGATACAGTTCCATTAGTTGCACTGTAAAGATGAGTTCATGCCATTATTTCTCCTTGAGAAACTTTGCAGTCTAATTAAGGAGTCAAGACATGAGTATGTAAAACAGAAAAATCAAAGAATTGGAAAGGACAGGGCAACATATTCCAATTTTAAATGTGCTGCAGTTATAAATAACAGTTGAAAGCCTCTTCTACAATCTTTGAACTTTTTATCAGATTTCTTCCTAGTAGACTTAAAGTGGTATGAAACTGATTCTACAGAGCCACTGATCACAGTGGCCACTTGTAAAAAATGTTCTAGAAAAAGATGGCCTAGAAAAATAGAGGCCTAAATTTGCATTGGGGTGGAGATGCAACACCGAAACTCACAGCTTTGCTCGTCTCTCTGAGGTTTGTTTTTTTCTTCCATTTCATGAGAGATTCAATAATGGCAAGCATGAAACATGTATTGTGAAACTCAGAATGGTTATAAGTGGGAAATGGTAATTCCAACCATAATGCAAAATACTTGGGTATTTAAGGTCAGGTGATGGAGACTTAGCAGGATTACTCTCAGAAGTGCGGCCTTGAGCTGGGGATGTAGCTCAGTTGGTAGAGTGCTTAACTAGCAGCCTTCTTTTTATGCATCTTTATTCTCTTAACTGTTGACCAGTGGAGATTATCAAACTTACAAATCTGTAAGGTTTTGATTCATTGATTTCTCTCAGCAACACTTTTATCCTTTTTTTTCACAGTTCACCATATCCAGCTTTATGCATTGTAATGTAGTACTAATTTAAAACTGCCCAAATGACAGTATTCCTGTATATTTGCTTATATAGCAAAATGTAATTTACAGATCATTGCTTTCTCTATTCCTTTAATGCAGTAGTCGATATAGGATGATGCAAGTTATGCCCAGTATGCACACAAAACAAAAACATGGGCTTTTCTGTGGGTTCCTTGATTGCTGTATGGAGAAGAAAATCACAGTTTGTCTCATTCCTGCTTATGAATCACATGTAATGATGTTTGTTTTTTTTTTTCTCTGAAATATAGATTATAGACTTTTGTTTCATTATAATCAAGGAATAAATATTTAAAGGGCGATAAAAGAGGAGCATGAGAATAGAGTATTAAGATTAAAGTATATTCTGCGCATATATAAACATACCACAATGAAACCCGTAAATTTGTTTCTTTGTTTAGTGGTTTTCTGAGAATCTTGCTGTGTACACAGGCTGGCCTTGAACTGAATAGATTGGTCTTCAGTTTACAATCCTTTCTCAGTCTCCTGAGTATTGTTGGAATTATAGATCTTACCATTATACCTGGCATAAACTCAGTATTTTGTATCATTACTAAATGCTAAAAAAGTAGATATCATTATTAATTGAGGATATAACTCAGTGGTAAAGTCCTTGCTTAGCATAGCATACACACACACGCACACACATGCAGAGAGAGAAAGAGAGAGAGAGAGAGAGAGAGAGAGAGAGAGAGATCCTTTTGTAAGGAATCTATGTTCTTTCATAGACAGACATTTCTCTACCTAATGTTGGCCATACTACCACTTACTGCTGCTGCTGCAAATTTACTTTTCTTCCTTCTTCTCTTCCACACTGTCTAAGCCCTGTTTCCTCACGTCCAGCTCCCCATTCTGTTATACTGCTGCCACTATCCACATGCTCTTCGAAGCAGTAGTGGGCCAGCTTCTGTCCCATCCACATCAGCCCTGTGTCTCTGTTGCTACTGATGCTGGTTCTCAATAGAGAAAGACATTTTTTAGTTATCAGAGCTGTACAAATATGCTGCTGATTTCTAGTAGGTGGAAACCAGAAGTGCTGCCAGCGTTTTGGAAAGCTCTTCTCTCCCCTGTGATGTCGGTGGCAGGGACCATGTTCCGCTCTCGGGCATCTGCCTGCATTTTCTTCACCTCTCCCAAAGTGGAATTCAGATACTCCTGAGCTCCTTTGCACATTTATGCAATTTTTCACATTCCCTTTTTTCATCAAGACTGAATACATTGTATGTGTATATATTCACAAGTGTGGTGGTGGGCCAGAGGAGAACATGGAGTGTCCTTTTTCATTGATCTCAACCTTACTTTTAGACAGGGTCTCTCTCTGAACCTGGACCTCACCATTTGGCTAGATTTGCTTACCAGTAAGCTATAAGATCTCCCTGGCTTTACCTCTCCAGGGCTGGGATTATAGGTGTGCACCGTAGGACTCTTTTATTATTTGCTGATGCTACTCAGCTGTCACTTTTGGCAGCTGATACTCACTGTAAATGTAATAGATATTGGCTGTGTAAGTGACTGGATGAAAGAGAGTACATCTTCCAGCCTTGGTAGGAAGTGGAGCCAAACTAATCCAAACAAACATTAAGACCTTTTAGGGAAGATAATGGAAGAGGAAAATGTTTGTTTACTCATACATATGGCTATCAGCTTAAGCAGAGAGTTGTACTCGTGGATATAAGCTTAACCCTTTATTAAAGTAGGTAATTTATTGAACAGAGAGAGAGACAGAAAGAGAGAGAGAGACAGAGAGATAGAGACAGAGAGAGACAGAGACTGAGATTTATGCTTAAATTTATAACACAAACTTGTCACTTTGAAAATTACTTTTTTTTTCCAGATCTCTCTTTACTGTGACCGTTCAGGGTAGTACACATCTGTAATCCCACCACTGAGAAGCCTGAGATATACTTGCTGACTTAGAATTTTCTTCTGCTCTATCAAGTCTGGCATGAGATTTGGTTTAATTTCTGAATGGGTGTTCCTGCTTACATATTGATATTTATGGAAAGAACATCTAAAATCTTTGATCCCTAAACTAGAGAAATCCAGAGTATTCTCAGATTTTAAAAAATTTTTTTCCTAATTTTACAAGCATATTGATTCTTATCCTTTCTTTCTCCTTCTTTTCCCCCTTTCCCTTCCCTCCCTTCATCAATCCATCTCACTCCCTTGTCTCAGATTTTAATGAATTCACATCTAGCTCTGCTACTTACCAGCTATATGACCCCCGACCTCTTGGCCTCAGTTGTAAAATGGTTTGTGTAGTTTGTGCATATGATAAGCCATTATCATTGTCCCTGAAGTATCACCATTAGAAATTTAATTTTCAAAATGCAACTTTCTTTAAAATACCTTTCTAGGGGTGGGAGGTGGCTCAGGGGTTACGCCTCTGCCTTGCAGGCGGAAGGTCCTGAGTTCGGATCCCAGATCCCACGTATAGATGCCAGGCGGAAGCGGGGGCGGCCTGCGCTTCTGGTCCTGGTAGGGCGGAGCCTGTGAATCCGGGGCAGAAGGAGGTGGAGGCGTCCATGGTGGTTCCCGAATTCGTCCGTGGTTCTACGCACACACGCACAATTGAATAAATAAAATGAATAAATAAAATAAAATACCTTTCTAATAGCTGAGATTAGTGTAAGTAGACACAAGTAGGGAGTGATACAGCAAAGCTTGAGAGGAGCTTACTAAGGGAATGTGGGGGAAAAGGACAGAGGGACTCTAAACAGGCAGGAAGCTAACTTTAGGTACTGACACCTGAGATAAATCTACCTTGATTTTAAATTTTGATTCTGCTCCTCAGGGTCAGAAAGCACTTGGCAGCACCAACCCTTTATTTCCCCCTTAGAAGAGACTCTGACTGTCACATTTCAACAGTCATCTTATTAGTCTCGCCAAGAGCAAGAACATTTGTCAGGACAGGTGGCCGTACCTAAAGAGCTCGACAAAGACCAATGCATAAGCGTGTATGTTCAAATTGGAATTATGTTGTGGAGAGTGCCCATCCAAACAGCAGAAATCACAGGGAACCAAAATAAATCTTAATAAAGCAAAGAAAACGTTTGAACACATAAACAAAATCGTTAGGTCTGCTGTCTGAATAATATTAGACATGTGGGAACATGTCAAGGGTTTTGTGTGTGTTGTCACATATTTTATGATACCCACAAAGATTATGGTCATACATGAATGATGGCGATAACTTTGAGTTTTACTGAACACGTCTTTGTTCCAGCTGTGTGTGAAATGTTTTTAATAGATCATCCATATTCTTTACAACAGTCTCACAAGGGAATATTAAGTTTTCCTTGCTTTTATATGTGAGGAAATGAGAAAGAGAAACTAAGCGTAAAGTAGCACGAGTTGTAAGTGAGGGCAGCAGGAATAAACATGGTCAGGTGGACTCCTGAACAGTTACAGTCCTCTGATCCGCAGGCTCTGCTGCCCCTCCTCTCGCATGTGGTCACATAGCCGCACGTGCTGTCCTGTTATGGGTGTCCTTCTTAAAGGTTTCCAGTTGGGACACAGGCCTGGCATGCTGAAGGACTTCTATAAGATTTCCTTTAGAACTATTCAGACCTCTTTTTACCTGGAGTCTTCACTTTCAGAACAACAAGGATGAGGCCGTCCTTTCTGCACAGGTTGTCAGGTTTAGTTGTCAAAGCTGTACAGATATGCTACTGATTTCTAGTAGGTGGAAACCAGAAGTGCTGCCAGCATTTTGGAAAGCCCTTCTCTCCCCTGTGAGTGTCCATGATGTTGGTGGCAGGGACCATGCTCCGCTCTCAGGCATCTGCCCTGCATTTTCTTCACCTCTCCCAAGGTGGAATTCAGATACTCCTGAACTCCTTTGCTTAGGAGTGATACAGACTCTCTGTGATGCCCACAGCCAGAAGCTTACTCAGCATGTTCAAAACCACCACCCTTGTAGATGGACTTGACCCACACGGCCCTTTTTCCTCCCCACTACAAAATACTTGCTAACCTTAACGGGGAACATTAGACCTGTAAAAATTCTGTTTTAGATGTGATACTGGCTGGTTTATTTACTCATGAAATTCAGACATGATGATGTGAATCTCGAGAGTTGAAGTTCTCAGCTCATCTCATTCAAAAGTTTAACACATGCCAAGGTTTTCCAGCCCTTTCTAAATAGAAATACTACTGAAGCACACAAAGTACAGAGCTTACTGAATTACTATTCCAGAGTAGCTTTTTCTGAAACACTTTGTTGTTTTGGATTTTAGAGTTTTTCCAGATTTTGGAATATCGGTGTAGATTTTACTTGGAGGGCATTGCTACCCCAAAACCTAAAATGCTGCAAAATCCGAAACCTTTTGAGTGTCATGTCAGTGCTCAGAACATTTTGGATTTAGGATTTTCAGATTAAGAATGCTCAACAGTAACACAGTATCACAAACTACATGACTTAAAAGAATAGAAATTATTGTCTCACTATTTTTGCTGAATTCAAGGTATCACTAGACTCATGGTCTCTCTGAAATCCATAGGCAAGCCCATCCTTGCCTCTTGTGTTTTCCAGCAGTCTTTCCAGCCAGACAACTCTTGGCTTAGTACAACATAATTTTAGTACCTGCCCTTGTCAGCTCTGGTTGCCATTCCTGTGGACTGCTGTCTTCTAAAGATCCAGTGATATTGAATTAGGCCTATTCTACCCCAGTATGATTTTATATTGGTTGATTATATTTGTAATAGCCTGCTTCCAAGTAAGTCACGTGCTTAAGTCCCAGGGGTAAAGTCTCCAACCCTCCTTTGTGGAGGAAGACAATTCAATTCTTAACATCTCTGAAGTAGTTCCCCACCAGTGCATCCCATTGCACAGCAACCACAATGGTTGTTCTAAATTAATAGTTGAGATAATTACTGTTAACCATCTACTTAACAGGCTCTTGAATCACATAGGAGACAAATAGCTATGAAGAATTATGTCTAGATTAAATCTAGCTTCTGAAAATACCTGTGAGGGATTATCTTGAATAGGTTATTTAATATAAGAAGACTTATCTTCAACTGTGAGCAGGACTATCCCTGGGCAGGAATTCTGTATTGTATAAAATGGGAAAAATGAGCTAAGCATTAGCTTTACTCTCTGCTTCTGACAGTGGACAGAGTGTGACCACTTTGAATTTCCTGCCTGTTGTTATATCTTCCTGCCATTATGGACTGTATCTCTCTGGAACTATGAGCCAAAATAAATTTCTCATCCCCTAAGTTGTTTTATCAGGATATTTTATCACATCAATAGAAAGGTAAGTAGGTCACTAGTATTATTCCGTTAGTGGACTAGGAGTTATGATACACTCAACTAGCACTTCTGCTTGGCCTGAGAACATACATGACATGCCGTCTTTTGCAGCCCTGCTTCTGAGTTCTGATGCTGATTTTTGAATCATAAGTGAGTCAATGGGCCCAGTATCAGCATGCAGACCCTTTCCACTGTTGCTTCAAAAGTTTCTTCTGCAAGCCTCAATGAACCTACTTGCTTTTTAAGGTGGTCACTTCTATATTACCTATCCCCTTTATTGATTCTTTTTTCAAGTAGTTTTATGGAAGGATGTTAAAGAGTCCTTCAGAAATCAGTATTGCTGTCTTTAAATAGCTATCTTTAAAATATTATAGTTCTTGCTTCATGGTATCAGTGTTCTACAACTTAACTTTCTTCCTGTTTGACACTGTACATTCATTGTCTTAATTCATTCTGTGTTGTCATAACAGAATGCCACAGATGGATAACTTCTAATGAAATTTATTGGCTTTTATTGTTTTCATATGCTGGGTGGCAAAAATTCAGGGGTTGGCATCTAGGAAAAGCTTTCTTGTCAGCAGAAGGCAAAAAAAGCAAGAGATAGAGGGCTGGAGAGATGGATCAGAGGTTAGGACTTTGTCTCATAAGCAGAAGATCCTGAGTTCGGATCCCACTTCCACACTTCCAGCCCTGGTGGGCAGAGTCTGAAAAATCCCAGAGTCAAGCAAGAAGGAGTTAGAAGCAATCCAGGATGATTCCCAAAGTCACACTTGGTCCTTCACAGGGACACACAGTGTCCTGTGACAGACAGACAGACAGACACACACACACACACAAATAAAATAAAATAAAGGAGCAGGTGTGAACAGGTGCTGAACTCTCTGAGGCAGTATTAGATTCTTATGGCTTACTCAACTCTTATTAGGTCCTCCCAATACTGGTTCATTGGGGATAAGTTCCTGACACATCATTTGTGGAGGACACATTTAAACCATAGCAAGTATATTCTTAAAAGAATCCTTCCCTTATAATGAACCAGTATGTTACCGTGCCTTCAGGTTTTAAAATTTTTTGCTTTTTTTTTGTGTGTACATGTTTATGTGACTATAGATACACTTTTATATGCCTGCATGGAAGTCATATTTTGATATCAAGTTTTTTTCTCAATCACTCTCCACCCTATTTATCTTTCATTTTGTGTGTATGTGGGTGTGTGCGCATGAGAGCATATATACAATGTCACATATGTAGAAGCAATAAACAACTTTGGGTATCAGTCTCTGCCTTCCTCCTTGTTTGAGATAGGATCTCTTGTTTGCTGCAAGATGGCCATGAGCTCTGCCTCCACCTTCCATCTCCTTGTAGGAGTGCTAGGATTATAGATATGTACTACTCCACTTGGCTTTTGTGATCCAAACTCAAGTCCTCACTCTCAACCCATTGACCTGTGTCCCCAACCCTGTGTGTGTGTGTGTGTGTGTGTGTGTGTGTGTGTGTGTGTGTGTGTGTGTGTACTTATGAGTAATAGGCTCACAAGATGTGTGACTTTCACAGTCATTAGCACATCCAGAGTCAATCAGCTCCTGAACAGAACTTAAAGAAAGGAGATTGTTTTGTTAGGGTAATGTTTTAAAGTCTAATCTAAGGAAGGTATTGAGGTATTGTTGGCCCTTAGGTCAAATTGACTATACAGATGATTTATTTAGATTTGCTATGAAGATGTAGAATAAGTAGATAATGCTTTTTTCAGCACTAGGTAGCTAATGCTGTCTGGTTATGAGGGATGCCCAAATTCTCACTGAAGGATGCAATTTGTAGGTTTCCATAAAAGCAATTTAAGGCAAAATTGTATTTGCTCTACAGATACACTTCTTCCATGTCCTCTTTTCTCATAAAACATCTTAATATAAAAGGCAGTTTTAAAATCTTTCATTGGTTTTTTGTTTTGTGAAAAGGATAAGCCAGTAACTAATGTACCTGCTGTTAGGCACCATATTGATGCCCAAAATGACTGACCATTATGTAAAAGAGCCCTCTAGAAGATTGGTGAATGTGTAATAATACATTTCTTCCTTTTTCTAGCCAAGGACCCCTGTCGTCCATTAGAGCGGCAATCAAGAGATGTAAGTTTATTTTTTCCATTCCATATTTTCCTCTGTAATAATTTCAAATGATGATTGAGATTCCCAGTAAATGACTGTAGCTTCTCCTAGGAGGCAATAAAGCATTTTGGACAAGCAGCTACTTTTTTACCTTCATTGGTTTGTAAGCCAAGTGCTCAGAATGACACTTTTCTTCATAGAAGAGACCATTTAAAAACAAAATCTAGAGCCAGCATGGTAGCATATTCCTGTAATCTCAGTCATAGGGAAGTGAGGCAGGGGATCAGCAGTTTATGATCATCCTCAGCCACATAGTGAGTTCAAGGCTGGCCTGGGTTACATGAGACCATGTCCAAAAAAAAGATAATAATACCTAAGCCTGACAATTGAAGTTAATATCTACGATATGAGAATTTCTGTAACTGTTTTCTACAGTTAGAGATATTTTCTGGGTCTTTTTCAGTCCATTTGGTTTCATGGACTGTATTTTTAAAGCTATATAATGCCTATGAAGATAGGCTTATACTTGTATATGTAAAAATACAAGTTTTGTAAATAAAATTTCCTCTAATGACAAATTTTCTATTTTGTGTCTTTACCTTTTGACTAGAGTTTTAAATTTTGCTGTTAGTACAGGACTTTAAACTTTCTAACTAAAATGTTCTAGAAAATTTCTTTTTATCAAATAGAATATGGATTACTTGTTGTGTAAAGATGGAATTTTAACCTGAAGTCACTAAAAAGATGTTGAAATGTTACAGTACAGATGAAGGGAATTACATTTTTAAAACATAAATTTATGGTAGGTAGATTTACATGTCTTAGAACCCTTGAGGTATGTTGAGAGAGAAGAGCAGGAGGAGAATTTAAATAGGAAACTGGAGTCTAGAATATAGGCAAGAATTTCTTGGCTAGAGATAAATTTAGGGTAGCCAGAGTTACAGCAGCTAAACATTTAGGAAGAAAATGTACAAGAGGAGCAAAGATGGCAAAGGACAAAGTCTTGTGATATCAGAGGCCCAGCTAAGCCCTTTAAGGGACTAAGATTCAAAGACACCCAATCCTAATAAACCCCACCTGCTGAACAGGCCTCTTTCCTTACCTTCTGTGGGATGTCAGGACTTGGCTAGGAGTTCTCTTCTGTACTTGGGCTTCCCATAGACTTTCCAGGATGGATCTTGCTTACCCTGAGCCTCTGGATTGTTGCAAGGCTTGGAAGAAAAGGCAGCTGAGGATAAATGGGCAAAACAAACAAACAGAAAAACCCAGAGACAGCTGTGCTTGAGAGGCCGAAGGAGTCGATTCTGAAGGATGGGTGTGCTGCCAAGAAATGAGGATAAGTCATTGTGTGCAGTGGTTGTAGTGCCAGTGAGACTTTTGAGTCTGTAGTCACAGTAGAACATTTGAACAATGAATGGAATGTGTGGGATTTGGGACAGCTGGGACAAGCTGTGAAATTTTATTTTATTTTAAGTTGAGGGTAACAGAGAGAGGCAGGGAGATTAGATAGCAGAGTCAAGTGAAGAGATTTGAGCGTGTTCATAGGCTGCTGAGCTTGAGGAAGCTACATGTTTGCACATGGCAGGGAGGCAGGCAGTGGAGACATCAGGCTGGGGCGAGAGAGGAGAGGAAAGTGGCAGGACGGCCCTTACAGAGGGAGGAGCCGGGGCTGAAGCACTGGGGAAACCTGCCTTGAGGTCGCTAGTGGTTTTGTTTCCTAACTCTTCCTATTGTCTATTAGTTCCTATGTGTCAGTCACTTTGGAAAAATCGAAGTATTTCCTTGTATTCATTCCCGATATTAGGCAAGAAGGCCAAACATATCCTATCCTCTCATTCTTACAAGCGTAGAATGAGGAATAAGTATACCAACCCCTCTTCTTTCTTGTTTTTGCCTATTGAAGAAAAAGTTGTAAATAATTTTTATCTTAGCCAAGCAATTAAAATACAGGCTTTACTATCCCAGGTTATTAACCCTAGCAAGAAGACAGGTTTCATTGTCTTTTTAAAAGCAGTATTCCTCGGGCTGGAGACATGGCTCAGGGATTAGGACTCTCTTGCAAGCAGAAGGTCCTGAGTTCAGATCCCATGTACCACGTAAAAGTGCCAGGTAGGAATGGCAGTGGCCTGAACTTCCAATCCTGATGGGCGGAACCTGGGAAATACCAGAGCAAAGCAAGGAGGAGGTAGAAGCAATCTAGGATGATTCCTGAAGTCAGTTTTGTTACACCATAGGGACACACAGTGCCCTTTGATACACACACACACACACACACACCCACACACACACACACACCCACACACACACTAAATAAATAAATAAATAAATATAAAAATATAAAAAATAAATATAAAAATATAAAAAATAAATATAAAAATATAAAAAATATAAAAATATATAAAAAATATACACACAATAAATAAATAAATAAAAATAAATATAACTGATTACATTTCAAATTCTTTCATAATGATTCCAGTTTCAGTCAATTATGGGTCTTCTTTGTGTATTCATTCTTTGAGCCTTAGACAGCTTTGCTAAGATTTTTAATGTGTGCCATTGGATATATCTGGGTCGAAGAGATGGCTCAAGTTAGGCCTTTGCCTTTAAAGCAAAAGGACATGGGTTCAGATCCCAGATCCCACGTAAAACACCAGGCAGAAATAGTGATGACCTGTACTTCTGGCCCTGGAATGTGGATCTTAGGAAACCCCAGAGCAAAGCAAGAAGAAGGTAGGTCAATTTGGGATGATTCCTGAAGTTACTCTTGGGCGCACACACAGTGCCCTCTTCTACACACGCACACGCACACGCACACGCACACGCAAATGCACACACACAAAATATGATTCTATATATCTGTCTTTAGGCAGGTTTTTTGTTGCGTACCCCAGGCTGGCCTGTGTATATAGCAGGTTGTCTTTAAACTTAAGACAAATTTCCTGCTTCTGCCTCTTGAGTTCCGGGATCACAGGCACATGCTACCACTCCTAGCCTTTCATTGACTTTTTGAGATAAAAGTACATCTTGGTATTAAAATTTAGCTGGTACTTGTTTCTCTACCAAAATTCAGGAAGGACCTGTCTCACTATGAAACAACACTCCTAGCATATAATGTTAACCATGTCTCACAGCTGGAGAGAAATTGAATCCAAGGAGGTAAGAGGGCTTTATAAGTTATTGCTGATGAAGTGTGAACCAGAGTTTATGGACTTGAAAGTTTCTTGAGTTTTCCACACCACAGATGGTCTTGTTACCATGTCAAGTGCATCTTGTCATATCTTCTCCAAACAAATAAAAAGTCATTGAATTTTTTTATTATTGTGATTTTTCACCAATAGGGTAGTTCTATAGCAAGGACATTTATAACATTATAATCTTTCTAATGTGTTTCTTCTGGTCATTTAATCAATAAGATTAGAACCAGGATTAACTTCCACCTCACCTGCTCCACTGTTTTGAGAAAGAACCACCCCCAGCCTTGCCCCTCATGAACTGTGTGACCTCGAGTCATACACCACTAAACTTCTGCATCTATCTGCTCCCATGGTTTGAGGAGGATACTTAAAAATCTAACATTGCAAATCTACATTTCAACTCTTAAACAGCCCATTTTACATTTTGAGTTTAATCATTTGAAGTTGAGAAAGTTTCAAAATAATTGTTACAGTGGTAGGATCCCTAGAACTAAAAATACTGCTTTATCCACAGCACTAATCAAAAATACGTGAGAGCTATGCTAGCACCTTTCAGCAGAGAGGCTAAGTGGGGCATGTTGGTTTTTGTGAGTATTAGTGACAAATTTGATTCTCCTGGCAACAACCACATCAAATCTATCTAATCTGGAAAAACGAGAGTAGCATGTATAAGAAGATAGTTGAAAAATAGGCAGAAGAGGGTGATCCATCACATACAAATCTAGTTTTTCAGGCAATTAAGCTTATTCAAAGTGACAGAGTGATGGCTGTTTTGTAAGGGAAAAAGGAATATTATTGAAGGGGAGAGCAGGGGGCATCAGCAGCTGTGAGGAAGGCTCACAGGGGCTGAGACCCCTTTTCTTACTCTTCTGTCAGAAGCTGGGGGAACTTACTGCCTACAGTCTCTGCTGTGAGTGGGGCAGAATCAAAGCTACTCATTTCAGAGAATGTAAATTGACTGTTAAATTACCTTTTAAATACTATACGAAATTGATCCTAATAACAAATTGATTGCCAAATGGGGTTTAGAACTTTTTTCCACTATAGGTTTTTACCACAGGCAGAATTTTGGACTGTGGTTATATGCCAGTGATCTGGTCTATACAGACAAATCTTTGCAGCAGTGTTTTTCTGTATCCTCTGACACTATGGTCCACCAGCTTTTCTCTACCATTGAAGTGTGAGGAGTAGGGCAAAAACATGAAGATTTTCCCTTCAAAGGTATCTTCAGAGTGTGCTCCTTGAAAAGAGATAATATTCTCTACTGCATAAGAATCTACATGGCGCACCAGTCTTGCTTCTGAATTCCTTATAGAGTGTAGGCAACTGGTTCACTCTTTTTTTCTCCCTTTCTTCTTCTATAACCCCTTCTTTTTCTCCCTTAGCACTCATGAATAGTGTACAGCAAAATGCCCCGTGGAAGAGGTATGTTTGTGACAGTAAGATGAAGTCTTTTAAAAGTGCTGTGTGTCTGCTAATTCCAGCTTTAGTGATGTGATTGAAGCACACATGGGTGATCTTCTGACTCAATGAAACCGTTTCACCAATCAGACATATCATGCAAAGCTCTAGCCTCTCTGTTCCCTTGTATTCCAACAGATATTCCTCAGTTGGTTTAGCTCTGATAGGAATGTAACAGTGAAGCCAGATGATGGGTATCTTCCAAGTCAAAATCTGTGCACGATTCTCAGTTTCATGTTAGTGGTTTGCTTTGCCACCCAGCATAGGTTCAGTTGTCTCATCTGTAGTCCCTGCATAAATCTTAGTTTGACCTTTTCTCATGCACATATCTTAACAGTTGAGTACTTGAAGATTTATTCATCTCCTTCAAGGATCCCTTTTTCTTAACAGTTACAGACTTGAAGATTTAATCCCTCTTCAAGGATCTTTAGATGTGCTCCCGGAAAATAAAGATAATATTCTCTGTTATGTAAAAATTGACCTTCATAGGTGACACATTTTGCATATTGCCCAATTGCATTGATTTGGTTTATAATGGAAATTAGGGGAAAATGTAAATCATTGAGCTTATTTAGTTTGAGACTTAAGGGACATGTCAGTGGTTCACATATAATAAAGTGTTGTGAACATGATCTGAACACTTAGTATGAATTATTGTTGACTCCATAATAAACTACTTAAAGGTTGTAAAACCCCAGAAAAGTTAGAAAATAGATGAAAATTTATTACTCCAACACTCCTTATAAAAGAATCATAAACTCTATCACTATAGTCATATAGATTAGATATCAAATTTTTTTCTTCCTATTGTCATTTCATGCCATACTTTTAATGCTCTTACCATGCAATTTTTATTTAATGACTATCTTTTCTCTATTCATTCTTCAAGTTATTCTCAGAACTACAAAATGCATTTGGGATGGTATTTGAAATCTGCATTTTCTTCTGCAACTCAAATATGTAACTATAATTTACTTATGCCATGTGAAAAGATCATTTTGATTTACTTTTCTACTTAGAGATATTAAAATTTATACATCCTTTGTATGTCTGCTGTCTTAACTTTCTAATTGTATACTCAATAAATTTTAGATCTTTACTGAATGTAGTAATTTTGTTCATACCAGCTTTTTTTTTTTTTATTTTATAGCTTCTCGGGCTTCTGTTCAGAGTGACCTTCATCGGGATAGGAGGTATGGTTATATTTATAACATATATAAGATAGTATATCAGATATAAATATAAAAAGGTGCATATTCTCCTAATTTAATTAAAAGTATGCAATCAGTTGGAACGTTACACATTTCATAAGTGATTTTTATTCACTTCTTCCTCATTTGTATATCTTTGAGCTAATCCTTACGCTTGAAAGATAACTATTTTGCTTTAAGACGTGACAGAGGCCTTAAAAGATTCTTTTGACTGTAATTATTTACTGAATTTGGTTTTTAAAATGTTCACTAAACAACTGCTACTTATTAAGCTTCAACTGCTTAAAGAAAATGCTATGTTCCTCGCAAGAACTCAGTAAATGTTGCCTAGACAGATGGATGGAAGACAGGATTTAAAATTGGTTTTGAAGGACTGAGAAAAGAGTAAGCAGACTATATAGCTATGTGGATGGATAGATTGTAGAAGATTGTTTAGAAAAAGGAAGAAAAAAAGAGGGAGTAGATAGATGAACAGGTAGGAGAAAGGACTAATGGACAATACATGGTAGAATGGATAGAAAGTGGATGGAAGAATCAACAGGTTAATAAGTAAATGGATGACATTTTACAATCATGATTCCTGCTTTCATATTTCGTTCAGCACGATATATAACAATGAAGAACAAGACTTTTATTGGGACAGGAGACAAGGGGAGACAGAGTCTCATTTTTAGTGTAGATTTGTCTGTATCTCAGTGTGTAGCTCTGACTAACTTGTAGAAATCCTTCTGCTTCCACTTCCCCAAGTGCTGGAACGTGAGTTCCTACTTCCAGCAGAGAAAGACTTCAGAGTCAAACAGAACCAAGTTCAAATCTCGACTTCTATTTTCCTTATATGACCTTGGACAAGCTAGCTAACAACCTTATTAACTTCAATGTGCCAGTCTTTAAAATGGTGCTCATCACATCCATGTCCCAAGGTTGTCGTAGGAGTAATGTAGATGTATAGTGTTCAACATTTATTAACATGTAATTCTTAGTTAGGAAAGGGTGTCACCAGAAGTTTTAAGGGTACAGTTCAAACTTAAATAATAAAGTTTTCCTACTTTACCAGGTAGCATGAGAATGTGTACATATGCACAATCCTAATAATAGGGTTTGTATTTTTGTTTTTAATTTCCATATAATGCTAGAGAAAGACATATCAAGTGTTCATTTTCCCTGTTTGTTAGATAAGAAACTGAAAATCAAAGAAATTAATTGACTTTCTCAGGATCACACAATTGACATTTGTTACGAAATTAGGTTGAAAATAAAATTTAAACATACAAATGTAGAATCAGAGTAGAGGGCCAGTGAGATGACTTAGTGGGTAAACGTGCCTGCACACAAATCTGGTGACAAGAAGAGAAGAAGCTTTGCCTAACTCATTGTCGCCTAAGTAGTGCAAATGAATCAAGTCATATTCAAAACTAACCAGAACATAGGCACTTACCAAGATCTAAAAGTAGCCATGTACATTCAAAACATCTAAATATAACTTTGAGACAAAGGTAGAGTGAAAACATTCTTTCACATAATAATTTTCATTTCAGTATGTACTTATTTCTATGTTATGCCATGTTTGTGCTGTAGACTAGCTAGCAGCAGAGCTGCGTGGGCCTTAGTTAGCCCTGCCCTGTCCACCAAAGCAGAGCTAGGTGTTCCTAGTGTACTACTTTAACTTTTCTCAATTCATGGAAAATGATGGTTATTTGCTCCCTTGAAGCCTGGGTTGAGACCAGAAAGCCAGAAAGACCCCCTTCTGATTTTAGCACTTTTTTGGGGTGGGAGGGAAGGGGTTGCTCCCAGTAGTCTGAACATTTACAGGTAGACAAAGATCGTTTAATAGCTACTTAGCGACTCTACTGGAATTCCGTCTTCCAGGCGCCCAGAGATCACCATTGTGGCTGCTGAGCCGCTGAGGCCAGCCTCCTGGTTTCCAGGAGCCCCACCACCTGGCCTGGGATTTCACCCAACTTCTGCAGCAGGCCCTTGGAGGCCCAGTGACCTGGTTCCTGCTGAGGTGAATAAACACTCTCTGCACTTTTGTTTTTAAATTAAATTCAAAGGTTTTCACAGTGAGACTAATTCAGTTTGTCCATTGTCCATAGATACCTGAAATTTTAGTTCTTTATTTTCCAGCTCCCGCCCTCCTATGAACAAGTCATCAAAGAAATCAACCAAGTTCAGGTTAATACTACAAATAATAATAATGCCACTGCCATTCCAAGGAGCACTATTACTTCTGCAACACAGACCGACTTTCCGGAAGAAATAGACAGCGATCTGCCTCAAAGTAATTCAAGTAATTTGTCTTCCCTAATTCTGACCTAGTTCTAGGAGAGAATCAGTAGGCCTCTGGTCTTTAAAATAATTTGCAATTCATTCATAATTCATTGAGCTCTGCTTCCTAGCCATTGTGATCACTGTGTGCTTTCTTAATTTGGGTATCCAGTGATTATTATAATAGATCTTTCTTGAAAGCTGTAGTCCTAATCTCTCATTTATCATAAAAGCATAATCTGTTTAGCCCACGGTAAGCATAGCTGGGGTTCCCTTTATTCCCATTGAGAAGGATTTTATATTTAGCAAGTTAAACTCAATAGGATGCTAAGGGTGATTATTCTGTTGAACTTTTTTTCAAAGTGTTTTATTAGGGTAATAACAAATAGGAAAGATTATTGTAATTTTGACAACCAGATAGAAATGGTTCATGTGCTGTCTAATGAGAATCAGGAATTTCATGGTGTTTTAAAATATCATATAATGCACATTTGTTATATAAACATACAGGTTGAAGAACCCTCCCTACAGGAAGAGGGAAACTAAGTATGAAAATTTTCCCCAGTGATTTTGTAATTGCTTTACTAATTTAGGAAACCAAAATCTCTTGGTAGCCCTCACATATATTTTAAAATCTGTTTATTCAGTAACTTTTTGTTGTTCAAATTATAACACCACAACTTCTTTCTGTTTGTTTGCTCTTGTCAGTACTACAGGCCCCTCTGAAGCCTCTTCAGTCTTCCCCAGCAGCCTCATCTGATCTCTCAGCAGGCGTGGGGCCTTTAATAGTCTTTGATATTTCTGAAGAACAGAACTGTCCAGAAAACCCCAGTGCTATAAGATGCCCAGTGCCAAGGCCAAGATCAAAAAATAACCTCAGACCAGTAGCTAGGGACACTGATGCCAAGGAGAAAAATCACCAGCAAATCAGCCCCACAGTCCCCAGTGAGCACTGGTCACCCCAGTCTCTGTTAGACAGCACCCACAACTTAGATAGTCAGGCAGTGATGAACATTATGAACGCAGAACAAAGCCAAAATAGTATTGTTTCCAGAATCAAAGCATTTGAGGGCCAGACAAATATAGAAATCTCGGGGTTACCCAAGAAACCAGAGATTATTCCTCGCACACTTCCCCCAAAGGCCGTTTCCTCAGGGAAACCCTTGGTGGCCCCCAAGCCAGCTGCTAACAGAGCTTCTGGAGAATGGGACTCTTGGACAGAAAACAGATTCAAGGTGACTTCCAGAGAAGGGCTCGGCCCGTACTCTTCACTGAAAGAAGCAGGAAGCATCCCGGTAACCAAACCTGAATTGCCAAAGAAACCAACTCCTGGCCTTACACTAAGTATGAATCATGAGATTTTGGGGGGACCCATAGCTGAGAGCTCTGAAGTGGGGAAGAAAGTTCCAACCCCTGCTCCCAGGCCTTTGCTGCCGAAGAAATCAACTTCCTCAGAATCCCCCAGTTATCTTTCAGCTCCACCAAAACTGGTTCCGGTTCCTCCCCGACTCTCGGTAACATCACAAGCCAAAGCATTCAGGTCACTGGGAGAAGGGCCTCCGACCACCCCCCCAGTTCCATCTCCACAAAGCAAGCCCCTCGAGGACATCGACCTCATCAGTTTTGATGATGATGTTTTGCACACCTCTTCTCGGAACCCAGCCGAAGAGCCTGTTAGTTCTGAGATGGTTCTAGGTGAGTAAAAATCCTAAGCAGACAGGAACCTGGACTCTGCAGAGTTGCCTTAAATTACACTTGGTGCTTTTGGTGTCTAGTGTATGTATGTGTTATGGAAGTTTGTGTGTGCATGTGTATGTTTGTGTATGTGTGTTTAAAAATGGTATTACTAGAAATTAAGAAAGTAGAAGCAAGGAAGGGAAAACTTGGACCTACAGAAAGGAGAGACACTAGAATATATTAATTCCTAGTAAGATGGGTCAGAAGTAAGAAAACTGGTTAGGGAGCAATTTATTGTCAGACTGGCTTCCCTAAATCTAGCAGTTTGAAGTTTAAACCTAACTGGGAGGGGGGAACCAGCTGGCTTAGCAGATAAATGTACCTGTAGGCAGACCTGGTGACTTACCCGAGTCCACAAGATGAAAGGAGAGAACTGGCTTCCAAAAGTTGTTCTCTGATTCAACATGCATGAACACTCGCTTTTCTCTCTCTCGCTTTTCTCTCTCTCTCTCTCTCTCTCTCTCTTTCTCTCTCTCTCTCTCACACACACACACACACACTATTAAAAAAGAGCCCAGGGATGTGACATTAGGAGGATGAAATGGGAAGTGCCTCCTAGATGGGAAGTCATCCCGTGACAGGGGCTCGGCGAGAGTGTCCGGAGGGTGCCAGGCCCTGGGAGGGCTCCTGCAAGAGCAACATAGGGAACCACATGTTGCAAGATTTTTTTTCCATAATCTTCACAGAACATCTTCCCTTGGGAATGCAAGTTTTGTAAATAAAACTCAAAAGTTTTACTCATGCTGCCAGGATCAGCACAATTAATTACCCAAGAGGCAGAGAATATGTTTTCTTTCCTCACACTGTTCAGATGGCAGGCGTGATGGTAAAGCTTGTCTCTGCTTCGTCAGACTGAGCATGATCTACTTGTCCTTGATAAGGTTCCTTGTACTATTTTTGACTTATTTGAGCATGTGAACTTAATAGTATTTTCCAAAGTTTATTTGTCATCTTTTAAATATTTATCATGCCTGAAAATTATAATGTATAATTTCAAAGCCAAATTCTGGGCAGGCATGATAGCTGTTGAATCACAGCACTCAGGAGGCTTAGTACAGAACAAGTTCAAGAGCGGCCTAAACTATAAAGTGAGACTCTGCACACTACAGTCTACTGTACATGATAGTAGGCATAGTTATTATGCACACAGCATTGTAACTGGCTGTGACACAAAGAGGCATACCTCCTGTCCATAAAATTAGAAGGAAAAGTTAGAATATATTGAAATTCTGCCAATGTTCCTAATGGTGTGCTGAATATTCAGACGTATTTTATGTAATGCTTATAACTCAGACATTTTTTGATTTAATACAACAACCCTGTATGAGAGGACACTTGGTCTTCTAAGCCAACACTCAAACTGTGTGTGTGTGTGTGTGTGTGTGTGTGTGTGTGTATTTAGCACCACCCCAAGTTCATGTGGTGCTGGGGGGGTCAAATCCAGGGTTTTTCATACACAAAGCAAGCACTCTACCAACTGAGTTACATCCCCAGTCCTAGCCTTTTTGTTCTAAAACTAGCTTTTTTTTTTTTCTACAACTGTTTACTACCCAACATTTTCTCTTTTTTTAAATTTTTATTTATTTAAAAATATGTGTGTGTGTGTGTGTGTGTGTGTGTGTGTGTGTGTGTGTGTGTGTTAGAGGACCCTGTGTATCACTGTGGAGGACCAAGGGTGACTTCAGGACTCATCCTGGATTGGTTCTACCTCATTGCTTCGCTCTGGGATTTTCCAGGCTTTGCCTACCAGGGCCACAAGTATGGGCTGCCGCTGTTTCCACCTGGCATTTCACTTAGGACTTGGAATCTGAACACAGAACCTTATACTTGAGAGGCAGAGTCTTAACCCCTGAGCCATGTCTCCAGCCCTATCCGACATTTTCATGACTGTTTCAACAAAGCAAAACTTTAAAAAATTTTAAATAATTGTTTTTAATATCAATATCTTATCTGAACTTTTTTGATGTGATGAATCTCAGAGAAGGGTATGGATTGATTGATAGCAGCAAGCTGGTATGGGGTGAAAACAATTCAAATAAAGAAATACTCCTTTTTTAGAACTGTAGATACTCTGGAAATGGTAACTTGGCTAAAAAGCGCTGAGAATTTATTCTGTATCATAAAGCAGATAATTATAGTTATCTTCAAAGTGGAAGCTCAGCAGTATGCATTCATTGTGAACATAGTCTCATGCTTCATACTCAGCTTTGTCTGACTCTTTCTACCACCTCATTGAACAACATTTAATTATTAGGGAAGTCTTTTAGCAAAGGATGTAATTTGTACGTCCCACCTGACTCTAACCATTGTTCTTGACTGTGAAGTCATACTAACCTAACTGTTTATCGTTTTTGTCAGCCTGCACCTCCTCTTGTACTTGTACCACAGTGACACCTTCACACACACAGCTCTTAGAGAAACTAAGAGATCCTTCTTGAGTCCTCTTGGCATATCGCAGAGTGACTAACTGTGGATTTGGAGTCTTCTGGCTCTTCATGAGTCAGTTCCTATATAACTTTCAGCAGTTGTCTTAACCTGGTAATCCTTGGTTTTCTCATCGATAAGATACCATGATAATACCTTTCATGGTGGATATTTCAAGGGCTAAATGTGATTATGTAGAAAAGCCCTATCACTATCTCACATTAGTAAGCAGTGGTTATTTCTCCCCTTTTACATTCAATTAGTTACAGACACCTGCTAGTTTTACTTTGTGACCAGTTCTTGAATCTGTCCCTTCCGCCTCCTTCTACTGAAGCTTCCTCTTAAATTGTCCTCTGAACTGTGGCTGCCTGAGGAGTGTTTGTCGAGCACACACTGGCCCCTGTGGTTCCCCTATTTGTTGTCCTCCAAAGGCCTTTATGGTCACCTTGAAACCTCTCAACATTTTTGTTTGTTTATTGACTTGGGACTTGACCACTTTTTCATGGTTTTCTGCAACATTGTCACTGTAAATAAAGGCTAATGATGTCTGTTTCACAGACATCGACCCAGGCATCAGCCAGAACTTGAAGGAGGAGCACAAGAGAAGAAAAGTCACAAATATATCTTTCTTTCTTTTTGTCTTTCCTCAAAAATACTGAAACAAATAAAAGTGTTCATAAAATGAAGTTACTATATTAATCTCAGAAAATGGAAATCAGAAAATACTGACACCATGAAAACGTAAAGATTAGAAAAAATATTAAAGGAAAACTCATAAACGGGAAATTTAATATTGGATTAATTTCTCAGGTAGAATGCCTCCCAGGTTAACGTAATGAAGTTGAGAAGTATTAGCAATTCCACTTCACACCTTACAAATCATATCCAGTTGCCAAAAAAAAAAAAAAAAAGAAATTCTTCCAGTGTCAGCTCCATTACATAGGCTAGAATCATGGTTTAGCAGCCAATCTTTGCTGTTAACAGAATTCCAGGGAAAGAAATGACAGAAAAGCATGCCAGGGATATTAAAACTGTAACATAACAATGACAAGCTTATTGTTACAGTCAGGTAATGGATGGAAAACTACATTATCATCCTTTTTTTCTCAGCCCGATAATAAAGATCTACAGATATAGGTGTAAAAAATGTAGACTAATTGATGTTGGTGTGAGGGGTTAGGAGGGAGACAAAATGAACACTGCAAATAAAAATATAGGAAAGCTCTTGGCTTCCTTTAGGTTGGGACAGGAGATTCGTGTCATTTTTGTGACACATGAACAGTCTATGATAGAATTACAGCACTTAACTTCTTACCCATTTCTAGATCATGGAATTCTGAGAATCTAATCTAGCTTGTGAATCTTTCATCACCTTTCAAAAGTCTCCATAAGGTCATATTCAGACAGTTCAAGATACAAAGACCAGCATGTCAAAGACCAGTCTTAGACCCCAGATTAAGAGGGTCCTCTAAGAACATTGGAAATCCCTCTCTCCCTCTCCCTCTCCCCTTTCCCCTCCTCCTTCCCCCACCCTTTTTCCTCCCCTCCCCCTGCCTCTTCTCCTTCCCCCCCCCTCCCCCCTCACACACAAGTACAGGCACATACACCAAAAGAAGAGAAAGGAAAAAACAAGTAGCAGGACTGAGTGTGTAGCTCAGAGGTACTTGTCCAGAATACTCAAGGCTCTCTTAGCTCAATTCCAGCACACCCCTCCAAAATAAAGTTCTTCCAAAGCTTATTATTTAAGGTTACAAATAGAAATTAATGATTGTGAGATTGATGTATTTAAATTATATTAATTATAAACATATACTGAAAGTTTTACCATTTCAATAGAATCCCCAAAAAAAGGTTTTTGGGAGTGAGGTGGGCTACAATGCCATGTACTCAACCACTGAATTATGTCTGTAGACCTCCAAAGTTACTTTTTATTTTATAGTTTTTTATTGTTATTATTAAGTATTTAATAATTGTTAATATTTACTCATTTTACTATTAGTTTAATTAATATATTGATGTTAATATTTAATAACAGTTATAACAAGTAATGTGATTTGTTGGCCTTTTTTCTGATTAGTAGACTGTGGTCGTTTTCCAAAGCACTGGAGTTCAATTCAGTTAGAAAAGATTTAAAAAGATTAAACAAAAAAAGAACATAGCTAGGATACTTTGAATATTCAGTATTTAAATTATAATTAGGCTTCTGCTGAAATCTTTCTGCTTAAGACAGAAAATGACTGTTCCTTTAACAGGATGGGTAAGATCTGTCCCCATGCAGTGCAGGATTTGGGGCAGGGTTTCCTTCAGTTTTGAGAGCTGGATTTTGATGCCCCTGGTCCCGCCCCCTCTGTGGTGCCCATTGGCGTCCTTTCTCTTTCCCTTTTGTGTCTCTTGTCTCTGTGTACTCACCCTGGAATGTGAAAGCATGCAAGTAATTAAACTGGCCCAAAATGTAATTCAAGTTGGGAAACTATTTAAGTCATTTCATGTTCAAGATTTTCTTCTCCCTCCATACTCACACAGCAGACATCATTAGCAAATATTATTAGTGAAAAAGTGGTTACAGCAGAAGTAACACTTGAACCAGAAGCTATAATGAAAAATTATCAGCCTTAATCATTTTCTTGGATCTTTGGTTCTTTTCCCAACAGAAAGATGTTAGAGAATGGGACAGAACCATCAAGGTTTTTGGTGAGATTAGGGGTGGCAGGTGTCAAGGTCAGGTTGTTACCACTGCAGGAACTGAAAAAGATAGTGGCTGCTTCCAAGCCAGAGGGTTCTAAGCAGGCCAAAGAGGCAAACCAGAAGCAGTGGCGAAATGAGGGAGAGATGAACAGAAGTAAAGATGTTTGTTTCTATGTAGCTTCTCACCATGACCCATTAAGAGAATTCATTTTGGGTAAATTTTGCAATGATGAGTCTTCATAGAAATGTATCAACTCCTTTTTTATTCATCAACGCGGCTGTTTCCAAAAGATTAGAGGTATGTTATTCAAATTGGATAAACCGTTAGGATAGGCAAGAGCCAATTGCTGGAAAAATAGCTGAACAGTACACTAAGAGAGCCCTCCCTCCACATTATGCTTCAGCCTGCTTCCCTATGAACATCAAGCTTCCTCGCCCCTTCCAGTGTACCACTTGAGTTACTTATCTATTGAGTTTATGAATTACTGCCTCTTTCTCCTTGCTGGGATGTAAGGTCCATAGTAGTCTTTTCTCGGCTCCCCTTCCACCCTTCCTGTCATTGAGATAGGATCGCATGTATCCCATGCTTGCCTCAGCTTGCTAGTTAGCCAAGGCTGGGCTTGAACTACTGATTCTTCTTCCTCCACCTGCCAAGTGTTGGGTTTGTAGGAAAGCGCCACTATGGCTGACTCTGAAGTAATCTTATGCTCACAATTTAAGTCATGTGTCCTTTAGGCTTGATGATATTCTTTTGATAATCTTGAATACATTTCTAAACTTGCTTCACTTGTTTCCATAGAGTGGTCATTTAATTTGTTTTCTCAGTAGTCTAATTACAACTATGTTAAGCTGACATGCTATCTTGGGACCCTATCTAGGTGGTAATTAAGAAATTTAAAACAGGGTGTACTTTACCATCATCTCCCCATCAAGTCTGGTTACCAACATGATGTAAACACAAACATGAGCAAGTAGTAAGTGAATGATGATTTTGGCAGGGATGGTATGTTTGCCCAAGAGATGGGAAGACAGAAGGGTGTTATCCAAAAGGGTTTCTTACTCTTAACTCAGCTTTTCATGTGTCCTGAAGAGCTGGTCAACTAAAGCTGCTTATGGAATCACAATTCATAGCAAGCAGAATGTGAATGCTACTCATTACTGGAACTATACAGTGCATTGATTTGTAACAGGACTTAATAACCGTTTTCTGATTGTGACCTCTTTTTTCCCCAAGAAATTGTTACATGACCATATATGTATAAGTGTATAAAAATAGGTATACAAGTCAAATACTTATTGAAATCATAAATAAATCTATTTTGATATCTTTGGCATACATATAATTTTACCATTTAGTAAAGACTAAAATTTGATATTAATGAGATAAATGCACTCATTCATTTTTACACAAATATTTGAATCTTGTGCTGAGTATAGATGAACCAGTAATTCTAGCACTTGGAAAAGACAGGAGGATCAGGAAGATCAAGCCCAACCTAGTTACATAGTAAGTTCAGGACCAGCCTGGATTACATGAAACCATGTCTCAAAAAAAGAAAAAAGAGAGAGAATGCTTAATCTTGTTTGAATATTTTATATGTGACCATAGAGCATCTTCACTATTTTTCAGAGTTGATTGATATTTAAAATTGTATAGTTATCATTCAAGAATGCTACTTCACATACATATGTAGTACAAAATGCCAAAAGTATGTTTAGGGCCTTTTCAGAAATTTTTGGGAATTCTTTTCTAACCACAAATCAAATTTTCATTTAATAGTTAGCAATTCTAGCATCTATTTTTAAAATTAAAACATTCTAATCTAACATAACCCAAAGATACATTGATATATATGCTGCTGAAGAATAATGGTAGGAACATATTAATTGTCCTTATTTTCCATATTAAACCATTGTGTTTCTTTTTTTTTTTATTTCAGCTCATACAACTTATTAGGTACACCAGTTCCCTCCCTCCCTCCTCCCCCCCCCTGTACCCCCTGTTCCCCCTCCCCACCCTTCTCCCTCCCCATCCCCCAGTGCCTCCCACCCCAATTCCCAGAGAGTCCTTTCTTGTGCATGTCTGATTTTCCTCTGGGCCCTCCTCTCAGATGACGTACAAGGACCCAGTGGCCTTTCGATGACGTACAAGGACCCAGTGGCCTTTCCCTGAACCCTTTCCCGTGTTCCCCTTAGGTATAGGAACACTGCTGTGGCTGCCAATCCTTTGCCATTGTGTTTCTTTAAGAGCAGAAACTTTGTGTGCTATGAACAGCATCTGCCACAGAGCAGTTCATTTTAATCTCAGATTTCTCACCTTTCTATTTAGTTAGTTGGTTAGAGTGTGTGTGTGTGTGTGTGTGTGTGTGTGTGTGTGTGTGTGTGTGTGTAGGTCCCAGGTCATGTCCCATGTCTCCCTCTATTCTCAATCTTATCTTTTGAGACACAGTCCCTCACTGATTACAGTACCAGAATTACAGGTACACCACAGTACTCAACTTCCCCCTCCCCATTTTCATGCATATGTGTTGGAGGTGTGCATGTATGTAATGTGTGTGTAAAACCAAACTGATATTGAGAATGATCCTTGATCACTATTCCACGTTATTCGTTTTGAGATAGGCTATGTAATCAACTTAAGAATTCACAGTGCTGCTCTGACTAGCCAGCTTGTTCTGGGAATTTTCATTCTCCAGCTTCTGAGGCTAGAATTACAAGCAGGCTGCCACACCCACCAGACATTTTGCATGATGTCTTATTTCTGGAATAAAACCCTTTTTAGTTTGATGTTGCTAAAGTGCAAACTCACTAAACTAAACCCAAGACTGCTGGACCCCTTCCCAGTGCCAAGCGGGGGTTGGGGAGGAGGGTTCATCATTGGTGAGCGCTGTGCATAGGTTTTCCAGCTATTCGTGGGGGTGGGGTATAGGAGGGAAGAAGAGTCCTTTCCTGGGGGACCTTGAGGCTTCCCACTTGGAAATAGTGTCTCCTCCTTTCAGCTGCCCCTCATTTTCAGTCAGACACTCCTTTGAAAGAGAGCTTCTACATAATTCAGGATTGTCCTGGATCTCGCTCATCAGAAAGAAAAGAAAGCTATATGAATTATTTACAGAGTACTAAATTATTTCCTTTTATGAGCTCCAACTTTGTTTTTGTCTCTGCAAACTGAGATTTTGTTTATCCATGAATAGTTTTCCCTGGGGCATGAAAAATATGACTCTTAAATTATGAATGAGGTTTTTTTGTTTGGATCCGTGTTAACTAAAACATGCAAAATAAACCATGTTTTTCATTAGATCCCTTTCAGCTCCCCACAAAAACAGAATCAACAAAAGAAAGAGCTGTTCAACCAGCAACCACCAGGAAGCCCACTGTAATTCGAATTCCAGCCAAAACAGGAAAATGTAAGCACTTCTCTGCCTTCTTTATTCGATTTTCCAAGAGCCTAAGAAAAATCTAAATTAATTTTTCAATGTCTGCTTTTAAAATTATGTGTAACCTGCCATTTATTATTCATAGTCATGGACATTTTAAGCAAGTTGTTTTCTCACAATTCTTTGGAGAATTAGCACTGGTAAATTGGGTTTTTATTTTTCTTTAAAGTTGATTTTAGACAGAATAGAAGGTGACCGAATCTCAGAACAATCATAGCACACCATGTTAGGACCTCTTGTAAAAGATTAGTAGGAATGTAATTAGAACTAGTAGTAAATAAAGTTTGTACGTCTGTCAGGAGTATATTATTCTGGATAATCTGTATCTGACTATGTCTGAAGCTCTGTACACAGAAACTTAGGGAGGGAAAAAGCTTGTTTTGCTTATGATGACTCAATTGCTAAATAATTTTTAAAATTAGCATAACATTACATTTTAGTGTACTTCCTTGTCTGATTTTTTTTCCAGTAAGGTAAATAAAAATTTTTATGACCTTTAACCGTACTCTAAACAGGGGTCTGATATTTCTGTCTAGGACCATAGGTTAATTGTAGGGTACTTGCCTAGCACACAGGAAGTCCTGAGTTCCATCCCAGCACTGAATACAACTAGGTGTGGTTGTGCGTGCCTGTGATTTCCAGCACTCACAGCCTGGAGGCAGAAGGTCACTCTTAACTACATACAAAGAAAGAGAAGAAAAGAGAAGGAAATCTGTGGTTTCCACAGCAGTTCCTGATACTGCTGGAAATCACCATGGGGTATCCACAAGTCTATGATTTCATTTATACCCATAATCAGTGCCTTTGCTTTTCTCTAACTGGAGGTATTTGCCAATCTATTCCTCCAAGCAGCAGAGCAAAGGTCCAAATCTTTAATATCCCAAGAGTGTATACGCATACATTTCATTTTAGGGTTTTTCCATTAAACACTATCCAGAAGGATTATATTGGTTCTAGCCCATTGATAGTTTTGTTATCAACTGGTGATTCTCAGCCAAGTAGCAAGAAAGTAGCTCATTGTACTGTTTGCCTTTTTACTCATACCTTGTCATATTTATGTTTGGGTTTTAATATTCACAGTTTAAATATGATAATGAATATTGCTAGAAGCTCATGTGAGTAGTAATCAGTACAGCATTTTCTTCTCCAAGTTCTGGGAATGGAACTCAATGCCTTGCTTATGTTCCACCACTGAGCAACAACATTCTCTGCCCATAATGCAACTTTGTACTTAAATTTATTCTCTGTTGTGTCAGTGTCCCCAAGGACATTCCCACCTTTAGGAGGATTCACAGGGCTCCGTGTAAAATTATATCCATGGCTAATATGCAGTATAACAAAAGTAAATGAGGCAGACTCAGTAAAGAGGAACCACAAAGGGAGGTGACATCT
Organism: Typhlomys cinereus; assembly: GCA_023101885.1. Classification (NCBI taxonomy): domain Eukaryota; kingdom Metazoa; phylum Chordata; class Mammalia; order Rodentia; family Platacanthomyidae; genus Typhlomys; species Typhlomys cinereus. The sequence goes on from JALPQD010000584.1 coordinate 146,853, forward strand.
GGAGGAAACCAGGTGAACTTTACAAGAAACTTCTGATAAAATCACATCAGCACATACTTTTGTCTCTATACCATGAGTTGGAACAACACGTGAAATGCTTCCAAGCAAGGACACTTAGTAGAGACTCCTTGCCAGAACTGCTATTGAAGGCTGGCCACTTCTAGATATGTTGACAGATACTAAAATTCCAGATTCCTGGAAGAAAAGCAAGTATTCAGCATAAACCAAACTCTTCTATTTCCTTAATTGGAAAGATAGTGAGTCCCCAGGTGCCAGCTAATGACAAGTCTTGTAAGCAAGCCTTCCAAAGTATAACCAGCTTCAGGCCTACTGTGTTTACATCTCTAAAACCTGTAGGATGGGTTAATAGCCCTGGAATCATGAAAGGATGGGTGGAGAATTATATTCCAGATAAAAATCTAGGAACTGTTAAAAAGCTAAATCTGGGACTAATGAGATAATTCAGGGATTAAAAAGCCTTGGCCTCACAAACAAAAGGACCTGAAGATCAACACACACACACACACACACACACACACACACACACACACACACACACACACACGGGTAGGTGTAGTGGCCTGCCTATGATTCTATCCCTAAAAGGTGGACACACACACACACACACACACACACACACACACACACACACACACGGGTAGGTGTAGTGGCCTGCCTATGATTCTATCCCTAAAAGGTGGACACACACACACACACACACACACACACACACGGGTAGGTGTAGTGGCCTGCCTATGATGCTATCCCTAAAAGGTGGAGCCTGGGAATCCGTATAGCAAGCTGGCCAGCCAGACTAGCCTTATTGGCATGTTCTGGGTTTAATTAGAGACCCAGGCTCACAACAATGAGAGAGAGGGAGAGAAAGAAATCTACAGTACTGGATATGAGACATGTCAAGGTACCTTCTGAAGAGCTGGTTCCAACCAAAACCAATTCCCCAGAATTCTGTTAGGAGCATTATTAAGCAGTGTATATATACACCAGAGGAAAAAGAACAGGACTTTTGGCATCTAAAAAAATTAGGATAGCAAAAAGAAAAACAATTGGAATAGGCAGGGAAAGAGAGAGACAGCTTCATACATAGAAGCCCTTTATAGTCTTCTCCTCTTGGAACTTTTGTTTTCTCTGAGATATCCTTTCCCAAGTGCCCACATAGCTTCCTTCCTTGCTTTCCTTCAAGCCTTTGCTCTCATGCCATTTTTCTCAGTGATGCTTTTACTGACTATTGAAATTGAAAATTTCCTTCCTCCAAAGCCCGTAATCCCCACACCAGATGCTCCCTGCATCCCTTCCCGCCAATGAGCTCTCTCTCACCTTAACTCCTTGCGTGTTACTATAGTGAACACCTCAGTATTTTCCCCAGCAGCGTTAAATGTGACTCATTATTTCCTTGTGAGAATAAGAAACGTGCAACAGGGAGCAAGTCTGCAAGATGATAACCAGGTTAGATGTTTCAGTGTATGTCTAAATTCCCGAAGCACACCTGCCCCTCACTAAGAACCTTGCCAGTCTCTAAATCATTGTTCTCCTAGCAACTAGCCTGTGTATTTCCTTCTTTTTGAGAATGTTTTCCTGTCTGTGGATGAAACAGGGTTTTGGCAAAGCATCCTGTGGTTGAAAGTTTTTCATGTGAGATGGAGGTTAGAAATACAAATAAGAATTCCATGTCTTTCTAGGATTTAAACCAAACAGTGTAAAAGATGTCTTTAGCTATTTTTGCAAGAAGTTTTAATTAGCTGGCACTAATTAAATCAAGTCATCTTTTTCTTTCTTTAAAATAAGTTAGGAATACACTATTACTGAGATAAGGATGTGGTTTGGTTGTAAAGGTATTGTTTCTTTAATTGAGGTTAATTATGCTTGTTAATTATGTTCATTAATCTATACTAATGAATTAGAAAACAATTATTTTTGGAGGGTTGAGTATTCCATCTAACAACAACATGTCTTATTAGACTGAGCACAACTTTGAGGTTCAAAACCAGCAAAAAGGCAGTTACTATCATAAGAACTTAAGCAGCTCTCCCCTCCCCCTCAATTTCAGTTTCTCCATATGTAAAGTAGATAGGCTAGTATCTAGCATAGCACCTTCTTGGTACTCCTGCCTATGAGATGGGGGAAGCTCTATAGCTGTGCCGGCCAGGGTGGTAGCCTCTATTCCCAAATGGAGCTGGCTACTGGAAATATGGCTAGTTAGTGCAACCGAGGAACTTAAATTATTCTGCTTTATTTTAATTAGTATTTATGTTTAAATTGCCATATATGGCTACCCTTCATAAGTGGACTAGACAAATCTAAAACATGAATAAGTTGTCAATAAATGTAATTAATGATGAGTTACTTCTCTTTTTGCCAGGTTTACATGAGGACTCACAAAGTCCACCTCCTCTTCCTGCTGAAAAGCCTATTGGAAATACTTACAGTACAGTATCTGGAAAAGCCAATAGTGTTGACAGAGCTAGAAATTTGGTAAGTGATCATGATAGGTTATATTAGGTTGAAAACAGCTACAGGTTAGTTATAAATACTCAGTTCCTGTTTAAATTCTTTTGTCACTGAGTAGCATTTATTAGAATCCAATTGCTAAGCTTTGTGTACTTGCTTATTATTGTTACGTTCAGTTTTTTTTTTTATTTTCTTTTTTTTTATTTAAAACATTTTTTATTATTATTTCCGCTCATACAAACTTAGTAGGTACACCGGTTCCCTCCCTCCCTCCTCCTCCCCCCAACCCCCCTGTGTTACGTTCAGTATTTAGCAGTTCTGTAGACGGATTGGATTCATTTGTTGTACTTTATTATAAAATAATTTGTCCTATATGATAAATACCGATATTACCAATGAGAAAGTTATTAAAACTTTCAAAAAGACCTTTAATATTTATGGAACTGTATTTAGTCAAATCAATTTTTATTTAAAATTCTGAAGTAGGACTGAGAAGACGGCTCAGTGACTAAAGCACTTTTCATATAAGTGTGAGGTCCAGAGTTCGGATCCTTAGAATGTAAATGCCGGGTGGATGAGGCATTCAACCTGTTCTAACACTTGAGAAGTAGACACAAAGGATCCCTAGAACTAGCCAGCTAATGACACTAGCCATATTAAAAGCTCTAAGTTCAATTGAGAAACGCTTACTTGGTGAATAAGGTAGAGAGCAATTGAGGAAGATCCTTGACATCAACCTCAGGTTCCATTTGTACACATCTCAGATGCGAGCATGCATATACATGCACAACACACACAAGTACACACACACACACACACACACACACACACACACACACACACTCTCAAGCAGCAATATCATTTTATGATAATTTCCTTAAGAACTTATAATCTGAATTTAAGTAAATATTTTAAATTAAAATATAATGTTTTATTATGCATTTGTTAAGATGATATCAAGGACTTTTGTATATAAGTTTCAATTTCTGTTCCACCATACTGTTCCCTCATGTATTTTTAAAAAATTTCCACCTGATAGGTAATCTTCATGACTAGTTTCAAAAGAAATCATTTCTTTAGGTCTTTAACCAAATTTTCAGTTCAATTTTTATAATAGTTTTTATACTGTACATTAGCTGTGCTTGTCACATAGGCAAACCCATCTAATCATCTACTAAAGAGAAATTTCTTGGAAAAAGACATTAAATTAAATTATCCAATACCGAGTTAATGAGCTTTTCTGAGGAATGAATTAAAATTTAGCGATCATTTGTATTTTCAAAGTACTTGATAATAAATTTTTAATAAAACTGGGCCAAGAAAGCCCAAAAGAAGATAGTAGTACCCATCATGCTGTAATCTCAGACTCCTATGGAGTACATTTACTTGAGAAGATTACTGACTTGAGAAAGATTATAAAAAGGAATAAGAAGGTATTAGGTAAGTATCATTCAATAAATGATGTAATGGGCTTTGTGAATGACAAAACTGTTGAAACACTAGGGATTATTACATGTGTTCTTAGGCAGCCCATAATCAACTGATACATTTTAGAAGGGAAAAAAAAATTAGAAGGAAGTTAGAATAAGCTAAACCATCATGAGGAAAATCCTTTCCTGCACTGTTAGGGAGTCAGAGCAGTCTGTACTTTCGTACGTGCATGTGACAGACACCCTGAGTCTGAAGGAAAGGGGGATGAAAGGGTAGACCACAAGCAATGATTTGCCTGAAGTCATACATAGGGATGTCTAGCAACTGAGACTAGATGGATGCCTGAAAAATCTTTTTGTTTGACAGTTACATTTACTAAGTGAATTTTAAACCTGTGCCATAAAAACTAAAGATACAAAAGAAAGTCTCTAGAAACGATTATTGTAGCAACCCAGGAGGATAGGCACGGTCTTGGTCAGCTGTCCCTTTTGACCAAAATCTGTCACAGGACCAAACTCTTTTACTACTTTTGCCATGACTGCTCAGAACTTGTTTCTGTAAAGGTCAGATGCTACAGTCACCAGACCTCTTTCTTCACTTAAGCAATGGATTCTACGGTTCTATCTTGAGTCATTCCATTAGAGCTAACACTTCTGTCTGTGTCCTGTTACCCATCATGGGAACACGGTACTGTACAAGCATACCGTGTAGAAGCTGAACTGTACAGAAGAAGCAGGAGATGCTACATAGGATGTTATGAGACATTAATACAGCACTTAACAAGTACATGCGGAGCCAAGTTAACTTTGAGTTCAGATCATGGGATGCGGCTCTTAGAAAAGAACATCGGTAGAGACCACTGAGTAGTTCCATGTGTGGTCTTGGCAAAGGAAGAAAAAACTGTCTTTTTAAAGTGCCATAAAATCTGGGAATCACTAGATGGTGATACTCACCTATAATCCCAGCACTTGCAAAGACTAAGGCAAGAGGACTGGGAGCTCCAGGTCGATGGAGGCTGCGTAATGAGATCCTATCTCAAAGAAAAATGAAACAACAACAGAAAGGCATCTTCGAATTACTCTCAGTAGAACCTAGGCACCATCCCAAACTTGAGCAGACACTAAGACAACTACTGTGGGACTGGCTCTTCTCAGTGTTGGAGCCTGTCACGCCAGGCAGGCCTTTCAGGATGTACCTTTCATTTTCTGTAAAAACACAGACATTGAAAAGACATTTAAAATTTCCCACAAAAATCCCACCATCGGGTTTGGAGTATATGTATAGCAAGAAAACTACAGATAATATCTGGTATAAAATTAGTATCATGTGCTATGTGTTTATTACAATACATTGTATATACTTTTCCATTAACTATTACAGCATCTAATGACTGATTTTGAGAAAAACCAATAAGAATTCCCTGCTAGAGTTTGTTTGCTTTAATTTCAAAGAAAGAAGTGTATTTTATCATAACAATATTGTCAGGAAGAATTATAGACAGTGGCTTATAGACTAGACTACCGCAGAGTTTATGAGCTGGTGACTTGTTTCACTACATTAACTGAACTCATTAGTGCAACCAAGTTTCAAGGACAAGCTTAATTTGTCTTAAAAAATTAAATTTTAAAACATGGAAGCATGTTTAAATTATCATAGTTATCAGTGATTAATCATTTGGTATTTAAGAAAACATAAATAGTATGAATTTAAAATCAGGAAAATAAGTTTCTAACTCATTTATAAGAGGGTTGAAAGCAGTTTGCATTTGCCCAAATATTTCTAAGCTATAACTAAAGCCCCTCTCCAAAATAAATAAATAAATTTTAATGCAGTGTAATTTTAAAGAAAAATGTCCCCTTGAGGTTACAAGGAAATATTATTTCTTGGATGTTGAATTGGGATCATAAAAAGTAGGAAAGGAAAAGAAAATCTTAGTAGGAAAACTTTTAATTCTAAACGGATAAAAAAGAACAATTTATTTAGGATTTTTCTTCAAGGAAAAATCATAACAAAACCAGACAGAAAAACTCAAAAGTTTCGACTTGGAGATTCTTTTGCTTCTCACTCACTAGAGTGAAAGTATTTGCTTCTAATTCAAAGTATTTCCCACATGCTTTACTGCTTTCTCAGCCCTTGACCTATGACATGTTCATAAAACATATTTAAGAAGCCTGAGTTTCTTCCACTGGAGAACTTCCCCCCACTCCCCAATTAATGAAGGTATTTCCAAGTCCTCTTATCTGTTAAAACATTCCAACTATTGCAGTCTTTTATTTCTACATTATTTCCCTTCACTCTTAAAGTCATTTCTCAGCCCATTCACTGGGTCCCATATCCTTTTTTTAATTGGCCTTCTGTTTCTCCTCACACACCTTCCTTTCAGGACACCACCTTAGCTTTTTTTTTTTTTTTCCTCAACTCCTTTTAGTTCAAAACTCAGTGCTTAATGTTAAAACTATCCAGTGAGGAGATAAAATGTGATCGTTTGGAGCAAAACAAATAACCACTTCATTCCCTATGTATTTAAACTCAGAAGAATGTGTTTTCTACAGTAATTGGAATAAACAATTACATTTGTTCAACTCCCTGCAGTGCCGACCTAGACTATCACCACATTAAGTGCCATGATTTACATATCATCTCTGTTTCTCACTGGAGTAGAGCTACACAGTGCTAGTACTTTAGGCCTATGGCCCTTCATAGAGACATTCTTGTTTGCACCTGTATGGGGCATGACTAGGTTATTAAGACTGAGTAATAAATTAATATGTTTAACACTGAAAGTTCTTTGCAGCTCTTTTCTATAAGTTGGCAATAGTTCCACTTAATACCCAGCCACAGAGTTCTTCCTGACAGCCTCTTCTTTAGATTAGTCTTGACTAAAAGGCATGCCGTGATACTTGTAGGAACCAGACCACACTCGGGAATCAGGAGGCTTGGTGCGAGGACCCCCCAGGTTACCACCAAGGTAGGTACAGTGTGGGAAAAGTTAGAGGAAATTCAATGATTGAGAGGACCAGTTCTTTGGGGAGGGGGTGTTTGTTTTGGAAATTATTTGTTTTCTATCATTCAAACACAGATCTCTGAAGTGTAGAACTTTCCTTTAGAAAGAAAAAAATCACAAATCTACTTAGACTGTCAACTCAACAGTCTGTGACAACAGGTTGTAGAGTATAGACATGAGTGTCTTTTACTTTTCCTCAAATAAATAAGAAGACGACTCTCCAAACCTATAATTACTCCACCTCTAGAGTCTACACACAGACAAACACCCTCCAGTTAGGATAGGAAGCCTGGTTTTCAGAATCTCTGAAGCCAAAAGCGGCCTGCTCCTGGTATTCTGGAGCCGTTGTAACAGAAGGCTGTAGTGCTTTCAGAAAACATTGTCATGTTGACATGCATTTCCATGTAGCAATTGAGGAAAGGCTTTCAGAGTAATAGTTGTCCTGTCCGAGTTTCTTCATGTTAATCTAAATTGGAGTTCTAATGGTAATTCCTATCACATAAACATGGGAGAGTTTTGATCTTCCTTTTCTGATCACATAAAGACTCCAGCACACATCTCTGATACTTTCTTCCAGACTTTTTGCCTTGCACTATGGTAGAAAATACTTAGTTTCCTGAAATAGTCAGAGTGTATTTAAGAGCAGTTAGGGCCTAAGAGAGCTCATGACAGTAAAAGCTTGCTTGTCTTGAACTAATGAATCTCCAGTGCAAGATAAGAGGAAGCTGGAATATTATGGCATTTCCTCTAATAATATAATGGTTAATATAGCAGTCATTTGCTCAAATAGCATATCCAAAGGTCTCAGTAAATTGTGTTATGTGTGTGTGTGCTCGCATGTTTGTAAGAAAGGATAGAACAGAATCTAGTACAATCAAAATGTTAACTCAATGGTTCCACGTTGCCTTTCAGACCTATACATGGAAAAGCTGACTCAACTCGAAGGCCTCCCAAGGGGGCTCCTGAGAGACCACCTCCCCCAAAACTTTCTTCAACCAAAACATCAAGTAAAAAACTGCCTTTTAATCGGTCATCCTCTGACATGGATCTTCAGAAAAAACAAAGTCACTTGGCACCTGGACTTTCAAAAGCCAAAAGCCAAGTCTTTAAAACTCAAGATCCGGTGCTACCCCCTCGTCCCAAACCAGGACACCCTCTCTACAGAAAATACATGGTAAATCTTACCAGTCTTGGGATAAGTATAAGATCTACATTCCTTAGCAGAAGGTAGCCAAGCAAATATGGGATGTACCTAGATCCTAACAAAGCTTTAGAAAGGCTATGACAAGACCTACTTCTGCAAAGCAAGGTGTCATTATTAGAAGTACAAGGAAAGAAAGCAGGCGGACACAGATTGAAATCTACCTTGTAGCTGACCAAACAGAATTTTGGGCAAAACTGAGCTAGTTGGATATGCATTGGGAGGAGCTGACAAATGATATAGTTTATCTCTTGGTGTAATCTGTACCTTAGAGCTGCTTTGCCCACTGAGTAGCATTTAAATGAAGAAGAAATTGAGTTTTTATTAAGATGGATAGATTTGCTTACTTTTTTTTTCTATTTTGTAAGTCTGATTATTATGATCCATTTAATAACTACTAGTTAAATGTTTTTTATCAGTAATTGAGATGATTGAGATAATAAATTTTTTCTCTTTAATTTTTTTTGCATTAAATGACTTTTACCTCAATTTCCCACAGATAAAAAATAGAGTTAATATATTCTCTATTTGGTCAGATTAACCTGAAAAAAAATCTAAAAATTAAAATGATGAGAATAGAACTGTTTGTACTTTTTAGTTATTGTACAGCTCTTAACAAGAGCAGAATCAAAAATTTCTTTCTCACTTCAACTTGTTCAGTATTTTTTTTTTTTTAATTCTCTTTTGAAGACGGATAGGAATCTTTGCACTGTGTGTCCCTGTGGAAGGCCAAGGGCGACTTCAGGAGTCATCTTGGATTGCTCTATCACCCTTTTGCTTTGCTGTGGGATATCCTAGGCTCCACCACCAGGGCCAGAAGTGCAGGCTGCTGCCATTTCTTTCCTTTTTTAAAAAATATATTTTATTTTTCTAGGTTTACAAACATTTACTCATCCCTGCTTCCTCCATCCCTTTTCTTCCCATCTCCCTCCCTTCCCTTCACTAATCCATCCCAATCCCTCCCACCCTCCTGCCTGTCTGCTTCTATGGAACCCAGACTTTTCTTTGGCTGGTCTACTCTTGTGGGGGTTCAGGCCTCTTGTGGCATACAAAATTGCTTCTCCTCAGGCCAGCCCACTAATAGGAACATTTCTCTTTACTCATTCAGCTTTAGTCCCCTGGGTTTCCACTGTATGTTCTTATCTCTCTTGAGTTCTCTGTAGTTTATGGGGGCATCTTGGTATGTCAGTCATTATGCAAGTCTGGTAAGGACAAGTCTCACGGCAGTGAGTTCCTAGATGCAACAGTCCTGCCTTGAATGGAATGTCTTGTCCAACGATGAAACTTCCCATCTTTAGGTTCTTGCAATCTCACCGTCCCCCTTTTATGTAAGGTTCCCAAAGTCTTAGGATAGGGAGTGACTAGGTTGCCACCTGGCATTTTTATGTGGGACCTGGGATCCGAACTCAGGACCATTTGCTTGGGAAGCGGTATCTTAACCCCTGAGCTATCTCTTCAGCCCAGAAATGATTTAAAGTGATGAAATCCATTGTTTCTCAGCTTTCTAGCTAAAATCAAATATGAACTGATGAAACTTTAATTAGATTCTTTAGGATAGATTACTTGATTAAATAAAACAGTAGTTAATATGTATTAAAAACTAATTAATAGCCAGACATAGTTCAAGATTGTGTGTGTGTGTGTGTGTGTGTGTGTGTGTGTGTGTGTATCAGTGTGTGTATCAGAGGGCATTGTGTGTCCCTGTGGAAGATCAAGGGTAACTTCAGGAATCATCCTGGATTGCTACTGTATCTTTTTTTGCTTCGCTCTGGGATTTCCCAGGCTCTGCCCACCAGGGCTGGAAGTGCAGGCCACTACCATTTCCCCCTGGCATTTTTACGTGGGTCCTGGGATCTTAACTCAGGACCTCTCTACTTAGAAGGCAGAGTCTTAACCCCTATGCCATCTCTCCAGCCTTCTATCTTAAGATTCTTAACATAGTTGAACAATGTCAAAATAAAGAAAGTAGTATATGAAATGATGGTATGTTCAACATAATATGTCCCATTAAATAAATGGTTAAATCCCTCATTCATTAATATTTCCATGGCTACCTTACCTTGAAACTACTATGAGAAGTCTGTGCAGCCCAGGCCTCCATGGAATTTTGGGACGCTGAGACTATTCAACCAACTTTACATTCCATGTCTTTTCTCCTGGATGGTCCAAGGGTTCAGGCAGTCTCTTCTCCATGCTTCGTATGACCACATTGCCTTGGTATGCCTTGAAATTATATAGAACTTCTATTGTGCATTCTTCAGCCAAAATATACCAAGGTAGAGAACAGGCTCTTGGCCAGGTAAGGGCCCAGGTATGAAAACCCTTATAAGATCACACAGAACTGAGTAACTGACCAGAATCCGGTAATGAAGTGGGTTCAAACAGGCACTGGATTCTGGGAGACCATGAAGTAAATGGAAGCTATCTGTCAAACACTATAAAGAAAGTTCCCAAGAAAAATTTTAAACCACAGTCACTTGTGATCATGGGGGTTCAACTCTACTTCCTGAGGACATTAGTGCTTGTGAGAAATGGTGGGCCAACAGTATCTAGCATGTGAAGGATCCTGCACAGGAGTTCAGCTTCTGGCTGGCTGGAAAGATGACTCAGTGAAAAAGAAAGAAGAAAGAGAGAGAGAGGAGGGAGGGAGGGAAGAAAGAAAAGGAAGGAAGATAGGAAGGGAGGGAGGAAGAAGATGCTTGATGACCTAAATTTGATGCCCAAAGTCCATATGGCAAAAAAAGAGACAAACTTCTGCAAATGACCTCTGATACTCACATGTGTCCCACAAAGGAAATCAAAGGAAATGATAAATATAAAAGACATAATAATTTCCATGGGAACAGATGACCACCACTGTAATAATAGCATGAGTATCAAGGAGACAACTAACAGCTTTCTGATTGAATCAAGACCCGCTTGTCAGAGTGGAACACATTCCTGTTACTCTTAATTAGAACAAGAACCTAAAAATGGAAGGAAGTAGATCAATATTGAAAAATAGCCAATGAACATATAGGTAGGAAGACAATATACCAAACTTCTGTAAATATTTGAAGAGCACTTAGCACTCAGCCTAGAACTCTTCTTCTACAATAGAGGTAGAGGATTTCATCACCCTGATGAGATGCAGCCTAGAGCAGTAGAAGAGTTGCAAAGTGGGCAGGAATGGCCATAATGCAGAGTACTGGCGGCCCAGCAAGGCTCACCCAGAATCAGGCCAACCTAATCTCTCCCCATTCTAAAGCTTTAGGAACCTCATGGAAGAAGAAGCAGTGAGATTATAAGAACCTAAAGATGGGAAGGTTCACCCTTGGACAAGACATTCCATTCAAGGCAAGACCGTTGCATCTAGGAACTCAACTGCAGTGAGACTTGTCCTTATGAGACCTGAATAATGACTGACATACCAATATGTCCCCCATAGGCTACCTAGGAACTCAAGAGATAAGAACATTCAATGGAAACCCAGGGACTAAAGCTGAGTGAGTGAAGGGAAATGTCCCTATCAATGGGGTGGGCCTGAAGAGGGGCAACTTGATATGCCACAAGAAGCCTGAACCCCCCCCACAAGCGTAGACAAGCCACAGGGAACCTTCAGGTCCATAGAAGTGGCTAGGCAGGAGGGCAGGAGAGATTGGAATGGACTGATGATAAAGGGAAGGGAGGCAAATGAGAGGGAGGGGGATAGAGGGAAGCATGGATAAGTAAGTACTCAATATGCTTGTGAAACTAGAAAAATAGAATAATTTTTAAAGACATAATAATTTAAGTGCTGGTAGGCCACACTTTAAGCACATATGCCAAATTTCTAAATGATCAGCAAGGAATGAGGTTATGTGATTGTGAATAATTTTTCTATTGGTCTACATTTAAGCTGTCCGTGCCTCATGGAATTGCCAATGAAGATATTGTTTCACAAAACCCTGCAGAACTCTCCTGTAAGGTAAAGTAGAACTCTTTCTTTACTGACCAATGTTTTAAAAAAAAAAGTCATTGCCTTGATACTATTATTAAACATTACTAAATGCTTTAGGCTCCAAAGATTAAAATGTAGAAAAGTAATAATGTTTTATTGAATGATAATTGCTTCAGAGAGTGGTATTGTGCCTTACAGCGTGGGGACGTACTTGTGATCCTGAAGCAGGCAGAAAATAATTACTTGGAATGCCAAAAGGGAGAAGGAACTGGCAAAGTTCATCCGTCGCAGATGAAGATTATCACTCCTCTCGATGGACATCTTAGAAGCAAATCCAGCGTAAGGAATTAATATTATATACTGCCTCCTTATCATACATGGCAGCACACTTCATAGAGCTATTAATCATATCTTGTCCCCAGGTTTTTTATTAGCACAGTTATTTTAACCAGAGTAGAAGTAACAGTTGCAAAAAGAAGGAACGGAGGAGGGAGGGAGTAGAGAGAAGGATGGGAGGGAAAAAGGGAGGGAGGGAAGAATAGAGAGAGAGAAATAGAAAGATAGAGAGAAAGAAAGAAAGAGAAAGAGAGACAGACAGACAAGCTAGAGAGATGGTTCAGAGCTTTAGACTCTGCTTCTGAAGCAGATGGATCTGAGTTCGGAATCCAGATCCCAGCCAGAAATGGCAGTGGCCTGTGCTTCTGGCTCTGGAAATCAGAACCTTGGAAATCCTAAAGCGAAGCAAAAAGGAGGTAGAACCAATCCATGATGAGCCTTGAAGTCACCTTTGGGCCTCCACTGTCACATAGTACTCTCTGTTATATACACAGATACATACTATATGCCCATGCATATATACTCATGTTTGCATGTACACACACTCACACAAGCAAAAAAAGGACAGGAAGAAAAAGAAAAGAGCAGTTCACTTAACTTTTAGGGTAAATCACTGGTAAGACGCTTGCTCTGTCATCCTAATCAGTTTGGTACAGTGACTACCATGCAAGTTTTGCCCTCTTCATATTTTGCGGGCTTGTAAGAACTAAAATATTCACTCAAGAATTTTTTTTTAAATTTTTTTATTATTATTTATTCAATTGTGCGTGTGTGCGTATGTATGTGCGCGCGCATGTGTATGTGTGTGTAGAACCACGGACGAATCGGGAACCACCATGGACGCCTCCACCTCCTTCTGCCCCTGGATTCACAGGCTCCGCCCTACCAGGACCAGAAGCGCAGGCCGCCCCCGCTTCCACCTGGCGTCTATATGTGGGATCTGGGATCCGAACTCAGGACCTTCCGCCTGCAAGGCAGAGACTTAACCCCTGAGCCACCTCTCCAGCCCTCACTCAAGAATTTTTAACTGAGAAGTTAATTAATTGAATTTTAAAATTTTTTTGTCTATCTTTATTTGTTTATTTTGCTTGTGTGTGTATCAGAGGGCACTGTGTGTCCCTGTGGAAGACCAAGGGTGACCTCAAGAATCATCCTGGATTGCTACTACCTGTTTTTTGCTTCACTCTGGGATTTCCCGGGGTCTACCTACCAGGTCCCAGAAGTAAAGTCCACTGTTTCCACCTGGCGAAACTACTTAATTTTTTAAATTGTGTGAATCTGTTTACCAAAATGCTAGAGTTTAATTGTCTAACAAAAAGTCATTATTTTAAAAGAGGCCCTATAAATGCTAAATCTGACATAAATGTTCACTTCCCTTTAAGATGTAAAACATAATATAGCCAAATGTGATTCCAGCTGTAATCCCAAACTGTAATCCCAGCACTCAGGAGGAAGAGCAGGAGTTCAAGGTCATTTTTGGCTGCATAGTTATTTCAAGGTTATCCTGGCCAATATGAGATCCTCTCTCCACAAATAACCATAATGTGAATGTCATTTCTCTGATTTTAATTACCAAATAGTGAAATGTAATCTAGCTTCTCAAGTCAAAATTCAGGCCTAACAGATCTGTGGATCCTAAGATTATTATTAAATGATTTGTTTAGCACTTCAGGGGTTTGAACCAAGGCCTCCTGATGCTAGACAAATACTCAGCCCTAGGCATAGTTTTGGAAGTGCTTCTTAATCTATCCAGCTAAGTTTTTAGTATTTGCTATTTAGTAGATATGAAAATGTATCCCCATCAATCATTCATCCCAAGTAAAGAATATGGGTTCAACTGCATCTCCTGAGAATTTTAAAAGTTCCATTACTGTTTTCTTTATATTTTGATCCAATGTTCTCTATCTGCCATAATTCCCTCTGTCAGAGCTGCCAAAAAGTCATCCTTTTCAAAAACTAAAAATCAAAAAATTATGAATCATTCTTTTAGAGCAGTCTGAAGTGTTTTTACTTTAAGTATCAGTTTACTGTCTTGTGCGATAGTCTTTATTTCCTTGGCAAGAACACATTCTTTTTCAACTTGATTTTGGTGAGATTAACAGAGAATTGATTCTTGTAGCCATCTCATTGTCTCTATTGGTGGTAATGAAGTGAATTCTCCTTAAGACTTTTGGATTTGTGGGCGCGTAGTTCTTTAAAACATTAACATAGCAATTGTGATTGAATTGGATGGACAGATAATGGGGAAAGTGTTGTTGTCACCAAGTGTGAGGTTGGCTATAGAAATATAAGCTTCAGGAAACTGGACTCAAGTCCCCCTTCCACCACTCTGGGAGCTCATTTACCTCTCTATTTTTTTTAATGTGCGAAAAAGTGTAACAAACACTCAACAGCGTTGTTTTTAGAACATATGTGACATAGTGATAAAAGGAACAGGAAGTAGATTTGTGGTCACCTTGTGCAGTGAAAGGGTGACTGGGAAGTGATTGCTAATGAGTTTCTTTTGGTATTGATGAAATTACCCTAACTGTAGTGAATGGGTACATTCAATTCTATACAAATTGTATCCCAGATGTTTAACAAATTGAATGAGCTAGCACTAACATGTATAAGGTATTTGCCACAGTAATTGGCTCACAGTAAATGAGCAATGGTATTAGATATCATTATTATTATTATTATTATTACCACCACCATATTGCTTCCTTAGCAATGATACAGACTTTTGAAATCAGTTGATTTAACCAGCTGTTACACAACCTGACGGTGGTGTCTTGGTTATACTGCCCCCTTGTGGGTGACACATAGCTACTGCCCCCTTGTGGGTGACACATAGCTTGTTCCACTTCACATTCCAAGTCAGGTTGATGAGCAGCATTGTCAAAGGTCTCCAGACCTTGAAGGCAGAGAAGGGAAACTAACTGAGGTCCCATATTTGAGTTTATGTAGGACTTCGGTTCATTTGGAAACTCATGGTCATATTACATGTAAAGTAAGTTAGCCATCTAAGCTTAGTACTACTTATTGAGTAATCATTCCTTTTTATATAGATATAAATCATACATACACGTGTATAATAAATTATGTAATGAACATTTTCAAAGCCACTAAAGAACTAAAATACTTTACAATTACTGGAACTTCCATGTTAGTCATTTATTTAGACAAAAGCACTGAGCAGTCCCTAAGAAAATGTTGGCGTCCCTTTAGCAAGCTTACAGTAAACTGCATTCGTCATGAGTGTCTTGGCCTACGTTATGGTTCAGATTATCTAATTTAAGAAAATCCAGTTTGGGGGCTGGAGAGGTGGCTCATGAGTTAAGCCTCTGCCTTGCAGGCAGAAGATCCTGAGTTCGGATCCTAGACCCCACGTATAGATGCCCGGAGGAACCGGGGGCAGTCTGCATTTCTGGTCCTGGTAGGGCAGAGCCTGTGAATCCCGGGGCAGAGTAATCAAGGAGGAGGTGGAGGTGGTCCATGGTGGTTCCCGAATTCGCCCGTGGTTCTACACACACACATACACACACACACACACACACACACACACACACACACACACACACACAATTGAATTTAAAAAATTAATTAAAAAAAAAGAAAACCCAGTTTGTTCTGCAGTGCATTTTGTTAAGACAGCAGGTGAGACTTAGGAAAGAACTGTACAGAAACACTTCAGGGTAAGAAGAATGGGCTGTTCTACATGGTACAGTGAGATCAAGCCAGTGCACTGTTGCGGGGGCAAGCATGAAGTGTTGGTTGTTCCTGAGGGGATAAGAGTCACTGAAGGACATAGCAAAACAAGGAATGCAAAAATCTTCCTTAATTTACTTTACAAGTTTGCCAATGTTGAAGTCCCTCAAGGGCTAAGGATGGAGCTCTATTTGCCTATCAAGTGTAAGACCCTGGATTTGATCCTTTGCACCACCAAAAAAAAAAATCTGTCAGTTGGGTTTTATGATGATGGTGATATGGATAAACCTACTTCTCCATATAAAAAAGGTCAGACACCAACTGTAGCGACTCATACCCATAATCCTAGCATTAGGAGACAAGAGACAGAAACATGATGAGTTCAAGACTATCCTGGAGTGCATGGTAGCAAAATTCTGTTTCAAAAAGCAAAACAAAACTAAAGAGATGAACAGTGAGAAAGAGAAACAGATCGAGAGAGACCAAGAGTAACAACTGCTTGTCATTAAGAAACTGTCCCTCTTCAGCATTACCCTCTCCTCTACCCAATCCATGCTATTAGTTCGATGTATAGAGAATAAATACTACATTCTTTTTACTAATTTACTTAGAATTACTGTTGAATAAGCCATGCTGATTAAATAGAAAGGCCAAGGATGGGAAAAGTAAATTAGAGAAAGCGAGTAAGTGGTAATGAATGAATTAGATTTTATTTTTGTGAATTTTACTTCTTTGGGAAGTCATTAGCTCCCTTCATTGTATTAATACAGAACTTTTCTTCTCTTCCCATCTTTTTTTTTTTTATTAAAAATTTAATTATACATTTTAAAATTTTTTACCAGTTCCCTCCCTCTTCCCATCTTAATAGACATAACTTTGAAGACTGTGTCCTTAAGTTTTATTTCTGATTAATTTAAAGGGGAAAACATCCTTAAAAGGCAAAGAAGTGACCTGGGGAAATGGGTCAGTGGTTAAAGCCTTTGCCTCACAAGCAAAAGGACTTGAGTTCCGATCCCCAGCTTCCATGTAAAAATGCTGCCTAAAATTCAGACTCTGGAAGTCAGAGCCTAGGAATCCCCAGAGCAAACAATTGGGTGGAAAAGCTCTATAGGATGATTCCTGACATGCGTTGTTAGGCACACACATTCCACAGGCACACACTCAAGTGCACTATTACATACATACATACATACATACATACATACATACATACATACATACATACATACATACATAAAAGAAAAAGAACAAAAGAAAGGGAAGTGGTCAAAGATGACTACTTTAGGTCTTTTGTCTTCCTTCCCTTTTTAAAAGTTTTACTTTCTTAGTTTAAAAGTAAAATGACTAGGAATGTTAAAATTGAAAGATATGCTGGAGAGATGGCTCTTTAATAAAAACCTTTGTCTAGAAAGTCAAAGGACCTGAGATCGGATCCTCAGATCCATATAAAAATGCCTGGCAGATATAACTGAAATCGCTGTGGCCTGAACTTCTTGTTCCAGAAGGCAGAAGCTGGGAAGCCCCAAAGCAAACCAATAAGGAAGTAGAACAATCCAGGATGGTACCCATTGTCGTCCTTGGTCCTCCACAGGCATGCACACTCAAGTGTCCCCTTACACACACACACACACACATACACACACACACATGGGAACACAGGCAAAAGAAAATAAATTTAATTTTTAAAAAATGAAATCTTTTCTTTCCTCCTTTGGCAAGGACACATTCTTTTTCAACTTGATAATGATTTCCTAGTATTCTTCACCCATGCAGCTTGCAGCTTATACTGATAGTGTGGTTGTGTCAATTGGGTTCTAATAACGCCCCCCCCAAAAAAAAGTTGGCTTCAGAGTAAACAATAAATCATTCACAGCCTCTTTTGTCCCCAAGGATTCAGGCCATACTCAGAAGCCTGTTGACAGTGGTGCTCCTCATGCTGTGGTTCTTCATGATTTCCCAGCAGGTAAGAACATGAATAAGTGATTCGAGCCTAGGACCAGGACCAAGGGATCCTCCCTCAGATGCTGCTTCCTTCGTTGTCTGTGCCTGTAGACTCCCAGACTGGAGATGTCATCTTAGCCATCCCTGTGCCTTCAGGGAGGGTACCTGCAGCCCACAATTCCAGAACGCTTATTGCATTTGAAATGAGAGGGAGCAGGGGTAGAGAAAGGAGGCGAGGAGATAGATATTTTTAATCTGCTGTATGTGTTGCAAGGTTGTTTGGGGGGTTATTTTAATGTTTTGTTTTGAAACAGGGTCTCATATAGCCTGGGCTGACCTCAAACTCGGTAATGAAATGACCTTAAGTTTCCAGTCCTCCTGCCTCTACCTCCCAGTATTTGGAGTAGAGGTTTGCATCATCATGACCAGCTTTAATTCAGATTGTGTTGAAGTTATAGCTTAAAATAATCTCCTCCGGGGCTGGGGATGGAGCACTTGCTTGCCTAGTATTATGATGAAATTAGTTTCAATTTCATGAGTTAAGTTCTTTTGTCCTTAAAGTCTCACCTACTACTTACCTAGAGAGCAAAATATTAAACTCTTGTTTTAAGTATCTGTCATATGTAAGCTACAATTGAAAAGAAGGCTTTATTTACCACCTCTTTTTATCCACTTAGCAGAGTATTGTTTTAACATGGATAAATCTTAATTGCTAAAGCAAGTAAAGTACTCCCATAGTTACTATTTGAAGTTGAAATGGTTTTTAATCATGACTGAGACTGATAACATCAAGCCATGTCTATAAAACCATTTTGCATTGAATGTTCAACAAGAGGCTTATATTGTCACAATAGCAACTACTGGCCAGCACAGTTGGTAATGTTCTAGACATTTCCTGTCAGTTAACACAGTAGATACATCTAATCTGGTCTTAAATGAGAACTCTTCACATAAAAATAAAAATAATAGTATATAAAAAAATAATTTGAGTTTAAAGGCATTTGCCATACAAACCTGACTACCTGAATTCAGTCTGTGGAACCCTTGCAAAGGAGAGAACTGAAGTACCAGAGTGTTTTCTGACCTACACACACACACACACACACACACACACACACACAAATAAATAAATAAAAATTAAGAAATAATCATTTGATTAGTATATTCAAGTCCCAGAATTGTCCTTGGTGGACAGAACTAAATGCTACTTTATTCTTGGTTTTAATCAAATCACAACCAGTATAATTTGTCACATATACCTAATTTTATATTACAGAACAATTTGATGATTTGAGTCTCACATCTGGGGAAATTGTTTATCTTCTTGAGAAAATAGATGCAGAATGGTACAGAGGGAAATGTCGAAACCAGACTGGTGTATTTCCTGCCAACTATGTCAAAGTCATTGTAAGTATATCATTATTTATTAGTGAGACTTGCAGATAAGAAAAAGTAACTAGAAGCCTACATCCTCGAGTTTCCATTATTTGTCTTCCATTGATTCATTTGGCATTTGAAAAATAAATATTGTTTAACTAGGTAACAATTACTATGAGTTCTTACAATGTCTAAATATTCTCTGAATTTCAGAGTGAAAGACCCACCACAGGACAGTAGATAAATCACTCTCTTTGGAAAATAATTAAGCACTTAAATATATGTCTTAATTTTTTTCAGACATTCAGTAAACATGAATTAAGTAGTACTAGGAATGTTCTCTAAGGTTATTCTACCAAATTAACTTAAGAATATTAAAATATTCTCACTGGAGATAGCTGTCCATCAATAGTTTTTCACATAATTCTTTGAAATCTGATTAGAAAAAGTTATATTAAAGGATCAGAATTTTATGCCACCTCACAACCTAACTTGTGAACACACAGAATTTTAAAGTCTTTCATTTGCTAAGCCTTGGTGGCTATGAAACATGGGAATAAGACAGGGTTGCCCCTTGAACATTTATTTCAGTAGAACTGTGACCTTGATAGAACAAAAATCAAAAAGCCAGCCTAAAAGTTAATAGCTTATTTGAAGAGAAAAAGCCAATGCTTTTCTATTGTATCAGAAACTTAAAAAATTAAGTATAACAGAAAAATCTGTATTTTTGTAAAATAGATATGAGTTTGAGTCTCTTGGATTACAAAATGCGTGGGTGTTAAAAATTGTCCAGTGTATGCAGGCCTCATTCTTTGGAGAAATCCAGCCATATTCTCTAGATTAATATTAAGAGTGATGTTAGTTTTAGCATTCTTCCTCGTTTTTCTTTTGCCCAATGTAGCAGTGCTTTAAAAAGCACAATTACCGCACTGACATCAATCATACCCAGTCTGCCACATTATTGGTATAAATGTTATTTCTAAGCCCACAAGTTTAAAAATTGTTGTAAAACTTTAAACTTACAAAATTTATCAAGAACGTCACTAGTGTATTTAAAACAGACCTCATAGCCTTAAGTAGTTTCAGATGGCATGTGTATGGCCAAGAATTTTATTACAGCCGAGCTCCCCTGAGCTCTGTAAATAAGGCATGTGAAGCACCTGCCCCTTGGTCGATGTGCACATGGTGCAAATACCTTTCTTCTTGTCCTGCTCTTAATGAAGAGAAGAAGATGCTCCAGAGGTATGAACTTGAAGAGAATTCACAAGTTTGGCCAAGTGTTTAGGATCTGGGAAGTAGTGCCCTTCATTCGAATGTATGCCATGGTGCTGATGTGTGCCAGCTGCTGATTTCTGCCTTAAGTTCTCAGATAATGTTTGGAGAACATGGGGTAGAGGAAACCCAGTTGTAACAGAATGATGAGAATGTGCTTGTGGATGCTCCAGGAGGGCCGCATCACAGGCTGTTCTTCCTCACCCTTTTGGACAGGGTCTCACTGTGGTAGCTCAAGTTAGCCTCAGCCTCATAGTGGTGTTACAGGGGTATACCAGCAAGCCCAGCTGAAGGTACTTGTTTTTTCTAAACTTGGTTGGATTTCCTGCTGTTTAGCATCTAAGCTACCCAGCTACGCTGGGTAATTTGAATCATGCATCTCTTAGTTACTTGAAATTAAGCTTATCTTGCCATATTATGAAAAAAAAAACACAAACATAAACATTATTTTGTCTTTACTAGGTTGATATTCCAGAAGGAGGAAATGGGAAAAGAGAATCAGTTTTATCTCATTCTGTTAAGTAAGTTTTGTGTTCTTTTGTATAAACATTTCATTTGTGCTTATTCAGATTCTCAGTGTCTTTAATTCTGAGGAAAACTTTACTTGATTAAAAATAGATATTGGTGGGATCAGCGAGATAGCTCAATGGGTAAGGAACCTGCTCAGAAAACTAGGGACCTGAGTTCAGTCCCTGGAAGCCTACATGATGGAAGGAGAGAACTGACTTTTGAAAGCTGTTCTCTAACTTCCACTCATGAGTCAGGGTATTTATTTCTCTCTCTCTCTCTCTCTCTCTCTCTCTCTCTCTCTCTCTCTCTAAGAGAAAACACTTTCCCAAATAAATACATAAAATATGTTTTAAAAACGTGACAGGGCTGGAGAGGGGGCTCAGGGGTTAAGCCTCTGCCTTGTAAGCAGAAGGTCCTGAGTTCGGATCCTAGACCCCACGTATAGATGCCAGGGCGGAAATGGGGGTGGCCTGAGTTTCTGGTCCTGGTATGGCAGAGCCTGTGAATCCCAGGGTAGAGTAAACAAGGAGGAGGTGGAGGCGTCCATGGTGGTTCCCGAATTCGCCCGTGGTTCTACGCACGCACACACGCACACACAATTGAATAAAAATTAAAAAAATAGGGCTGGAGAGATGGCTCAGGGGTTAAGATTCTGTCTCCCAAGCAGAATGTCCTGAGTTCGGATCCCAGTCCCATGTAAAAAAATGCTAGGTGGAAACCGTATAGCCTGCATTTCCTGCCCCTGGTAGACAGAGCTTGGGAAATCCCAGAACAAAGCAAGAAGAAGATAGAAGCAATCCAAGATGAGTCCCAAAGTCACCCTTGGTTCTCCACAGGGACACACAGTACACTCTGATACACACATACACACGCATATGCGCACGCGCGCATTAAATAAATAAATAAATATTAAAAAAATAAAAATAAAATAAAAAATTAAAAACGTGACAGTGGGATTAAAATGCTGACAGGGCTGAGGAGGTGAGTCAGTGGTTAAAGCCCTTGCCTCATAAGCAAAGGAACCCAAGTTTGGACTCCCACAAAAAAAAAAAAAGTGGCCTACCTGTGATTTGCACTCTGGAGGCAGAGCCTGGGAATCACCAGAGCAAGCTGGCTAGCCAACTAGCCTAATAGCATTAAATTAAATTAAAGACCAGCACTTGCAACAATAAGGTAGGAGAGTGATCAAATATACTCATATACATACCCATGAGTTGCCAGCCACATATGAACACACACACATGCACACACTGTATGCATATATGTGAAATGAAAGGAAAAAAACTGTAATGGGACATTGGGGTAGGTACAGCCTCAGGCTTTAGGTTTTCCCTGGCACCAGGAGAAAATCAGTGAAGATGTAGCGGTTGCCGGAAGCAGCCCTATGAGTGCTAGAGCAGCACAAAGCGTAGTCTAGACATGGATTCCTCTGGCAGGACCTCGACCTGTGAAGAGATGTTTTGCTACCAGTTGAGCCTTCTACTCAAATCTACTATCAAATTTTATAAACTTCAATTATTTTTCTTCATTGAAAACATTTAAGTCTCAGAGAATTATGAATCCTGCAAAAACTGTTAGATAGGATTAAAAATCCAGCTCAGCGGTAGAGCATTCCTGGTATCAGAAAGGAAAAATGCCCACTGGAGGCATCATATTACTTCGTTTTGTATGTGTCTCTGTGTGTGTCTGTGTTTATGTGTGTATATCTATGTATTTATGCCTGTGGAGGCTCAAGGGCAACTTCAGGAATCACCCTGGATTGCTTCTACTTCTTCATTTTTTGTTTCACTGCAGGATTTCCCAGGCTCTGTTTTCAAAGCCATAAGTCCAGGCCGCTGCCATTTCCACCTGGAGTTTTTTACCTGAGGTCTGGAATCCAAACTCATGTCCTTCCGTTTTTGAGGCAGTCTTAACCCCTAAGCCATCTCTCCAGCTCTTGTTTTGTTTTTAAATCAAACATGAATATAAAGTGAAGGAAGAGTTAAAGTTGAAGGGCTCTTCCTGTATGTCTAGAGACCTTTCCATGAGTTTATATGCCCTTTTATGTATCATCGTAAGTCTTACATGATTTAAAACCCTGCCACAATGCAACTTTATATTCTAGTTAAATGAGCAAATTAATGGAATTCACTACCTGGTGAAAGACTGTAAACCTGTCTGTGAATAGGTCAGGCATAAGGAGATGTTCCCAAGGGACTGTAAAGAATAAATGCAAAGGTTATCAGAAGTAGGAAAGCGTTTGGTGCTGCAGCAGTTGATCCTCCTGCAGGCGCAGTTTTTCCACCCTGAGCAATATGTTCCATGTGAGCAGGCTGTAAAGTGGATCCACCCACCTGACTGAAATCAGAATTTGATTACAGCAAGGGCCAAAGTTCTTCTCTTCAGGCAGTTGTTTCTCCTTAGCTTTCTGTTATTGAAACTTCCTTTCTGAGGTCTCAAATGAAATGCTTGGTATTAAATCAGACCTTCCAGAGACTGAGTTTTATCTCTGCTTGTATCTTGTTTTCAGTCAAAATTGCACATCACTTAAGTATTGTTCCCAGGCTCAGAAATGAAGCCTTTTTGAAAGAGATACAAAATCACTTTATAAAGCCCCAAAGTTAGGGAAGGATTATGGGCTTGTAAGGCCAAGTTTGTTTTCTTTGAACCTTCTTCTAATTTTTCAGGCTGTTCATCTGTGCATTTAGCTCGTTGATGGACTGGGCACATACTGGGCATCTCCCCTGCTTGGCTGACACCCATTGCATGCTGCCCTGAATCTTTGGCAAGAAGTTTGATGTCTTGCCTTGAGGTTTTCACAGGATGTTCAGGCTGGGCCACGGATTGCTTAGCATGGAGAAACAAACATAAAGAGTCTGAGGAGATTCTGTAATGAAGCAAAAATGATCAAAAGATAGACATGCAGTGTAAACTAACCACTCAGCTGAGTATTGGAAGCTCTGAGTGCACTCTGTCTTGAGGTTTGACCTTTTTGAGTGGACAGGTTCACTGTCTAAAGAGTAAGCACTGTCATTTAGATAGGAAACATTCTTTTTCATGGATAGGAAAAACATACATACTTTGTTTTGCAGTAAATATAGGACAAACATTTATTGAAAAACTGAATGAAAGTTCAAAGGTATTTTAAATCTGCTACTTACTCAATTTTATGAAGTGAAACCAATTAGAATCTTTTTTTCACATGTTTTTGTGTGTATGTGTGTATGAGATACTTTCTAGTTTAATAAAATTCTTTTTTGTTCAGGGGCCTGAGATGTGTTGCTCGCTTTGAATATATTGGAGACCAGAAGGACGAGTTAAGTTTCTCAGAGGGAGAAATAATTACTCTTAAAGAATATGTGAATGAGGAATGGGCTAGAGGAGAACTTCGAGACAGAACTGGGATCTTCCCTCTTAACTTTGTGGAATTTGTTGAAGATTATCCCACATCTGGTGCAAATGTTACAAGTGAGTATGGAGAATTAGGATGTTCATTATGTCATATTCTAACAAGAAATATGGTGATACTATGTCATATGTTCATTATGTCATATTTTACCCATTAATATAGTGATATTTAAAATGTTTAATAAAATAGAATATTAAAAATAAGTAGTGCCATGTTTTTAAGGTAGAAGGAGAAATTATTTTATTTATTTATTTTTAAATACTTTATTTTTATGTGTCAGAGGGCACTGTATGTCCCTGTGGAGGACCAAGGGTGACTTTGGGAATCATCTAGATTGCTTTTACCTCCTTGCTTCGCTCTGGGATTTCCCAGGCTCTGTTCACTAGGATTGGAAGTATAAGCCTCTGCTCCTTCCACCTGGCATTTTTATATGGGACCTGGGATCCAAACTCAGGACCTTCTGCTTGCAAGGCAGAGTCTTAACCCTGAGCCATCTCTCCAGCCTGGTGAGAGAGTATTACGATCATCTCTCAAAAAACTAGTTTTATTGTTTTAGGTAATTAGCAATAATAGCATTAGTTGAGAAATGCACAGAATTAAACAGACGTGGACTATATAGTTCATTAATATATGTCCTTTTTTGTTTACTATTGGGATATATGATCCAAAGAAATGTGGTTGTGTTCTAGAATCTAGACTTTTTGCTCTTACCCCCACATTGCATTTTTCCCTGTAATACTAAAATTCCTATAATAGTAAATGTCCTTTTTGTCTGACATTTTAACTTTTTTTTCTTTTTTTTTCTTTTTTTTTTAATGTAGACACAAAGATCCAACCAAAGACCAAAATTGAAGACTCTGGTTCAAACTCTCAGGTAGGCTTCTTTTTTTTTTTTTTTCTGTTTCAGGTAGGCTCCTTGAGCAATAAATGTACAGATACCTGACGTAAAC
The DNA here is from genome assembly GCA_023101885.1 of Typhlomys cinereus. Classification (NCBI taxonomy): domain Eukaryota; kingdom Metazoa; phylum Chordata; class Mammalia; order Rodentia; family Platacanthomyidae; genus Typhlomys; species Typhlomys cinereus. Next base: position 172,338 of record JALPQD010000584.1, read on the forward strand.
CCTGGGAGAATGTTAAGATTCTAGTTATTAAGAGAAGTAGCACAAAATCATTTTTCATCTCATATAGAAAATGTTCACAATAAATTAGATGGTTAGGTCTGGAGAGATGACTTAGGAGTCTTTGTCTCATTACTGAGACAAAGATCCCAGATCCCATGTAAAAATGCCAGGTGGCAGCAGCCTGCGTTTCCAGTCCTAGAAGGTGGAACCTGGGAAGTCCCAGAGCATTAACCATCTAAGCTTATACAAACATACACTTAAAGATAGAAAATGAAGAAGGAAACAGAGCACAGACTACATATACTCCTAGATACTTGGGAGACTGAGGTAGGATGTTCACTTCTGCCCAGGGGTTCAAGGGTTCCTTAATAACACTAGAGGGATCTCCCAAGAGCAGGGGCCCAGCAGATTGCTTCTGCAGGTCAGCAGTAGCATCACATCTATGAAGAGGTTCTGTACTCCTACTATGGCAGTACGGCAATAACTCATCTCCTAAAAGAAGATGAGGACAGAGCCATGGTTGGTTGGCACGTGTTGCAGTCCGCCTGCATGGTTGCTGATAAATGACTATCAAACAGCTTAAGGGAACAAGGGGTTTAGTCTCTTACGATTCTGGTTACAGTTCATAGTCCAACTTGACAGGTGAGCATGCACCAACACCAGGGCCAAGGGAACTGGCCACACCATCTCTACATAATGGCTGAGAGATGGACAATCCTTACTTGCCAGACCAGCATGTCTGGCCAAGTGAACAGGATGCCAACTCTCTCAACCAGCTCTCTGTGATTTATCCAGGGCCTAATCTCACCCACCATGGGCTGGGTCTTCCCCAGCAGCTACACAATCTCCTTCAAGTTTGCTCTGGGCTTAACTCACCATCAACTCTCTACAACTGTGCCCAGAGCTCAAACCCTCAAGAGTCAAGTTGACACCTGTGCTTAACTATGACAACACGCATCTGTATTTCCAGCACTGAGAAAAGTAAAGTAGGGTGATCAGGACTTTAGGAACAGCCTGGACTATATAGGAAATTCAAGGGAAGCCCTGTATGTAGATAATTAGGGGATATTCTGAGCTCTCAATAGAGTTCAGTAAAAGCTTGAATAGACTCCATCATGACAGGGAAGGCACAGTGGCAGGAGCACTGGCTGACTCATCACATTGCATCAGTAGTAAAGAAGCAGTAGGGGGAAGTAGGATCAGACTATAAAACCTCAAGGCCCACTCCAGTGATGTACTTCCTCCAGCAAGACTGTGCCTCCAGAAAGTTCCACAACAGTCCTGAACAGCACCACCAGCTGTGAGCCAAAGTATTCAAACATGAGCCTATGAGAGACATTTCTCATTTAAACCACAGCAGCTGGTTTCTGAGGAACAACAACCCAGGTTGTCCTTTGGCCTTCACACACACACACACACACACACACACACACACACACACACACAAAGAGTATGGTTATTATGTAACAAAAATACTTGACTTATACCAAGGAAATATATAATAGAGTATTTAGTACCTTTTAGCCTTCTTGTTAACTAAATTCTTTGTAACCCAACAATAAACAACTAATTATATGTACATAATTGTAAAAAGTGAGAAAATGCAGATTATTCTGATTTGGCATCCTAAGAAAAGGATAAAGCATGAAATGAGATAAAAGTTGGTCATAATATTAGTATAGGAAAATATTGAAAACAAGGTAAACATGAGCATTACTGAAGAATATTCTGAACCTGTGAAAAGCTAAATTATTTAAAAGAAAGTCATAGAAAGAAAGCATATATTGTATAGAAAGGATATAAAATAATATAGCATTAAAAGCTGCAAATAAGAAATCGAATTCTGAGCTGGAGAAATGGCTCAGGGGTTAAGACTCTGCCTGCTAAGCAGGAGGTCCTGGGTTCTGATCCTAAGTCCCACATAAAAACATTGGGTAGAAAAGGCAGTGGCCTGTACTTCCAGCCCTGGTGGCACGAGCCTGGAAAATCCCAGAGCAAAGCACAAAAAGAGGTAGAAGCAATCCAGGATGATTCCAAAAGTCACCCTTGGTCCTCCACAGGGACACACAGTACATTCTCTCTCTCTCTCTTGCTCATCTATCTATCTATTTATCTATCTCTCTATCTATCTATCTGTCTCTCTCACAAACACACACGTAAAATAAAGTTTTTTAATTATAAAAAAATTTAAGTTCTTTCTGAGAGCAGGCATGTGTGACTTGAGTCGCAAGTGCTTTTTCTGAATGTTCCAAATGTTCTGGGAATATTTTTCATATTTCTCTAGTGGAAAAGAGAAAAGGCTAGATCAAAAGTTTTAGTCTGTCTGGGCTTGTCTGTCTGGGCTGGGATATAGCTTAGTAGTGGAGCACTTCTTGAAATGTTCCTTGGGCTCAGTATCTTCTTTGTTCTTCCAATCTCCCCACAGGTGGGTGGGTGGTCATGTGTGTGGAGGGGGATGAGTATGTTAGTACCCATGTGTTTGGCGACTGTCTGTTATCTGGAATCATCTTGATCATTCTTCCGTTTTACTGCTTAAATGTTGGGTCTCTAAACCCAGAATTCACCAATAGTGTTAGTGTGGCTAGCCAGCTTGCTCTGGGAATCCCTAGACTTCACCTTTTCCGGTGCTGGAATTATATGCAGGCCACTACACCTTTTACATGGACTCTAAGGATCCAGACTATGGTCCTTGTCCTTGCAGGGCATGTGCTTTAACTGCTGAGCCCTCTCCCCAGCACTCACTGTGGCATTTTTACATATGTGTCATTATACTTTGTTCTTATTTAGCCCTCTCACTGTCGCCCACTGTGTTCCCCTCCCCTCCTGTTCCTTTTCCCTTCTTTCCCCAAATAGTCCCCCTTCTGCTTTCATGTCACATATATTTCAAAACCTCTTTTTTGAGGGAGGAGGACATTAAGGTAGAGTTTCATAGTCCAGGCTGGCCTTGTCCCCTTGAGCATCCTGCTTCCACCTCCCAAGTTCTGAGATTACAGATGTGCACCTTCATGCCCAACTACCCTCTCTTTGTTTCTTTGCTCTCTCAAGATCTCTTCCTCCCCTCTCATGATCCCCTTTCTAGTTTCAAAACATATACATTTTTCTTATTTTATGTGTGTGTGTATGTGTGCGTGTGTGTGACAGAGAAAGAAAGAGAGAGAGAGACAGAGAGGGGGGCATTATGTGTCCCTGTGGAGGACCAAGAGTGACTTTGGGAATCATTCTGGATGACTTCTACCTCCTTGCTTAGCTCTGGGATTTCCCAGGCTCCGCCCACCAGGGCCAGAAGTACAGGCTGCCACAGTTTCTGTCTGGCATTTTTAGGTGGGGCCTGTGATCTGAACTCAGAACCTCTGCTTGTGAGACAAAGGCTTAACCCCTAGACCATCTCTCCAGCCCAACACACGCTTTTGAGTTTGGGTCTCATTCTGTAGCTCAGGCAATCCTCCTGCCTCAGCTTCCAAAGCTCTAAGATTACACTCATGTTTTATAAACCAGCAGTTATTGAGACCTTAAGATATGCTAGGCTCTGCACAGATTGTTCTCTATTCACTGTCATTTAATCTTCACAGCAACCTTAGAGGAAGCTGAGGCTTAGAGAAAGCCCAGTGTCACACACAGCCCATTTGTGCTAGAGCTGGCCCTAGAAGCCTTACCTGCCTGACTCCAAAACCTTTTGCTGTTACCTTACTGTCCAGTCGAGCCTCCAAAATGTGGGCTTCCCATCCCAGCTTGCAAGTGCTGCCTCTTCACAGAACAGAGCCTTCCTCTGATAACATTTGAGACAAAAGCATTCTCGTTGCAGAAGTCCAACTACATTGCCACATTTGAATGGTTATCTTGAAAAACTTAAAGTTTTACTACTCATGAATTGAAAAATGTTTATGTTTATTGTAAAGTAATAAAGCTCATGCTGTGGAATCTCATTGTCTCTGAACATGCACAGTGCTCTGATCAATCTGTGCTCTGATCCTTCCTGATTCAAATAGAGTTTCTCTGAAAAGGAGGTAGCTATTTTATCAAAAATTTTTCAGTGTCATAAGTTCGGTGGATAAATATTTATGCTTTTACCTTATTTTAATGTAATTAATATCATAGATCATAATTTTAAAAAGTTTAAGCAATACAAGCCCCTCAAAAGTAGGAAAGCCATAAATTTTACACATTTATCACTTAAAATTATACTTTAAGAAAACAATTATTGAATCTTTTCTTTCTGAAACTTTATAGCAACTTCAACTGTTGGGTGACATAAAGAGGTCTTGAGGTTTTGCACTCTTTGAAAGAAAACCTCACGTTTCTTACACCCTCCTGCTTGGTAACAGGATTGCAGCCTTTCTGGGGAATGGTGCAGAGCTCTTCACAGTTTCTCAGCCGAGACCAGTGATGATCTGTCCTTCAGAAGGGGAGACCGGATCCTGATCCTGGAGCAGCTGGACTCCGACTGGCTCCGGGGCCGCCTGCATGACAGGGAGGGCATCTTCCCAGCAGTGTTCGTGCAGCGCTGCCCAGGTATGACAGCTCCAGGGCCCGCCTCAGGGGAGTTGGAGGCCTGTGCTCAGCCTAAACCTCTGGAAGAAGAATCTGAAAGAGCTTTTTCATAAAATCATTCATACACTATTTCATTAGTTATGTAGGGAAAAAAGACCAAAAACACTCCATTAAATAATGGTAAAACTATTAAATGTATTTCATACAACTTTTTCCCGCTACATGAGTATCCCTTGTCTTTTTCAGATTAAATAACCTCTAAATTAATTGTGAATGTTCTGAAAGTTCTAAGTGGTACTTTTAAAGTGCTTGATTTGTGTTTAGCTCCATTGGCTTTCTGCATATGTGGTATCTTTACAGCTGAGGCCAAAAGTATGTCTGTTGCAGCACTGAAAGGGAGGAAGGCCAAAGCCTTATATGATTTCCATGGGGAAAACGAAGATGAACTCTCCTTCAAGGTAAGAACGTGTATCTTTGTGTACCTCCATTGCGCACTATAAATTTTTGAAATGTGTATCTGGATGGAATATTGATCATTACTCAGGAATGACAAGATCTCAGAAACCTTCTTCTAAGGGAAGAGAATGCAGAGAGCCTGGCATTAGTGACACAGGCTTGTAACTCCAGCACTTGGGAGTCATAGGCAGGAGGATGAGCCTGAGTTGCACAGTGAGATCTTGTTCCAGAGAACAACAGCAGCAGCAACAACAAATACAAGATCATAGACTGAGCAAGGCAAACAGAGCTAATAACTTACATTATCAACCACTATTCAGGAACTGAGGAAAACCTTGGCTTTAACCCCACTGTCCTCAACATAATTGCTGGTATCCTTGCCTTGTGGCATCAGATCTTTGTTAAAGATCGTCCTTTTCATGGCTTTCACAACCACTAACTTATCTGTTTAATGAATTTGCCAGTGTATCCTCATGAGACCCTTTTTCAAAAGGGACTAACCAGTGCCTTGAGGAAATAGTCCAAAAAGATAAGTTAAAGTGCAAAGATTTTATTTTAAAGAACCCTTTTACAATCATAATCTTCTTTCACTAAAGAAGTACCTCTTTCTTCTTCTTCTTTTTGATGTGGAAGTAGATAATGTGTATGATTCTGTTGGGCCATGGTCCAAGGAGAGACCCAGGCAGTGCTTTGGGACTGGAGCTACAGGAAAGAGATGGTGGTGTAGCCAGTGCCGTCAGAACAGCCTGTGGTACGCAGTGGTTAAGTCTCCATCTTTGAAGGTGTTCAGTCACAAGTGAAGAATCACAACCTCTAGGAGTAGCAAGATAGGATGCAACCAAAAACAGGGACTGCCCAAACAGGATTTTCACTATGTGTACAGAGAAAGGAAAAGTGGATACAGTTGGGGTTCAGGATGAGATGTGGCAGATTAAAGCTGTTCCTATTTTGTGGTAGGTTTCCATTATTCTAAGAATTTCCTTTTAATAAACTTCATTTCTGTAATAATACTGTTATATGATAAATTAGTCTTATGTGTTTAAAAAAAAACTATGTGGGTTAGAGAGATGGCTTAGAGATTAAGACTCCGCCTCACAAGCAGAAGGTCCTGAGTTCAGATCCCAGATTCCACGTAAAAGCTCCAGGCAGAAATGGCAGCATGTACCCTTTGGCCCTGGGCAGAACCTGGGAAATCCTGGAGCCAAAAAGGAAGTAGAAACAATCTAACATGATTCCCAAAGTCATCTTTTGTCCTCAACAGGGACACACATCCCCTCAGATACAAAATAATAATAATTAATAATTAATAATAAGCTTTACTTTAAAAAGCTTTTTAAAAAAACTATGTAAAATTTAGTTTGTAATTCTAAATCAGTTCCTTAAAAAAAAAGTGTTGATCCTCAATCTTGAAGTTTGAAAACTGTTCCTTTTCAGAAAGTCTTGTAAATCCAAAAACTGTTGCAAGTGAAGAATCTGTATTCAAACTCTTGGGTGTTATTTTGCTCTTCAGTTTATGTCAAGCCACAGAATTCAGAGAACTCCCTAGAAAACAGTTGTTTATCCAGATTGAGCAATTGTGAAGATTTTTTTTTAATTGAAGGAGTCTTTACTGCTTTCAGTGGTATTGGTCATTAATATTGTGTTAAATATCCATGCCATGTCAGTATATGTAACTTCTAAAAAAAAAAATAGTCCCTTAGGAAACTGGCATGGTTAGATAAAAAGCTTGCAACCACCCATTGAGTTATAATTCAGATACCAGAAGTAACTCATTTGTAATAGACACTTTAAATAGTCAAATTTTATCAGTTTTAGCAAAAAGGAGTAGATTAATAACATCTGAAAGTCATATGTGTCCTTTCCATAAAGAAAACCTTTAAATCAAGCAAATTTTTTTCAGAGTATTGGGACTACAAATAAATCTATTTAACCTGATAATATTTTTTAAATTAACTAGAGTCATCTCTATATATTCGTAGAATCTTAAATACAAAAAACATAAGGAATAAATAGTATGCATTCATCTGAAAAGGGAATTGTAATTTGTACATAGGACACAGTGCCCCCTTGACAATCCATGATTGAGATAAGCAAGCACCCTAAGTGGAGGCAGAACTCCTAAGGTGGAAGAGAAGAACGAAATAAGCTAAATGATAAAGGGAAATACTGTTATGTTGTAGAACAGAGCTGAGTGTAAAATGCTCAGGACATTGATAAAGTGTAGCTTTGCAGCAGACATGAGGCTGCTCCAGAGCCTCATAGTTAGGAATGTGAGCTCTAGAATCACATGAGACTGAAATCCTGCTTCTACACTAATTATATGTACAATATAGCAAGTTACATGATGTCTGAACTTCAACTTTTTCTTTAAAACAAAGAAGTTTATTTTAAAGTTACTTATAAAAAAGTCTCTCTCTAAATTGAGGATGATAATGGTACCCATCTCTAGAACTGCAGTGCTATTTATTTGAGTTAGCTCCTTTTAAAGACCACAGGACAGAACACACAGTAAGCACCTAGCTCACTCATTCACCTGCAAGTCTTTATATAAATATCACCATTGGCCTCTCTTAGATTGCCTTCATGAGGTGGCAACCCCATGCTTCTATCCTCCTCAATGAGTTTATTAGTCTTCCCACTGTAGAATGAGACCAGAACAGCTGCTTCCCTAGCACGGTAAGCAGTCAGTGTCAGTTAGTGTCTAGAACAGTATCTAACACATAGTAAGTGCTGTAGAAATACTATCGCATTTATGTCTGTATGGCTGCTCTTGTGGTTGATTGAAGATAGGCTTTTAGATTAGGAGTGGTGAACTTGGGAGGCATAATATATGAGCAGGAAATCAATATGTAACAAGGGTTTGGTTTGAGGAAAAGAGACCTGCAAGCAAATGGCATCATTAGGTATACAACATCTATGTGCTTTATCATTTAATCCTCCTTGCAAATCAAGATAAATGAGTTATGTAAGGAGAAGATTATTTATGCCACTTCAAATAAGCTGTTTTCCATACCTATACCCTCAGAAAGCAATGACCATGTTTACTCCTGTCTTGTCTTCTTCCAGGCCGGAGACATAATAACAGAGCTGGAGTCTGTAGATGAAGACTGGATGAGTGGAGAACTAATGGGAAAATCTGGGATATTTCCCAAAAACTATGTTCAGTTTCTACAAGTCAGCTGAAGGTGAAGCCACTTGAACATTCACTTTGACTATCAGATGTTTTGCACTATTTTTTTAACAGAAAGAAAAATATCTAAGATATACATGGTACACTAGAATTTTCTGAAAGCAGAAAACTTCTTGGTTTTATAGTTAGCTTTCATTTGTAGTAGAAAGATGCATGTAGCAGCCTATAACCGAAGAATCCAGCTAAGAAGCATCTAATGGGAAGAGTAGGGCAGGTGCGCACTTCCTAATTCCCCTGGGAGAGCATCTGGTCACTTGGCAGCATGGGAAGGCTTACAGGCAGGAGCTGTTTTAATCAGCACAAGTGAATTCACCATGCTTCTTCATTCTTTAGACATTCTACATGCTGTAACTATCAGGATGTGGGTGGTGATTCATTTTGGATATTATCAAATTAATTCTAACAGTTTGAGCCCATTATCCTTAGGCCTGGGGCAAATCCTTACTTCAGGACAAATAGTTTGATAACTAGTGGGACATTTGTAAGAATGTGGGGAAAAAAATCAGCCCATGCTCTGCAAATGTTCCTTGTGTTTCTGAGTGTTGCCCATTTACCCAGAGACTTCAAGGGTCTAAGTTTGATGATCTTACTTGATCAGAAGAACCTAAACCACCCCCGAATGCTTTGCTAATACAACTAACCCTTCATCATATGTGCCATACTTATTCTTCCTCAGTACACTTCATGTTAACAGGGTTATTATGAAACACATTTTTCTGAATCTTCAATCATTCCTTTGACAATTACTGGTACCCAAAGGAAAATACATTTTCTTTGCATTACCCCAGTAATATATAAAGGCTGTGTCTTGTTAGAGTAGTATATTATGAATCACATATAGTATCTTAGAATGCAGAGCAACTGTTAAGATGAAAAACTGGGCAAAGCCCTCATAGCTCATTTCTTCTCAATGTAATCAGGAGGAAAAATAATTTAAGAGGACTGAAGGCTGGTACATTTTTCCCCCAGCTCATCTCTGCACAATTATTAGAGTAAATAAAAGGCCACTTTCCTGCTGTCCTTTGTTACACATTCTAAGCTTAACATAAAAGTGGTTCTTGCATGACTGAATCAATTACAATTTATGAGCAAAATCCAAATAGGTTGAAGACAATCTTCCTTAACAGATCAATGGAATAACATTTCATTGCAAATGTAAAACACTTTCCCAAAACTGTCTGTAACTTTCTTCTGTTTTTCAGAAGTGTTTCATATGCTGAACCACTTTCTAGGTTTTTAGATTATTTTCTTTTATCCCCAATGTCTAAAAAGCTAGGCAATAAGTGAGCACACCATTATCTGAACACATGGACTTCTGTAAGGAAGCAACATTTACTTTGTCTTTGACTAAAGGTCACCTCTCCAATAAATGGTTGCATTTGATTTTGGAATTTAGGAGCTATGGTTTCTACATATTTTGGGTGAAGAAGAAGTATGAAGAAAATTCTTATCATCTTAATATCACCCAAAGGTAATTTCATGAGACTAGAGTGACTTAAAGCATTATCCAAGCTAAATTTCTATTTGCAGCAAGCTATACAACAGCAAGAAGGGATCAAGAGTATGGGACACGAGGTATCTTTGCCTGTGTAGTCATCTTATACTGAAGATTCTGAAAAGCCTGTCTTTATTGGGGAAAAAAAAACCCCTCTTAATTGTTGGCCTTCTGTAAGCAGATGATAAGTGCAATAGTTGTGTATCTACTTGACACTATAATAAACTGAACTGAACTTTTAAAGTCTCTCTCAAACCTTTCTGAACTTGCAAAATATACATCGTATCTTGCCTGCCTGTCTTATATCACCAGTTCTTTGCATCATGCAGGTGGGTGATTTGGTTAGTTGATTCATTGGTTGTTGGATAGCTAGTTGGCTGCATGACCCTACAGATAGCAATATGGTGTCTTAGGTTCTCCCAGTACCTTAGCTCTTTAATGTGTTAACAGAAGTCTATGATGAAGACAAAATTCAGTTTTGTATCGTTTCATTCTACCATGCTGGTTTTTTGTTTGTTTCGTAACATTTACTTCCCTCTCAACCCAGTGGAAAGCAAAATTGTAACCAATGGTTTTCCATAGGTTTGTGCAATTATGTTAATCCATATATAGATTGAATTCAAGGCAAAACACAGCCCTTTTGATTTTGAAAGAGAAACATAACTTTTTATTCAATGAATTTCATAAGGAAGAAAAAGACCTGTGTTGTTCCATATGTTTCCAAAAATTTTTAGGTTAAAAACTTGATATTGTTCATCTAAATCAGTGAGTTTTTCATCTCCATGACAAAATACCTCACACACACACACACACACACACACACGTACAGCTTATAGGAGGAAAGATTTCTTTTGTCTCATAGTTGCAGTTTTCAGTCCATAGTCAGCTGGCTCCATTACTTTTGACTTGAGGTAAGGCAGAAGAATGTGGAGAAAATTGCTCACTGTAGGGACACCAGGAAGTGGAGGAATGCCCTTCAAAGGAATGTCCCAGTAACCTTCTTGCATCTCCTAATAGCCCATTTGACTGTGACCTCATCATCCTTCAGTGGATTAGTTCATGGAGTAAGTGTCCTCGTGACCTGCTCACCTCAACAGTGCCACTAGTTGGGGAGAAAAATTTTGTACATTTATCCCCTCCTAGGGAGCTTCTGTATCTAAACCACACATCATGCAATCCTTATATCCTAATCACTGAACTTTTTTTTTTTTGGTTAGGTTAAAGCTAAAGATAGATGACTTTTAATAAAATATCCTTTGAGCACTATAAGACAGCATATAGTTCCTTAAAAGATGCCCTTGTGTACATGGCTAAAGAAGTAATGTGATATTTCTGTCAGTGTGTTCATGGAAATCAAAAGTCTGGAAATCAGTCTGTAATTCAGAAGAAAAGGTATCAATGCATTTATGAAAATGTATTATTAGAACTAGAGTTGGGCTGGAGAGGTGGCTCAGGGGTTAAGCCTCCGCCTTGCAGGCGGAAGGTCCTGAGTTCAGATCCCAGATCCCACATATAGACGCCAGGTGGAAGCGGGGGCGGCCTGCACTTCTGGTCCTGGTAGGGCGGAGCCTGTGAATCCCGGGGCAGAAGGAGGTGGAGGCCTCCGTGGTGGTTCGCGAATTCGTCCGTGGTTCTACACATACACAGACACACACACACACACACACACACACACACACAGACACGCATGCGCGCGCACATACACACGCATATGCACACAGTTGAATAAATAATAATAAAAAAAAATTAAAAAAAAAAGAACTAGAGTTAAAACTAGAAGATAGTTTATAGAATTGTAACTAAGCATTTCTAGATTCAAAATGTGGATTTTATTCCATTTTTTAAGTTTAGCTAAATGTACCTGAGAAAATAGTGGTGGAGATATATATATATATATATACACACACACACATACCAATTATAAGAGGATATGTTCACTATTATCATTAATGGTTTATTTCTTTTATTTAATGTCAGGCACACATAGGCCACAAGGCGCGTGATTCAGTGCAATTTTTAATGCTATTGAATGAATTAAGCTGTCTTTTTTTTTTTTTAGAACTAATAGAAAATCATTTTCTAACGTATGTCTTTTTACTTCACTCTAATTGTGAAAGGAAAAAGTCCAGATCCTCATTCAGAACACTGCCACCATCTAGAGGCCTAGCCTTTAATTGCAAGCTCTTGTCTCATTAAAAAATTTTACCCAGGCCTAAAGTGCAACCTGACTCTACTGGTTTTCAATCCAGTGCTTTTTCCATTTATTATACTAAAATATACACTTTTTTTTTAGCCATTAAAACAATTAGGTTGATCTGTTTTATGGACCTGTGAAAGTTACTATCTCTCATCGAGGTCTTATGATTAGAAGTTGCCAAGGTATGCTTGTAATCCATGACTGGGTAAACTGAGGAGGGGTAGGGGAATCTCATGAATTTGAGGCCAGCCTCTGCGTTACATAATGATATCCTCTCTCAAAAAGAAAGAAGAGAGAGAGAGAGAGAGAAAGAATGAAATAAAGAAAAAGAAAGAGAGGGAGAGGAAGGAAGGAAGGAACGAACGAACGAACGAACGACCAAAGGATCAAGAGTACAGGGCCATTCTTCTGTAGCCTGAACTCTAGAAATCATGTCAGCTTCTCAGTTTTATGTAGACAGTTTATTCAGATGTCACCTAGGAATTCAAATGTTGAGCCAACTCATTAAGGAAATTTCCTCTTTCTGTTAAACAGGGAATATTCAAATACTTAGATCATGAGATCCTGTAAGCTTTGTAGAAACAAACCATTTCTAACCTAGATGTCAAATTACAGAAGCACAAAATAGTCTTGGGCACATGGGGGTATTTTTAAAAGAATCCTAATTATATGCATACTATGATTTCTTTTAATTTTTCTTTACTGAAAATTGGGCAATCATTTCTTTGACAATTTTCGGAGGTAATGATCTAAATTCATAATTAAGAAAATAATATGACTACACCTTATCTATTTTAATCCAAATTAACCAGCTGTCTTTTCTTTGGGGGGGGGATGGGAGCTGTCTGTATTGCTCACGCTAGACTTGATCTCATGGTCACCCTGCCTGAACTTCCCAAATGTTTGGATTATAGTTATGTGCTACCATGTCTGGTTGACCAACAATCTGAGTATCAAAATATTAACCTATATTTATTCCTTCTACAACGAAACTAAGAATGATGATAACATAACCTCAGTCCTGGCTCCTTGGGAGGCTGAGGTGGAGAATCACTTCATCCTAGGTCTTAAAGTACAATCTGGACAATATAGTGAAACTCCATATTTTTTTTAAAAAAATGACACCTGCCCCTCATGGCACTCCAGGTCTGGAGTCCCTGAGTTCTTTTCCAGCTCCTTGCTCTGGAGGATTCCATGCCTGGAGTCCATGAGTTCTCCAGGGCGCTCTTGCCCCTCATAGCACTCCATGTCTCAAGTCCGTGAGTTCCATTCTTTCTCTCCTCTAATACACTTTACCTTAATCCTCTTTTAAAAAAAAAAACGGGAGGGCTGGAGAGATGACATAATTGGTAAAAAGCGCTTGTCAAGCAACATTGAAGACCTGTGTTCAAATCCCAGAACCCAAAAAACCCTAGGTATGTAGTGTAATCGCCAGTGCTTCTATAGGAACCTGGAAGCAGAGACAGAAGAATCCCTGGAAATTTGCACCCGTGTTGTTTGAATTACTTTTCCTAGGGAGAAATCACACAATTGTCTTCCCATCCTAGATAGGAGTTCCATAACAGATCAAAGCCTGGACCCGAACCAGTGAGTTTATTTGGCTTGTTTACAGGAGTGGGAGAGGGTTACTGACAGAAGCAGAGGGCTCAGCACAGCTCAATGCTTCCTTGCTGCCTAGATGGACTGCCCTCAACTAATCTTCCTCAGCTTATAAACTCTTGGGTCCTTCCCAGCCCTCATATGTACAGGCATGTAAATGGGCATATGCATCCTAATCCCTATCAGGCCCTCTGTCTCTGAGGAAACATAACAGTCAACAAGTATGATCTTAATAGTCTTGGGCAAAATGGCGGAGGTGTTTGGAGGAAGGAGCTACCCATTAGCTTGGCATATGAAATAAACAACAAAGTTTTAAAGTAGAAAGCGAGGCACACATACTCTTGCATTTACATGCATGACACTGAATAATGATAGTGGTAGCCAGGCATAGTGGCACACATCTGTAATCCTGGCACTTGGGAAATGGAGGCAGGAGAATCAGGACTTCAAGGTCATTCTTGACTGACTGGTACGTTTCAAGCCAGTCTAGCCCAGATAAGACCCTGTCTAAAAATAAATGAGTAAATCTATGTTTATGTCCCCAGTCACACGGAAGTACTTTATTGGATAGGGAACCCTGGCTCAGTGAGCATGCAGTGACCATGTTGCTCTTCAGGTCCTTCGTGGCCAGCAGCTGCCGAACAGAGTTGTTACTTCCCGAGGACCTCTGCATCTAAACCTCTGGCTCAGCACCCCTGATAGCTCTGTGCCCAGACACACTGCTGTCTTCTCTGGGGATGTGTGAAAATGTGAGTACAATTAAAAAATACAGAAGCAGCTGTTTCACACCCATGTGGCAGATGAATGTGGAGAGCAAACGGGCCTGCATATCTGAACAGAAACCTTTGCTAGACCGTGAGAAAACCCAGGGGAAATTAGTAATGAACAAATAAGCCACCAAGACTGTGTTGTGATGATGCGCCCCTTCTAATCCCAAACTCCAGAGGCAGAGCAAGGATTGCTCAGGAAGGAGTTCAAGGCCAACCTGGTCTTCACAGTTCTAGGCTAGACAGGGCTACATAGCAAGACCCTATCTCCAAAAAAAGAACAACAGCAAAAATAAGGCACCAAAACTCTGCAAATGGGATGCGTTTGTGAAGGCGTTGGGTGGATTACTCCCAGGTCATGTTCTGCCTGGTGGATACAGATGATCTTGGGAAGGAAAATGAGAATGAGACCAAATGGAAGCTGAGTACCTCAGGAAGAAGAGATTCGGGCCCATGTTCTCCAACATAGCTGCCAGGCAGGAAGCTGCATGCTGCTAGTCCCTCGTCACGCCCAATCATTGCAGAAGGTGGGTTCATCCTCTTCGGTATTGGCAGCGAGGATTGCTGTTGTTAGCACATCGGTGGTAATACCGACGGTGCCCTGGGATGCTGGACAGCATGAGACATCCTGGCCATGTGGCTCCTGAAGACAGTTCCCAGACCGTGGCGCAGAGCTGGACCACGAGCCAAAGCACTAACAGAAGGAAGGAAAAATGTTGAGGCTTGGTTGCAGATCTGAGTAGGTGCGCAAGCATGTCTTCGTGAGACTGACAGATACCAGAATGCTTCAAAATGCAGCAAGTCTCTGACCTGGCTTGGTACACCTGTTTTTTAAATTGAGGCATATTTATCTAAAAGAAATTGGCAATTAATAAACAGTTCTTTGAATTTTCATGATGACATGAAATCATAGCCATCAATCAAAATACACAACATTTAAATTTCCTTCTTACCCTCTATATGTCTGTTGCTATATTCTCCAACCCCCCTCCCCCCACAGCAACTACTATTGTTTGACCACCATAGTCATTTAGCCTGTTTTGAATTTCATGAAATTCCATGGTACCTACTCTTCTGGCTTCTGTTGCTTAGCATAACACTTAAAATTTATTCATGTCAAGTCACCTCAGCATAGCTCTATTTCAACGTTTCCACATTTTTTTCATATACTCTTAGGTTTTTAGCTACCGTGAATAAAACTGATATGAACATTTAAAACAAGTTTTGGTGTGTCACTGTTGTCTGAACTAGCATTTCATTTTCCTTAGATTTTTTAGATTCTAGGAGTAAAAGTTTAATCCAAAGCAGGAGCAGTGGCATGTGCTTGATGTCCCATGTGCTAAGAGCCAGTGGTGGAAGGATCACTTGAGCCCAGCATTTGGCAATAGCCTCATGAGGTACATTTGTGAGACCCATTCTCTTCAAAATAACAAGGTCATAGGATAGTTTGTGCGAGAAGCTGTGTGGTTTGTGTGGTTGCATCATTTCACATTCCAGCAATGTTCGAGAGCTTTTTAATAATAGTTGCTTTTTTCAGAACTGCCACTTTGAGCTCCGGTAGTGAGTTACATCTAATTTCAATATAAACAGTTACTTCCAGTATGTTGGAAGGTTGGGAAACCTTGAAGACATGAGTCCCAGTAGGAATAAGTTAGGTCACAGAACACCTGACTTTGAAGCATCCCCCCTCCCCTTTTGCTTCCTGTCTTTGAGGTCAGCAGCCACAGCTCCCAGTCATGTTCTACATCACCATAGGCACAAAGGAGTGGATTCAAAGGATCATCTGTGAAGTCATGAGTCAAAATAAATTTTCCTTCATAGTAAGTTGGTCTTCCCAGGTTCTTTGTCACCAGGAGAGAACACTGACCACCAAAGATTTAAAAGAAAAAGCTGAAATGTTTACATTTAATATGTCAGATTTGGGCTGGACAGATAGATGGCTCTGGAGTTAAATAAGCCTCTGCCTCTCAAGTAGAAAGTCCTGATTAAAAACATCAGGCGGAAATGACACAGCCTGTACTCTGATCATAGAAGGCAGAGCTTGGGAAGCTCCGGAGCAAACCAAATAGGAGGTAGATGCAACCCAGGGTGATTCCCCAAGTCACCTTTGGGTCTCCACAGGCACACACAGTCCTCTGATATGCACAGACACACAGACACGCACATGCAAGACACACATGCAAAAAAAGAAAAACTTAGTATATCAGATTTTCTTCAAACTAGGCAGGGAAAGAAAGTGTCAGGAATTGCACAGTGCTTTATGTTTTTTTGTTGTTGTTTTTTGTTTTTTTTTAGTGCTTTATGTTTTATATACTTGTAGATCTGCTGTAGTTTCATAAATGCTGGCAGGAGACATGAAGCCACTGTATCAAAACCCTTACCACTCAGCATTTGTCTGCTGTGCCCCTAAACCCCAAGGAGGTGATAGAGCCTGTCCCGCAGTGGGCTGTGGAGAGGAACATGGCAAGTAGTATCAAGCTCTTTGTCCTGGAGAATTACCTAACTCTGCAAACAGGATGTAAATGGAGCTGTGAGACACGAATAAGCAGAGCAGCTAAAGCAAGAGAAAACTTTAAGGCCTGGTTGTTTTGTGGTCTAAACATGGGATTTTAAATTACTATTCTTTGATGTCATTATTAATAATTAGGGACAATAAGCCAAAAAACAAACCCTGTTCTCACTAGAGAAATATCACATAACCATTTTTACCACCAAGTCATTTCATTTTAGGGTTGGTTGAACCTGATTTGTACTACTAAGAAGTGAGAGAGACCCATGTCACCAAGTAGTTGTAACTTCAGTCATCAAATACACTACTTAAGGCCACTCTGCCTGTAAAGTGTGCCGTGTTGATCTCGTCTGTACATGTCCTAACCTGGCAGCGGCAGTTGATGCAACAGGCACAGCAGAGTGGCAGGACCAATGCATCTGCCTGAGCTGTTCTCACAGTACACTGGTGGGAAATCAAGCCCACCAGCCGGTCAGAAATCAGGCCTCCTGGTGAATCTGTTTCTGTGGCATCTCTAATAGATTGTTGGACTTCCTCTATTAATGGACTAGAGATAAGCTGTGCATGGATGCCCAGGATTAAGCATTGTGAATTCACCCAGGCAACCCTGGCATCCTCCTAGGTGCCACATAGGGTTCTGGAGTTTACCATGTTGGTGGCCGTGTGATGGGCAGTCAAGGCCTTAACTAAGGGTCTGGCTTGTCATCAGGACATCTTCCTTACAATGAAACCTTTGATCAGAGAAGCACCTGAATGACCTCCATCCCTATACTGCTGGCAAAGAGCAGAATTAACACTTTTGAATAATATGGTGACACATTATAATCCCCCGAAATTTAGAAGGCTAAGAGGAGGATCACAATTTAGGCCAGCCTAGGCCGGAAACAAAAGGAAATTTCATAAAAAACTTTTCTAATTGCCCTAAGTTGGAGAACACCCTCGTATAAGGAACTATCAGTGCACAAACATGTATACATCAGCTTCACATCTAGCAAGGGAAACTAGACACAGTATGGCACACCTGCAGTGCCAATGTCAGAGTTCAAGGCCATCTTGGGCCATACTTTTAACCCTTGTATGTCTAAAATAGTTAACCTACTTAGCTTACCTTAAAAATGTTCGAGACACTTATTAGCCCACAACAGAAAACAATCTAAGCACAAACCCGTTTCGTAGTGAACAGCCCATGTAATACCTACACCTAAAAAGTCCAACCAACCCAGTACTGTAGTTTGTTTACCCTCATGACTAGCTGGCTGGGAGCTGACAGCCTATATACCCAGCATCTTACTACATGCAGCTAGCCTGGAAAAATGTTCCTACTAAATGCACATTGTATCCATACTATTAAAAACTGAAAAACTACTGAAAGTTATTTAAATGTTCAAGAAGTGTTTGTAGGGCTAGGCAAGATGGCACATTCCTATAATCCCAGTGTTCAGATAAGAGGCAGAAGGTTCAGGAAATGAAGGACTAAGCAGTGAGCACTGAGCACTTAGTGCACTGACTGACACCAAATGAAGACAGGAGTATAGTAACTGACACCCATGTGTCCAGTGTTGACCTAATGAAATTATAAAGCACACACGTGCCAGTGTTGAATTTTTCTTTACTGGCAGAATACTGTTCCAAGACTCTGGTGAAAGAAACACAGAAAAATCGAACAGGTTCAAGAGTTCATTTCCTACCTTTTCTGTTACAAAACTTCGTCTTTCTGATAGACTAAGGGAAGATGACCAGGAGTAGGAGTAAGGACATTCAGGTTATACTTACTAAAATATCTACACCCAAGACTCAAATCATAAATGGAAAGCAACCATTTATGCACTCAATTTTGATCCTACTGATCAGAAACTATTCTTTAGATCTAAGTTGTATCCAACTTAAGATAGTCATTGGCAATTTGTCCACAAACTATACCAGCAGTGCTTACTTCACAAAGTAGGCCAACCAGGAATACAGCAAGACTGGTATATAAAGTTCAGTGAAAGCTCTTGCTTGCCCAACATGTGCAAAGCTCCCAGCTTATTTCTAGCAAAGAATAAAACTACCATTTAGGATATCAAGTGTAAAATGTCCACTTGATATCTAATAAGTAATATGGAATAGGCACTTGGAGAAACTGGAACCTTATTAGAGTACAAGCTAAAAATAGAGAAAACTTGCTTAATCAAAACAATTATCTACAGATCTAGCTAGGGTCTCCCAAGAATCTTGGCAAGGACAACCTTCTTGGAACTGCATGGGAACGGGAAGGGGGAACAAACCTAATGGCAGATTTTCTTTAAGTGAGAGCTAGATGTGCAGGTCAATCAATGGTCAAGTGTTGATGTCCACTCTTCAGTCTAGCACAGTGGCTCTGCTGTTGCCTGATTGCAACTGCAAACTTCTAGAACTACTCAATCAGGAACAAGACAGGTCAGCAGGTATCCAAAAAGCTAAAGCAAGGGTCTCCTATCTCCTTGACCCAGAAAGGTCTTCACCAAATGCTAAAATGAATGGCAGAACCACGCTTTTTTCAAAAAGCCTGTCTACAGCAGAGAAAATCGACCTCCAAGGAATGCAAGTAATGTGACACCTGGTTAAGTTCACAAACGTTCGTTCCTGATCATGTACAACTGAGCGGGTATGATCTCACCAGAAGGGGAGGGCATATAGTCTAGCAGATGAAAAGAGATCATTTTGCAAATGGGTGACTGATCCCTCCCTCACCGAGGTTTCCTGCTTTTATTACATCTCCCCTTGAATGTGCTATTATAACAAGACTCCAGTTTAACAGTTTTTTGTCTCTGACCAGGGGGTGACATACAGTGCCCATCAGGATGGAGTGAAGGGCATTGCAGGAGCAGTAAAACTGCAAAAGAAAATCAACAAACCACAATCCAGAACTTCAGAGACTCTATATCATCCAATAGAACTAAGCCAGCCTAATCTCCCCCCATCCTGAAACTCAGGGACATCTGCGGAAGAGGGGGCGGTAAGATTGTAAGAACAAAAGGATGGGGGAGAGCAATGATTTGAAGAGTCTCCACACTAGATAGGGCTGAAGCAATCATAATAGGACTTTGCATGCCCTGCACCATGTCCGTCACAGTATTGACCTAACAAAGTCTAACATCTGCTAAAGGCACCAAGATCCTTGGAGGCAAGGGATTGATGGCCACAGAAGTGTTCCTATGCTTAAAGGTAACACGAGAAAGGGTTCAGGGAAATGCCACTGGGTCCTTTTATGTCATCAGAAAGGAGGACCAAGGGGAGAGTTAGGCATACACAATAAAGGACTCTCTGGGAATTGGGGAGGAGGCATTGGGAGATGGGGAGGGAGGGAGGGGGAGCAGGAGGTTCAGGGGGAAGGAGGAGGGGGGGAGGGAACTGGTCTACCTATTAAGTTTGTATGAGCGGAAATAATAAAAAATGTTAAAAAAAAAAAAAGCCTGTCTACATAAACATTTAAAGACAAAATATTAAATAACCCTTAGGAGTATGATAAAGGGTTTCTTAATTATCCATAACATTTAGACTACAGCTTAAAATGTATTAATTATAATCAAGCAGAAGTTCCCCAGGTTACATCCAGTGAGTACCTGATTCACCAATCTATCAATTTTAAAAGAATGCCCAGAAGCAAACCATCACATACAGGAAAATTTATTTGTCATTACTAAAAATCTGAATTTTAAACAGATTCTTGGACTGGTGGTTCATATCCATCAGCTCGTTCAACCTTAGCGCCTGTCTCATCACCAGTAGCTTTTCCAGAACTACTGCCTTCACCATGAAGCTCCATGAGTTTTCCCACTAAAAGAAAAAAAAAAAAAAAAAAACTTGTAAGCTTAAATAAAACAATGGTATCCCAATAGAGACAAGACAAGAGAGATGGGCCAATATTTTTCTCTTAAAATTGTTGGGTTTTTTGGTCCCATCTTTTTCCTATTGTGAATCCTGATTTCTCACTTACATTCAAACTTGGGTTTCTTCAGCATTTTTACTTTCCTAACGAAGACATCATGAAGTGGATAAATAGACTGGCAAGCCTTTTCTATGTCTTTTCCAATGCTGTCTGGAATCCTGCAAACCACCAGTAAAATAAATTAGTGAAAACAAACAAAGGGTCTGGTTCTCACAAAGCAGCCTCCTAAGTAGGCCTAGAATAAGCCTACACATGTAATACCATTACTGTCCCTTTGTGAATAACAGTGCAATTAAAAAAATTATACTCCTTAAAAGTTGTTTTATATTTTACTTTTAAATGTCTATTAAAGATGCCTTTTGAGTATATCTGACATAGGTAGCTAGTGAATAAATTACATCTAAGCCTTCCTTCTCCTTTTGGCATTACTTCTTAGCCGTCTGTATTTTTTTAATACATTTTTTATTATTTCCGCTCACACAAACTTAATAGGTAGACCAGTTCCCTCCCTCCCTCCTCCCCCCCCCCGAACCCCTGCTCCTCCTTCCTCCCTCCCCATCCCCCAGTGCCTCCCCCCCTCAATTCCCAGAGAGTCCTTTATTGTGTATGCCTAATTCTCCTCTGGGTCCTCCTCTCCAATGACGTACAAGGACCCAGTGGTATTTCCCTGAACCCTTTCTCGTGTTCCCCTTAAGCATAGGAACACTACTGTTTAGCAGTCTGTATTTTGCATGGGAATATCAGAAAAATGTAACAGTTATCAGTGGACATCATCTGGGACCGAAACATTTTTTCATCACATACTCCCACATAATATAGACAATTACCTATATGTCCATGAAAGTATATATAACATAGCTTTAATTCAAACTGAGGCCAGAGTCCACCTTGTCTCATAAGCTGCTCTTATTGGAGGAATGTCTCAATAGACATTTGGGGTTGCTCCTTAAAACAAAAATACTTACAATTTATTGACCACTTCTTTCAAGTCATTTGTCTGCACCTCTCTGGTCATGATTTCCATCATCTTCTTTCGGATCTGGCGGACCTGTTGGTGCTGAGCGTAAGAAGTCTTACGTATCTGGTTGTTGCGTTTTTTGGTAAAACCCACACAGAACAAGCGAAGCAAGTATCCGTCAGTTGTCTTGACATCAACATGAGCTTCTATCATGGTCTAGAGAGGAAAAGATAAAAGTATTAATGGCATTATTTTGTTACTTGAAGTCAGACATGTTCAGAAGTTGATTCCCTCTGCCACACAGGCTTCAGATATAGAACTCACTACACTAAGTATGAAGGGGGATGTCTTTACTAATTCAGTATCAGGATCAATTTACACCTCAAGCTCTAACGTGAAAGTTCTAATATAAAAAGCTTGAAATATCAAGATCATCCATCTGCAACACCAAGTATAAATATCTAGTTCACATAAAGTCCTTAAAGTGAACTCAAAGACATCAAAAACTTATTTTTTCATATCCATTAAAGTCCTCAACTATTAACTTCAAACCACTTTCAATAGTGGACCCTATAAATCTAATGGGACCACGCTGTAGGTCCTGCAATTCATTTAAATCTGAAAGAATGATTTATAGGACCCATCGCATAGACAGCTACATCTTTCATCTTAAAAAAGACGGGGGGGGGGCTATTATGACATGCACACCTGTAATCCTACCACTCAGCAGGCAAGGATAGGAGGATCAGAGGTTCAAAAACTAGTCTGTTCTATGTATCAAGTACCAAGCCAGCACAGGTCACAAAGACCCTCTCTCTCACAGAGGAGGAAGAGGGGGAAGAAAATACTCCATACAGGTAAAATGCTGCTGTAATAGCTGCATATTAAAAAAGTGTTTAATTTCATGAATAAAATGTAAATCAAAGGTATCTTACATAGCAATATAAACCAACTTCTTTCTTTGCATTTTGAAAAGTATACATCTTAGTTTTTAAAAATACACCCAAACTCCCAACATCGAAAAAAAAGAACTTATCAATATATATTAACAGTCTAGTATTTCTAAAGAAACCACCATAAAACCAGGGGAATGTCAGAAGTAAATGTAACGGTATAATCACGATGTGTCATCTGGGACCGAAACATTTTGTCATCACTCATTCCCATATATAAAATGTTACCCGATGCTCCTGAATATGACCAATTCCTGAAATGATAGTGCTTTGCCAAGTATTCCATGTCAAGCACTGTGCTAAGCACTTACTAAAAGGAAACTGAAGTTACTTTCCAAGGAAAATATAACTGCCATCATTTCAATCCCACACGACTCTGCCGCAGGTGTGCTCCACTAACAGGTAATCCAGAACTTGCACTTAAGCTCAACTGTAAACTCAACAGACTGAGGACCCAAATAGTCTCTAGACAAGAAAACTGCCCTAGTTGCTCCTTAACTACTGAATACTAGTTACTGAGTATAAATATTGAGGCTGGGGGTGTAGCTCAATGAGCACTTGCCTGGCATATGGAAAGCCCTGACTTCTATCTTTGCACTAAAGAAAACAAACCAACAAAAAATAACAGTGAATACAATTAAATCATTTAAGTCAATGATTGCTTACTGACTGAAGTGTATTCAACTCAAAATTAGCATTTAATAATATCAAGGAAACAGGGTTTGAAATGAAATCTTAACTCTCCACTGCGTATTTTACTCCCGTCACCACACCATAACATCCTCAGCTGTGCACTACACACATACTCAGAAGCAACACTTGGTCTCACCTGCCATTTTTTGACCATGGAACACATCTTGTCCCGAGTAAGATCCATACCATGAAAGTTAGTCAGGCAGTTTTTGCCCTGAACATCCTCGGTTATTAGCTTGAATTTTCTAAACGCAACTTCATCATTCTGCAGATCAGCAAGGCTGACTTCAAACACACGACCCTTTAGGCCATCAGATGCGATTTCTACGAAAGAACCAAATGTCATATTAGTTCTCCGTTGCAGTTCTCATCTGAATACTTTCATAGTAAATTCCAAAAGCACCTCATGGTTTACACAAGTGATGGATGTACTGAAAACAACTACCCCAGATGCCCAAACTAGTCAGTGAACTGACAAAGAGGGTCCCTTGTCACTTGATCAAGACTCCTAGTGCAGTACACATGCCTCAATTGCAGAAAAGTATGAACAAATAAAGATACTCACTGGTTCCTTGAGTTCTGGTGACTAACGTCTTTCCAATATTTCTAATATTGAACATTGCAGGAGCTTTCACGTCATACCAATCTTTCTTAGAAAATGGATCAACCCTGATTTATGAAATACAAGGTACACAAAGCTTCATTACAAACAAACAAAAATACAACTTTTAATCTCTCCTTATCCTTAGTACTTCTGCTGACATTACTTCCCAGCCAAGGTTTTGGGAGACTAGCAGGAATCCAACACCCAGCGCCTTCCCTCCCCGCGCGGGGCGCGGGAAGCCCGTCTCCGAGCTTGAGATCACCCCCTCCCCACTCCCCGGCGCCCCCCCTGCAGACGGCGAGCTCGGCTGCAACCTGCAAGTCTCAGGTTATGAACCGGCTGCTCAAGGCGCGACGCCCTGACCGAGCCCCCGGGTCTAGCAGGGGCTCCAGCGTTCCACGGCGCAGTCGCGGGGCCGCGGGGTCCTGCCGGCTCCACCACGGTTGGCTCCCCACCCTCCTGGAGTGACATTCAGGAGACGCCGGAGTCTGTGCCCCCCAGTTCCACACGCGCCCACTCCTAGTGGCCGCGGCGGCCCGGGGAAGCGCAGCCCGGCAGCTGCCCCCTCCCGCCGCGGCCCCTCGCAATCCGCGCCGCATCCTCGCCATCCGGCCCGCGCGGCGGCCTCCGACCCGCCCGTTGGCTGCAGCAGAACCCCGAGGAGCGGCGCTCCGCAAAAGCCGCCACTTACACTTTCTTCTTGGCTCCCTTCTTGCCGCCTTTCGTCAGGCGCTTGTTCTTACCGACCGCCATGGTGCTGCTCCGGGAGCCAAAAGGGCGGAAGTAGAATTCGCGCGAGAACTTACACGTACGGGGCGGAGGAGCGTCGCCTACGTGACCTTTGCCCCTTCACCCTTCCGGGTCGAAGAATCTCGCGATGCTACGTAGATTTGCTCCGCTGTGGCTGCAGCAGCGCCCTCGTGCGTCCGGAAGCCGCGCAGCCGGCTGCGGCTTCGTGGACCGGCCTGTGCGCCGGAAGCCTGAGGTGCAGACATCAGGTTTCCGGTGGTTTCTGCTGCTCTGAGGTGGGGAAGCATCGCACAAGACGCCCACTCTGTCTAACTTTCAAAGCGGGTTTCTTCCCGAGAGTTTGGACTCAGAAATCAAGACAGCAAACCTATGTTCCCATGTACTTCCAGTGGTACTTAGCACTTGTGATCTTTCTAGCCTTCGGTGCCCTCTGTAAAAAACCTCGTAAGTTGATGAAATAAACATAACTGCGGGATCCTATTCACGTTCTGCTTGTGGATAGGGATGTTGCTCAGCCACAGGTATGGCTGTTTCGTGAACATTCATCAATGTTAACCCTGAAGGCTGAGGCAGGAGCATAACCAACTTTAGGTAGAAGTGGACTATACGGTGAGTTGCAAGCCAGAATAAGCTACATGGCAGGACCCTGCCCCCAAAAAGAAAAAGTATACCTCTTAGCACATTGATAAGATTTTTTTTGTTTTATATTTTCAATGGAGTGGATGACTTATATAGCTTAGCGGTAGAATTTAGCTAACCTAGGCACTAGATTACATCCCCAGCAGCTCATAAGGACTGGGTGATTAGCCAGCAGATGACTTTAAACGGTAAAGGCACTTGATCTAACGGACCATCTGAATTCTACCCAGAACTGATGGAAAGGTACAAGGAGAGAACAGATCACAACTTTGTCTTCTGGAATACTCACACGAACACACACACATGAATACATACAAACACACATACACACACACACATCAAATACACACACATACATACACAAAAATGCAAACATGCATCTTCTCCCCATACACACATATACTCCCCACAAAAATAGGTTCAAATGTCAGGGTGGGTTCCATTTTTATTCCTAGTTCCCCCTCAATTTTATAAGCTTTTACTCCCCCTCACTTGTTTTTAAGAGTCTTGCTATGTCAACCAGGCTGAACAAAAACCCGTGATTATCTTGTCTCAGCTTCCATGAGTGCTGAGATTACAGACATGCATCTCCTGGAGTTTAACTTTTGACATTTAATGAAGCACATCCTAGTGAGATCTGGCTAGCTACCACAGAGTAGTCCTGGAAAACTTCTGGCCTACACTGACTCCTACTCAATCTGTGGTGTGTTGAGTTCCCTTCTCTAACTTCCCCTCTGGCAAAAGCAATTAAAAAAACAAAACTGAGCAAGTCAGAAACCAACTCCCTACTCACCAAACCCCCCAAATTTTTAAAAACTTCTCCTCCTTAACATATAAAATTTAATCATAATGCAGAAAAATAAATCTGACAATTTTCTTTGAAAAATACATTAACTTTGATTTGAGACAAGGGCTTCTGGTAATTATATTATGTAGAGAAAATGACAAAATGCCCCATTTCCAGTCTGATTATAAAGATAACACATACCCAAAGATCTGATAATAGTACAAAAAGGATAACATCTGTCTAACTAAAAGTATACTGTAGGCATCAAGAGAAATCACGGAACCAGGTGTTGTGGCCTGTGCTTGTAATCTGAGTGCTCGGAAGGCCAAGGGAAGAAGACCATTAATTTGAGATCTGGCTAGGTTACACACAGTAAGACCCTATCTCAAAAAAACCTAGGACTAGAGGTATAGATTGGCATCTGCAAGATGCACCATAAAATAAACAAACTCCGTGTGTGTGTGTGTGTGTGTGTGTGTGTGTGTGTGTATGTGGGTGTGTGTTGCATATATATCACAGAAATTGTGACAATATGGCAAATAGTGGCGATAAGAAATATTTGGTCAGGGGCTGGAGACATGGCTCAGGAGTTAAGCCTCTGCCTTGCAGGCAGAAGGTCCTGAGTTCGGATCCCAGATCCCACGTATAGACACCAGGTGGAAGCGGGGGCGGCCTGCGCTTCTGGTCCTGGTAGGGCGGAGCCTGTGAATCCCGGGGCAGAAGGAGGTGGAGGCGTCCATGGTGGGTCCCGATTCGTCCGTGGTTCTATACACACACATACACACATGCGTGTGCACACACGCACAATTGAATAAATAATAATAAAAATTAAAAAAAAAAAAAAAAAAAAAAAAAAAAGAAATATTTGGTCAGAATTGCTGTCGTTTTGCATGGGGGTCTCAATATGTAGTGTAGGAATGGTCCCACCTCAAACTCCCAAGCAGCTGGAAACCCAGGCATATTCCACACCTAGCTTCTAAATGGAAAATCTAGGTTCTTTTCAGTCATCTTTGTCTTTTGCTCCATGTTAAGGGATGTGCTTGAGTTCAATGTGATTGAAGTTCCCTTTCTTTGTCAATAGGTGCCTCTCTCTGCAGCCCCATCCATTCCCTCATCTGTGAATGAAATCTCCTAGCATCCTAGCCAACCCCTGTGCCAGGTAATCTTCCCAAACGGGTTTCTTCATCAAAGTATTTCTGATAACATCTTCAGAATCTGTGCCATTAGCTCCTCCCCAAACACTGTGAGAAACATGATGAAATTGACAGGACCCAGAACCTCTAAGCCAAGGCATCCAGAAGCTCATCTGCTGGGTTTTCCCCCAGCAAGGTAAGTGGATCATGAAATTCTTCCCTGTTGATGAAACTGTCTTTTTTCTAATCAGTCATGCTGAACTCTTCAATCTGTGCCTGGTCAAACCTGGCAAAACGCACCGGATGTTGCAGCCTGAGGGCCCTTAAATCCCTGCCTAGCCACAAGAACACAAGTGTGCTCTTCACTGTCATGCTCCAAGCTTACACCTCCTAAAATCCTTTCTAGTCCTTCTAACCGTTCTTGTCCCTTCCCTATCTCCTTCTATCAGGACCCTCTAAGTCAATCTTTCTCAATTTCTAATCCTCTCCTGAAACCTTTCCTCAGATCTTACTTACATATAAGTTAAAATCCTTATTGCATAATAATGTGACTATACTTAACTAAAGTGTACCCTCTTGGGCTGGAGAGATGGCTCAGGGATGAAGCTTCTACCTTACAAGCAGAAGGACCTGAGTTTGGATCCCCCATAAAAATGCCAGGCAGAAATGACAAAAGTCTGAACTTCCAGCCCTAGAAAGTGGAGCATGGGAAACCCCAGAGCATTGAAAATAGAAAGTAGATCAATCCAGAGTGATTCCTAAAGTCAACCTTGGGTAGACCTCTATAGACATACACAATACTCTCTGATACACACACACACATACGAACACACACACACACACAACTAATTAAGTAAATAAATGCAAAAAAGTATACTCTCAAAAATGGTGAGGGTAATTCTGAGACTGTATTGCAATGGCAGTTGCCTCTTGATCAGCACACGCAGAGCCCTGAGTTCAGTCTCTGGTACATACCAAAGTTCTTAGTTGGAAACACTCTCCTCTGGACTAAATTAGTCTTCTTTTCCTCATCACATTCAAACCCCTACAGAGTACTCATACTTCAGTCATCTAGAAACTACTCAACAGGTTTCTCTTGCTTAGCAGGCATTTCAGGGGCAACTGAGCTTGCTTTCTTCTTTCAATGAGAGTTGGCCCTGGAACCGATTCTCCCTCTGACCTACTCCCAGAAGTCCCAATACTGCTTGTTAGTAACAACTGACTAAACACGTTCCTTCCTCACCATGGGCAAGAGGGGACAAAGTGCAGCCTTTTTTTTTTTTTTTTAACTCATCACCCCTCTTTTGGCATATAGAAGCTCCTTGAGAATATTTATTGAATGAAAAAATGTAGAAAAACAGTATTAGATTGAATTGGTCATCTTTGTAGGCTGAGTTGGTCCAGCTTTAATAATTTCAGGAACAACAGGATAGCAATTTGTAAATTTTGCCAGATATAACACAAAAAAACCTTCCATTTACTAACAGCCTCATATCATTTTAAATTGTATTTTGGCCCCCCAAATGAAAAAAAAAAGTCTTATTAGGTAAGTCAGCTCTATGAAAAAATTATATAGATCTTCTTTTTCTCATGTCATTGCAGATTGGTGAAAAGCAGTGACCTGTGAAAATGAGTTACTCTTTCCTAATATAATATTCATTCTAATAAACTCTGCAACCAGGCATAGCAGGGCACACTTGGGAGGTTGGGGTTGGAGAATCACGAATTCAAGACCAGCTTGAGTTACATAATGAGACCTTATCAAACAAACAAACACACAAACAAACAAACAAAATAACAACTCTGTACCTCCTTAAACTGCAGTAGTTGTTTGTTCAGTGTGCATAGAACCTGGGCCTAGATGCTCGAGCATTATAGGCAAATGCTCCACCATTGAGCTACACCCCCAGACATCAAGGATCATCTTGACTTGGTTTTCACCATAGCTGGAAGCTCAGGGACATAAAATCCTCCCTCATGGAGTCCAGCCTCTTGGGGCTATCTTTATGTGACTGTTGCATTTATTTAAAAACTTTTTTGTGGAAATAATTCGAGCCCTAAAATGAGACACTCTTCCAGAAAAGGACACTTATACCCTTCTTACAGGCTGCTACAGGCATGGGGCCATTCGGAGACTACTTTGAACAATTTATGGACTGAGGTTTCCTATTTGCCCAGGAAGTTCAGCCATGACAGAAGAGGGGCTTGATTGGTTCTCCGTCATCAGTGGACACAGAATTGGATTTCTGTACCTGTCATCCAGAGTGACTGTCCAAACAAGTGTTGTGAATTTCTGGAACCATCTATGCAAAAGTAACTGGGAGTTTGTTTATCTTTCACATCTTTGTTTTTGTCTCTTCTGTTCTGAACAGGTCATTTCTTACTAAAAATATAAAAGAACTTGGTTCAGCTGGTCATTTATTTAATTAATGGTTACATGTAAGTCTCCCACAGATGCGTAAGTCTGAGGAAATCTTGCTTTGTTATTCTCATTCTTGGAATACTGTTGTTTGCTTAATATGCCACAGAATGCAAATTTTGGTTGTCTTTTTATTGAGGACATTATCTAAAATGTTGAAGTGATAGTGAGGCAGGATTAGAGCAGCCATGCTGGATGGGTCTCTCAAGGTCTTTGAAGGTCTTTGGAATTCCTAAAGGTCATCCCCCACTGCAGGAATCCACCCTGAAGGAACACCCCTGCTGAGGAACTGACTCTAATCCTCCCAGAGATAAAATGGCCAACTTCCCTATGAAGGGATTATGGAGATGAGATCTCTCTATCAAACAACTTGATCTCTAGCCCTCTTGAGCCCAAGAGCAGCTGGTTTGGGCCCCAGTGGGAGTTAACCAATGGGAAAAAGCCAGTTTCCTGGGATTGTCTAGGTGTATAAATATGCCTGACCCTGACCTCTTGTGGCACTTATGCCATGAGTTCTTTCTAGCTCCTTGCCTTGCTCTTCATGGACTCCATGCCTAGGCTCCATGAGTTCCAGCTGCCCATTTCTCATGAGTTCTCTGGCGCCTTAGCCCCTCATGGCATTAGTGCCATGAGTCCGTTTCTAGCACCATGAATTCTCCAGGGCGCCCTAGCCCCTCGTGGCACTTCATGTCTGGAGTCATGAGTTCCAACCTTTCTCTCCTCTAATAAACTCTACCTTAATCCTCTACATGTGTTCTGGTTTCAATCTTCGACTCCAGAACACAAGAACCCTGCAACAATGGGACAGTCGATTTTTTTCCTTGCAACATTTGGTGACCACGAAGGGATAGTCCCAATTGTCCTGCATCATTAGTACAGATTGAGCATCCCTAATCAGAAAATAAGTGCTGATGTACTAGTTGTAAGAAGGAAGAGAATAATCAAGAGTACATTACATTATGATTTTTTTTGTGGTGCTTACCCATCCTATTCTGGAAGAAAGCTACAGACTTTGTTTTAAAGATTTTTAAGTTTTCTTTTATTAACTAATTTATTGTGTGTGTGTGTGTCTGTGTGTGTGTGTGTGTGTCAGAGGGCACTATTGTTCTTGTGAGGACCAAGGGTGACTTCGGGAATCATCCTGGAATGCTTCTCTCCTTCTTGTTTTGCTCCAGGATTTCTCAGGCTCTGCCCACCAGGGTCAGAAGTTCTGGCTTTCTGCCTGGTGTTTTTATATGGGACTTGGGATCTGAACTCAGGATTTTCTGCTTGTTTGAGACAGAGTCTTAACTCCTGAGCCACTCTCCAGCCCTGTTTTAAAGATTTTTTAAAACATTTCATTAAAGAGGTGGGGAGCGGGACTGGAGAGGTGGCTTACAGGTTAAGCCTCTGCCTTGCAGTGGAAGGTCCTGAGTTCGGATCCTAGACCCCACATATAGACATCCGGTGGAAGCGGGGGCGGCCTGTGTTTCTGGTCCTGGTAGGGCGGAGCCTGTGAATCTCGGGGCAGAGTAAACAAGGAGGAGGTAGAGGCGGTCTATGGTGGTTCCCTAATTCGTCCGTGGTTCTACACACACACACACACACACACACACACACACACACACACACAATTGATTAAATAATAGTAAAAAAATTTAAAAAATAAAGACGAGAGTATGAGCACGAGCAGGCATGGAAGACACAGCATGTGGAAGTTGGAGGTCAGAGGACAACTTTTGGAAGTAGATGCTTTTCTTCCACCACATGAGCTCCAGGGTTCAAATTCTGGTGTCCAGGTTTGCTCATGGGTTCTTTTACCCAGTGAGTCCTCTCTCCAGATCCATCCTAAATATCTTCATGTATGTTTGTGTGTATCTCAGAAGGCACTGTATGTGATTTCCAAGGTCCAAGGGTGACTTTGGGAATCATCCTAGATTGTTTCTACCTCCTTTTTTCTTTGTTCTGGAATTTCCCAGGTTTCGTCTTCCAGAGCCAGAAGTATAGGCTGATACCATGTCCTCCAGGCATTTTTTTTTTTTTTTTTTTTTTGTGGGATTCAAGATCCGAATTCAGGTCTTTCTGCTTTGGAGATGGAGACCCATCTCTCCAGTCCTCCATGCCTTCTTGAATAAATAGAAAATGACTCAATCTAAAGTTTTTTTTTTTTTTTTCAAGGCAGGATTTCACTCATTGGAGCTTGCCGTTCTTCTACCTCAATTACCCTATAATTACGTGTAGGAACCACCATACCTGCCTTTCTTTTAATTTTCTTCCAAGGCTGGGAATTGAACTCAGGGTTCATGGGTGCTTTACCAAGGTTACCTATTTTCCACGGGAATTAGACTTTCTCCTTACTCTCTGCTGTTTGCAAAGAGAAGCTGGTATGAGACTGTGAAAGCGCTCACAGCAATTCTAGATGAGGTTCTTGAACTTTCTCTGAGTTTCCCAGTGCTCTGCTGGCAGAAAAGTTCTGGGTCAGCAAGCTGTTATCAGTTAACAATGTGATAAGAAGCTTTTAACAGAACAAAGTCAATTATGTTACTAAACACACTGAGTAATACAACTGACATTTCCCCCACACTGAGACTTTGTGAAGGAAGCAGTGTGCCAAGATGCATTCTAACTTAAATCCTTTTTCTTGTTGCCAACCAGCACTCTTTTCCTCTATTGTAAAATGATCCAAAGGATCAACTAAATTCTAGTGCTAAGTGCTATATTTTACTTGGCATGCTACACATTGAAGGCATGGCAATCGCTTTCCTTCCTTCCTTCCTTCCTTCCTTCCTTCCTTCCTTCCTTCCTTCCTTCCTTCCTTCCTTCCTTCCTTCCTTCCTCCCTCCCTCCCTCTCTCCCTCCTTCCCTCCCTCCCTCCCTCCCTCCTTTTTCTCCTTCCCTTTCCTCCCTCTCTCTTTCTTCTTACTCCTTTCCTTTATGTCTCCTCCCTTCATCTTCCTCACCTTTCCCCTTTCATTTCTCTTCTCTTTTTCCTCCCTCACTCCCTCTTTCCCTCCCTTCCTTCCTTTCTTTTTTCCTTCTTTCTCTCCTTCCCTTATTCCTTACTTCCTAACTTCCTTCTATCTTCTTTTCTGACAAGCTGAGAGTCAGTACCCTAAGCCTGACACCTGCTACTGCTCATTCCAGTACTGAGCTGCACCCTCAGCTTGGCCCATTCCTCAAGGTTTCTAAGCTTATTGCTAAGATATGCCAAAGACAGTGTATTTTAAAATGAGAAAATTTGCAAGGACTCCAAAACACTTAAAATCAGCCCGCCAGGCTCAGTGGATTCTGGAGGCTGTGTGACTTTGTCACCTTTGCTTTCTTGACAGTCAGTGGGATTGGTACTTAGCTCCTGTGACTGTTCTAAGACTTAAATGGTGGAATGAATGTTAGAAGCCTGGAACAGAGTTTAGCATGTAATAGGCACTTGGCGACTTTAGTTCTCTCCTTTTATCTGCCTCTCCAAAATACTCATTTTATTATCTGGGTAGTTTTCTCTCATTTGCCCACTCATCCCGTGTTAGCACAGTGTTCTCTGCCTGGTCTTGTGACGTGTTGGGTATGGCTTTTCCAGGAGTTGTTGCCCCTGCCCACCTCAGCCTGCTGGGTTTGTTGTGACTGGCAGACAGGAAGAAAGATCTGGTTCCAGGAAACAGACAAAGAGAATTGAGAAAGCAAGCCAAGATTAAATCTGTACGTGGTGATATTAGTATCATTATGAAAGTACAAAGGTGCCGTCAGACTGCTTTCCTGACTGAGCCTGTGTGGGGCACCCACACACCACTGGTAGGGGAAGAGAGAGACAGAGAACATGCGTGCCATGGCACAAGGTGGAGGTCAGAGGACAAGTTTCAAAATTCAGTTTTCTCCTTTCTCCATATGGAATTCTGGGGATTGAACTCAGGTCCCTAGTTTTGAAAGCAGGCGCTTCTACCCACTGAATTACCTCTCCAGCCCACATTGTTGCTGTCTTGATTTGAGAATTGAAAACATTTGGTTCTCAATCTGGAAGCACAGTGCTGGACCTTTCAGCATTTCAGAGGGTCAAAATCTGCTGTCCCGACTGGGTATCATACAGATCTAGGCTTAGTCCCACTTTATAATTGTGTGTGTGTGTGTGTGTGTGTGTGTGTGTGTGTGTGTGTGTGTGTGTGTGTGTTAGAGACTCAAGGGTGATTCAGGAATCATCCTGGATTGCTCTCCTCCTTACTGCTTCACTCCGGGTTTTCCTAGGCTCCACCTGTTAGGGCCACAAGAAGTGCAGGCCGCCACCCTTTCCACCCAGCATTTTTATTTGAGATCCAGGACCTGAACTCAGGTCCTTTTACTTGTGAGGCAGAGGCTTCACCCCTGAGCCATCTCTCCAGCCCATTTTATAATAGTTTGACCCCAGAAAAATATCCTATCTATCTGATTTTCTTTCCTTCTTTCTATACTTAACTGCAAGTTCTGTTCAAATCCATCATGTTTCATAACTCATGGTAGTGAGCACAATTGGGTTGAGAAGCTGCAGTAAAGACTTAACAGAGGTATAAACAAGGTAGAAGCTGCACCGTCCAAGCTTGGGGCCCAGGGCTGATGTAGAGATTCCGTGTGAACAGCATGGGATATAAACGTCAGTGGCATGTCAATATTATTCCCTCGCTGACCGTGTTGTGTCTCGTTCATCCACGTGGTCCAGGGTGAACGGTCAGCGTTCAATCCATCAGGAATAGAAATGCAGGTAGAAAAAAGACATGTTCTTTTCCTTCCAGAACTATCCACACGGAATAGATGTGGAAACACATCCATTCTGCACACATAGCTCTACCACACTAAGATGGGAGACAGGTTGGGACAGTGGACCTCCAGAGAGGAGCCATGTGCCCACTAAAAGTCCCGATAGAAAGGTTAGAGTCAGAGCTCAATGACAGAGTGCTTCTTAGCATGTGCAATGTCTTGTGTTCCATCCCCAACACAGTGGACAGGAAAAGAAACTGACAAACAAATGAATAAGTAAAGAAATCTGCTGTTTTGCAAAAGGAGAAGAAGGGCTCACTAGGAACAGTAGTTTCTCCCTCCTCCTAAGTTCATAGTGAAGTAGCTCACCCAGAGCACATAAGATGCTCTGAAGGTTTGCTCCCTCCCTCTCCTTCTGTTCTCCACTCCCCCTGCCCATCTATAAAACAAGGGAAATTGCTTCTTATAGTGTTCATTAGCATGTATTTCTAACAGATCAGTAAGAATAATATAGTTCAAATTTCTTCAAAGATTATGCATCAATCAAAATGTGGAACATGATAATGTAAAGTGTAGAATGAACAGGCAGGTAAAGCAACGTGCCTGTAGTCTAGCACTATGAAAACAGACAGGAGGGTTAAGAGTTTAGTCCAACTTTGGTCACACGATGAGTCTGAACTCGGTCCAGGATATGTAAGATCCTGTTTCCAAAAATAAACAACCACCTGGAAAAGTAACAACCATTAGGAATGGTGAATTGCGCCCTTCCCTCCACTCCACCGCCGGGGACAGCGCGCGGTCCAGCCAGGCCTCACCGCGCGACCTAGGCGGTGACATACAGTGCCCAGCAGGATGGAGTGAAGGGCATTGCAGGAGCAGCAAAACTGAAAAAGAAAATCAACAAACCACAATCCAGAACTTCAGAGACTCTATATCAACCACCGAGAGCTAGGCCAGACTAATCTCTCCCCATCCTGAAGCTCAGGGAAATTTGCGGAAGAGGGGGCAGTAAGAGTGTAAGAGCAAAAGGATGGGAGGAGCAATGATATGCAAGATACTCCACACAAGTTAGGGCCGAAGCAATCGTAATTGGACTTTGCATGCCCTGCGCAATGTCCAACACACTATTGACCTCACAAAGTCTAGCATCTGCTAAAGACACCAAGATCCTTGGAGGCAAGGGATTGACAGCCACAGCAGTGTTCCTATGCTTAAGGGGAACACGGGAAAGGGTTCAGGGAAATGCCACTGGGTCCTTGTACGTCATCAGAGAGGAGGGCCCAGAGGAGAGTCAGGCATGCACAAGAAAGGACTCTCTGGGAATTGGGGCGGGAGGCAGTGGGGGATGGGGAGGGAGGGGTGAGGGGAGGGGGAGCAGGGGGTTGGGGGGGAGGGAGAGAGGGAACTGGTGTACCTATTAAGTTTGTATGAGCTGAAATAATAATAAAAAATGTATTAAATAAAAAAAGAAATATAAAATTAGCCAATAAAATTGCCCTTCAATGAAATTAAAAAAAAAAAAAAAGGAATGGTGAATTGCATTGCTCTTTTTGGTTTTAGTTTGATTCATAAGAATTGAATACAACAGCAGAAATAGTTAAACACAGAGTTATGTGAGCAGCCCGCAGACCCCCCAAATGTGGAGTTCATGACTAGGATAGTCGCTTGGATCTATCCTTATCTTTCTCTTGAATCTGCCAGAGAAGGCAGGAGCTTGCTTCTAGGAAGAATTTAGTCTTGCCCTGAAGTGAAAATACTCTTGACTAACTTGAGGACACAGTGAGAAATAAAGAAGGTGGGAGAACATGAGCAAAGAATAATTCTAAAGAAAATGTGGTTTAGAGAGATGGCTGAGGAGTTAAGACTGTGCTTTGCAAGCAGAAGGACCTGAGTTTAGATCCTGATTCCCATGTAAAAATGCCAGGCGGAAATGTCGGCAACCTGTACTTCCCACTCCGGAAGGCAAAGCCTGGGAAATCCTAGAGCAAAACAAAAAGGAGAGAGAAGCAATCCAGGATGATTCCCAAAGTTATCCTTGGGCCTTCACAGGGACACACAGTGTATTCTCTCTCTCTCTCTCTCTCTCACACACACACACACAGAGGCACACAAAAACAAAATTTTAAATTTTTTCAAAAAAGGAGATCATCCATTCACTTTTGTGTTTACTACTAAATAAATTCAGTAAGGTGAAACAGACTCTTCCTCAGAGATATATTATCTGATGTGCTTAGGACATTTATTAGTGTAGGTTTGTATAGTACACATTTTCGGATTTTTTGTTGGTATGTTTTTTAATATTTTATTTATTTATTTTATAAGTGTGTATGTTGTGCTTCTATCTCCTTCTTGCTTCACTCTGGGATTTCCCAGGCTCCACCTACCAGGGCTGGAAGTTCAGGCTGCCACCATTTCCACCTGGCATTTTTTATGTGGGACCTAGGATCTGAACTCAGGACCTTGTGCTTGCAAGACACCTCTGCCTGTTTATATGTTTTGAGAAAGGGTCCTGTAGCCCAGATTAGCCTCAAACTCATTGTATAACCTAAGGCTAGCCTCAATCTCTTGATCCTCCTGCTTCTGTCTAGCAAGTGATGAGATTACCACACCCAGCTCTACCTCATGCTTCCACTGGGCAACATTTCTAGATGGCACAGGAAGGCAGCAGTGCATGTACCACCATGAAGTCAGTGAGTGGTCAAGCCACAGCAAACATTTTCTCTAAACTTTTTTTGCTTTGTTTTGTTTTGGAGTTAGTATCTTACTATGTAACCCAGACTGTCCTGGAGCATAGAATCCTCCTGCCTCCTACTTCTGCCTCTTGATGCCAGGAGGTGTGTTGTCCTGCCTAGCTCTCGCTTAACTCTGATCTGAATATCCATATGCTTATTCATTTGCTTTGCTGCTGTTCTCAAAATCTCTAATGGAGTTCACATAAAGTCCCATTTTTATGTTTTTTTTTTAAATTTTTCTTTTATGATACAAGGTTTCATGTAACCCAGGTTTGCCAAAGATAATCTTGAACTCCTGACCTTCCTGCTTCTGAAACTGCAGTACCAAGATTATAGTACTTATTTAGAGTTATACTTAGTTTAAAGTAGACTCTTCAACGCATGATGATTGTCTTTGCTTCCTTTCCTGTTCACGTGGTATGGCTTGCATCTATGCTTTTACATTCATTGAAATAAGACGTTTGCTTAGAAATCAGGTATTTGTTCAGTGGTATTAGCTGTGACCTTTATCCTCAGGAGATCCTCTATTTCAAGATCTTCTCAACAGCTCTGAGACTGTAATTTGCAGTTAATTGACCTGACTGCAGTTCCAGTTTCCTCAGCAGCTAGTTTTGTAATCACAGGCAAGTCACTTGATCCCTGCCTTTCAGTCCCTGTAAAGTGGAGATAGTGATAATCGCCTTCCCATCTCAAAGATCATTGGCATGCTGTGGAAAATACATAGAACAGTGATTAAGAAATCACTGTCACTTCATGCTTTTGCCACATTCTAGTATCCAGGATGGTTTTCCTCTCCTTTTTTCTTCCCTCCCTCCCCTCTCCTCTCCTCTTTTTTTCTTTTCAGAAACTGACATCTATTATCAAAATCCTTCCATATCAACAAGATATAGGGTGATATTAGAGTTGCCAACCAGTTGTTCTCAGCATCTTGAAAATGAATGTAGAATGTAGATGGAATTTCTCTTTCTTCTTCCTGAGGTCACACAACCTTAGTTTTCTCTTCCTGTTTTTGCATTTCTCTTTCCCAAAAGTTGCTACAATGAAAATTGGCTTTGCTAGTTTAAAATGCTGATCATTACCCATGAAAACAGCTAGAAGTTCTCATAGTTTGCGAGTGAGAAGGAAAGTTAGCACAGAGGAAGACCCGGCCAAGTGGTAGAACTGTTTGCATTATCTCCTGCATTCTTTCTTCCTCAGGAATGAAAGGAGGAAGCAGGACTTGGTGGCTGATCAACTCCCCTCAAATCACATAGTGGAGAAAGTGGAACCAGAATTCACTTTTGAGCACAGAGAATAAATTTTTCAGGTGCTGCTGTCTCTGCTGGTCTTGGGGTGCCTATCTGAGAACCACTGGGAAAATGGCTGTATTTGCCACCCAGCGCCTTTGCTCTGCCTCTGAAGTCATTCATGTCTGTTTAGTCCACCATTAGAGAAGACATTTCATTCAAGGCAAGGCTGCTGCAATGAGACTTGTCCTTACTGACATAGCAACATCCCTCCACAGACTAGCGAGTATTTCAGAAGAGATAATGACATGCAGTCGAAATCTTGGGAACTAGGGCTGGATGAATAAAGGGGAATACTTCTATCAGTTGGGCAGTCCAAGGAGGGTCCACTTGGTATGCTCCAGAGGCCTGAACCCCCACAAGAGTAGACAAGCCAGAAGGAACCTTAGAAAGAATCATAGAAGTGGACAGACAGGAGGATGGGAGTGAGTGAATGGGATGGATTGATTTAGGAAGGCAGAAAGGAGGGAAGCAGGGAGAAATTACTCAATATGCTTGTAAAACCAGGAAAAAAATATTATATTAAAAAAAGTCATAATACTATATCTAGTATTTGTTTTGGAATACACATAGTTGAAATACACATAGTTTTGCTGTGGGAGAAGTCAGAAGAACCTGCACTGAAAAATTGAGCAAAATTAATATAAATGACATATAGGGGCGGAGAAGGCAGTTCAGTTAGCAGAGTAATGCCTAGTATTCACAAAACCCGTGGTTCCATCCCCAGCACTGCAGAACCTGTAATCCTAGCCTCAGGACGTAGAAACTAGAGGATCGAGTCAGGGCCATCCTCAGCTACACAGTTAGTTTGAGGTCAGCCTGGAATGTGTGAAACCCTTCTCAGAAAGTAAAGTAGCATTTGTTACATTGAATGTAATGAATTAATTAGTACAATTAAAGTATTGTCAGACTGCCTTAATATCTGTTCTGTTGCTGAGTTAAAATACCATGACAGGGCTGGAGAGGTGGCTCAGGAGTTGCGCCTCTGCCTTGCAGGGGGAAGGTCCTGAATTTGGATCCCAGATCCCATGTATAGACGCTAGGCGGAAGCGGGGGCAGCCTGGTAGGGCGGAGCCTGTGAATCCCGGGGCAGAAGGAGGTGGAGGCGGAGACGTCCATGTCCATGGTGGTTCCTGAATTCGTTCGTGGTTCTACACACACACACACACACACACACACACACACACACACACACACGCGTGCTGGCACATACATACGCACACACGCACAATTGAATAAATAATAATAAAAAAATTAATTAAAATACTATGACAAAGACAAGTTGAATGAGAAAGGGTTTATTTGGCTGTCAGTCATTACCAGGAAAGTCACAGCAAGTGGGGTTTGAGGAGCTGGTCATATCAATCACATTCACAGTTAGGAGCAGAGAGCAATGAATGAGTACATGCTAGAGCCCAGCTCACTTTTTATTATTATAGTTATTCGTTTGAGGACCCCTATTCAGGGAATGGTACCATTCATAGGGGGCGAATCTTCCCACCTCAATTAACCAATGAAGATAATCCCTCACAAGAATCCCAGAGGCTCCTTTCATAGGTGATTCTGAATCGTATCAAATTGACAGCTGACTTAACCCTCACGCTATCTGTTATCTGCTTGAGACAATATTTAAATTCAAATGTACAAATAGAGGATCATAACACAGCTCAGCAGGTAAAAGCACTTGCATGCAGACATGACCACCTGAGTTTAAAACCCAGATCCTACAAGGTGGCAGGAGAGAGAGAGAACCAATTCTTGAAAGTTGTCCTCTTTCCATATATATGTCATGGCATGCGCGTGTGCACACCTGTAAAAAATGAAAAAAGATGTGTGTGTCATGCAAACTAGAAAAGAAGTGGGAGTTGTGGGTGTGGAACACACACCTGTGATCTTAGCACTCAGGAAGCTGAATCAGGAAGATGCCAGTCACAGTGAGACCATGTCTTAAAAAAAACAGTGTTGGGTAGATGGATTAGCAGTTGAATGACTCATCCCGCAAGCAAAAGGTCTGGAACTGTGATCTCCAGATCCTATGTAAAATGCCGGGTGGGTATAGAACTCGAGGAAAAGGAGCCTGAGACCTTCCAGAACAAGCTGGCTAGCCAGATTAGCCCCATCCACAAACTCTGAGTTTAGAAACCCAAACTCAGAACAATAAGGTGGAAGACTGATCCAAGGTGATTCCTAGTATTACCCCTGTGTTTTCACACATCCACATGCACATGGCTCATATACACAAGTACCTACACACATGTCTTCCCACATGCAAATATGCATAAACACATGCATGCATTCCATACACACATACACACGAAAATGAAAACAGCAAACAAAAAAAGAGTAACTATAATATATTAAATGAAATAAATCAAGTAGAGTAACAAAAAATACTATTAGAGATAGAGGGACAATTCATAATGAGAAAAGGCCAATCCCTTAGGAAGAAACAATTGCAAATATATATAAATCAAAACTATATCAAACAAAAGTCAACAAAAAAGAAGCCCATGTGGATGGATAAGCAAATTAAGGTTCAGAGATGAAGAAAATTGCTCTTATAAGGTAAGGACCAAAGCCCTTACCTGTGTGTATGGTGTATGTGTGTTTGTGTGTGTGTGTGCATGTGCATGTTTACATGTGGGTGGATGTGTGTTTAGGTGCACAAGTACGCTTGAGTGTGTGTGCCTGTGCAGGCCCAAGATAATACTGGGAATCATCCTCGATGACTTTTCCACCTTGTTGTGAGCCTGGGTCTCTAATTAAACCCAGAGCATGCCATTAGGCTAGTCTGGCTAGCCAGCTTGCTCTGAGGATTTCCAGCCTCTGCGTCTAGGGCTAGAATTACCAGCCAAATGCCACACCTGCCTGGCATTTTTCCATGAGATTTGGGCATCTGAACTCAGGTCCTTTTGCTTGGAGGCTACCCTGATGATGTCTCTATTATATTTAAGCCTATCATAGTCTTCAGTCAGAATAGCCAGGGTATATTTACTAGTTTTCTGGAAGCTAAACACATTTATCTGTCCTTTTGAGAGGCAAATAACCAAATACGAATTTCTTTCTTATACCTGGCTTAAAGATGTTAAGATGGTGGTGTCACAATCTAAGAAGCATAAAACCTCAGAGCAGAGTTACACTCTTGAGGTTCAACTGGCCTTGCCCAGAGAGATGAACTTTTTTTTTTTATTCAACTGTGTGTATGTGCGCGCGCGTCTGTGTGTGTGTGTGTGTGTGTGTGTGTGTGTGTGTGTGTGTGTGTGTGTGTGTGTAGAACCACGGACGAATTCGCGAACCACCATGGTCGCCTCCACCTCCTTCTGCCCCGGGATTCACAGGCTCCGCCCTACCAGGACCAGAAGCGCAGGCCGCCCCCGCTTCCGCCTGGCGTCTATACGTGGGATCTGGGATCCGAACTCGGGACCTTCCGCCTGCAAGGCGGAGGCTTAATCCCTGAGCCACCTCTCCAGAGATGAACTTTTATTATGATTAGTATCAGGAAAAAGGAGGGAACTCTTCAACCGGAAACTGGGGCTCAGGAGTAGGCACTGAAGGCATGTGGCTGAGAATCACTGTGTTCGCTGAGAACTCATTTCATTCCTGGGAGGAAAAGAGCAGGGGACCTCTTCAGCTGAGAGGCAGGCAGGCCCAGTACCAGCTCTGGATGAATGAGCCTGTGTTAACAAAAGATCCTGCGGGGTCATGTTTCTCTCTTTTCATTTCCTCTAGCTTCCCGGAGTCTTCAGTAGCAGCTTATCTAAATGTTTCAGCCTGACTTCACCAAGCCGCAAGTTTCCTAAGAGATCTCTCATCTTGAGCCGAAGGCTGATAGGAGTAGATCCCCTGGAGGCAGCTTGCTGTCGACAGCAGTTAACTGTGAGCAATTCCCACAGGGAAGGTAAACGCAAGACACCAAGGATGGGGGTAGGGCAGTCCTGGCTCCTCTCGTGGATGCGCATGACAGTCTCGCAGCATCCCTTCTCGCCCTGCTCTGGGGTGGGAACGAAAGAGCCAGACACTCCTTGTCACTTTTTATCGCAGAACAAGTCAGACTCATCAGTGGGTCATGATATCAAGTTAATGTTAGAGAGAGAAGCAGGAGAGAAAGACAGGCAAAATTATGGTGACCTGGAAGGAAAAGAAGCCCCTCATCTCTCACCAACTGCCCGTCAAGACCATACTGCTGTGAGGGTCATCGCCAGCACAGAGACAATGCCACAGAAACACACACACACACACACACACACACACACACACACACAAATTGCATATTATTTTTCTTCAGAATCATGTACCCTAAGCTAGCTTTGAACATGGTAAGAAGTGATGTTAGGAATTGAACTCATAGCTTTGTGCATGCTGGCCAGGCACTGTACCAACTAAGCTACATCCCCAGGTCCTATAAAGATAGACATAAATCAAATAAGAATATTAAATAGCAATAAACCAAACTTAAGGCCTGAGCGTATGTGATCTTGAATACAAAGTTCACAACCCACATCTGTGTGTGTGTGTGTGTGTGTGTGTGTGTGTATGTGTGTGTGTGTGTGTGTATTAGATTGGCATATCGAAAGTTTGGAAACTATTGCTATAACCATCCTAGTAGGAGTGAAAAATATTCCAAAGAGAGGTATTTGTGCCCCTTTGGCTTTGAGACTATTAAAACAACAGACCTCAAAGAATTGAAATTTTCCCAGGAGTCTCATGCTGCAGAAGGAAATGGCAGAAACCCTAGCACTAACCAGAGAATAACCTTTCTCCCTGGAGATTTGATACACTTCTGACAACTTACCAGTCCACCTTGCAGGAAAGACTGGAGTCCTGGCAATAATGGAACAATGATAGGTGTACTATACCCTGAGCAGAATTGCTTAGTTATGCATTCATCCTGCCCTTTACTGAAACCTAAACCTCATGTTAGTACCCTGAAGATGGGCTTGGGGTGTCACTGTTCCTCTTCTCAATGTGGCCACATTGAGAAAATCTCTTTTCTCTCTGCTTTTTACTATCATTTGTGCCTTTAATTGACATGCTTAGAGGGCAGGTGGCCAAACCTAGCTTGTTAGGCCTGCCAGGGTAGGCCCTGACAGTAGGTGCTTTGACCTTAACAACTCTGGTAATCTGTCAAATGAAACCAATTGACTGATATCAGAATTGTCAACAGCAAAGACTGAGTATTCACATATTAATGTACTTTATTTCACTTTTGAATTTGTGCACTTGGAGTTTGCCATTTAAATACATGTAAAACATTCTTTTTAAAGATATCGTTTTGAAGAGATGGAGAGATGGCTCAGGGGTTAAGATTCTGTCTCACAGACAGAAAGCACACACACACACACACACACACACACACACACACATAGGCAATAAATAAATAAATAAATAAAATTTTTTAGAAAAAGATCATTTTGAATCAGGTATCCTGGAGCACACCTAGAATTGCAGTATTAGGGCTGTGGAGGCAGGAGGA
Source organism: Typhlomys cinereus (assembly GCA_023101885.1). Taxonomy (NCBI): domain Eukaryota; kingdom Metazoa; phylum Chordata; class Mammalia; order Rodentia; family Platacanthomyidae; genus Typhlomys; species Typhlomys cinereus. The sequence continues at coordinate 216,074 of JALPQD010000584.1, forward strand.
TTAGGGGTTCAGGATTTAGCTTTGGACAATGTAAGAGAAAACTAAGGGAAGCTCACAAAAGGCAAAGTGAATCTTACAAAATATAATTGACAGATGACTAGTATAAACCAATCAAGGATTCTATCCTGGGTTCCACAACCAGCATGTGATCACAGGTCAGTTTCTTGAAGATATTCTCATTCCTGGAAATGGTCTTCTTTCTCTGGATGTTGGCATGAATGAGTTATGATGTTAAGTGTTTCCGCAGTTATTTTGCAGAGAGTTTGGCAGAAAACTGTTATTTGGAAACAGAGACTAGAGAGAGGGTAGCATCCTAGAGTTCTTCTAACAATATTATGACCTGAGTCAGTCCACCCTGCCCTGTCCATGAACTTCTTTATTCTTTGACATGATAAATGCCCACATTGTGAATGTGATTCAGGCTGTGAATGGATATTTGCTCATTTCTTGCAACTGAAGCATTCTGACTGATCTATTGCATATCAGTGCTCTTGATAACGCTGATTGCTATGGTTGACTCTGAAATATCCCTTAACCAAGACTCATATGTTAAAGCCTTGGTCTTTAGCTGGGGCTGCCATTGAGAAGCTATTAATATATCATGTGGGTGCTAAAGAGGTGAAAACTAGGTGGAAGAAACTAGGAAGATGGAGACGATTAGACAAAGTAGGGGGCAGGCAATGGGGATATATCCAGGAAGGGTGCATTTTGTTCCTGGTCTCTTCTCTAATCTCTGCTTCCTGGTCACCACAAAGTAAGCAGCTTTATTCCACAATGATATTCTGCAGATATTTCTGCCTTGCTCCAAGCATAAAAACACTGTGAGCTGGGGCTGGAGAGGTGACTCAGGGGTTAAGCCTCTGCCTTGTAGGCGGAAGGTCCTGAGTTCGGATCCTAGACCCTACATGTAGACGCTGGGCGGAAGCGGGGGCAGCCTGCGTTTCTGGTCCTGGTAGGGCGGAGCCTGTGAACCCGGGGCAGAGTAAACAAGGAGGAGGTAGAGGCAGTCCATGGTGGTTCCCAAATTCGTCCATGTTTCTACACACACACACACACACACACACACACACACACACACACACACACACAACTGAATAAAAAACAAAACAAAACAAAAAACACTGTGAGCCAGCTGATCACGGACTGAAACCTCTGAGAATAAGCTGAAATAAACAGTTCCTCCTTCTAAGTTGGTTGGGTTTTTTGTTTGTTTGTTTCGTTTGGTTTTGTTTTAGGAATTTTGTCACAATGATGAAAATGTGTCTGATACACTAATTTTCCCCAGATGTTGTAAGACACTTGAAGAATGTCTATAGTGCCACATTTGTAAAAATTCTACTAGGTGTCTGTCTTTAACATCTTGTCTGGATTAATTTGTGCTAAAAGCAATTGTTCTGTTCACCACCAGGCTCTCACTACAGACTGGAGTCCAGGTTTGAGAATGTAATTCTCTCCCTAAGCCTGTAAGACAAATTCCCAGATGTTCTGCTCAATGGTAGCGCGCTTCCCTAGTCTAGGCGAGGCCCTGAGGCTTACTGGGGATGCTTTATGTGTAAGATTTAACTTTCATATATCCTGAACTCTTTTGAGTCAACTACTTCAATGGATTTTTTTTTACACTATATTCCTCCTCCCTCCCCTCTTCTTTTCTGTGCTTATGTGCATGTGTGTGCATGCTCGGTAGGTACATGTATGTGTGAGCAGAGGCTAGAGTTCAACCTCAAGTGTCGGTTTTCAGCAGATGTTTACCTCATCTTTTGATGAACCTGGATCTCACCAGGATGCTCTGCAGGAATCCTCCTGTCTCTGCACCCCTTCTCCCCTGCTGGTATTGAAAGTGTATATACCAGCATGCTAGACAAACACTTCATCCATTAAACTTTTTCCCCAGACTGATCTTCTTCCTCTCTATATTACTAAATGAAGTAGAAGAAACCATTCCAAACTAGAACTCCCCACCTGCCTACCAAAATTCTGGGCTCATTTCTTCTCTGACTTTAGCATCTTTGTGTTCATGCCTGTTTTCTTTTTGAAGGTAAGGAGAATTCATAAACTATTAACTCTGTGTGTCCATAAACTTCTATTAGTGTGTGCATGTATCAGTGTGTACATATGTGTAAGTGTGTGTAGGAGTGTGTATGCGTGTGTGTAAAAGGGGGCACAGTGTGTATCTGTGGAGGCCCAAGGGTGACTTCAGAAATCATTGTGGATTTCTCTGCCTCCTTATTGTTTTGCTCCGGGATTTCCCAGACTCTGTCTTCCAGGGCCAGAAGTGCAGGCCAGCTTCTTTTCCGCCTGGTGTTTTTACATGGGATCAGGGATCTGAATGCAGGTCCTTCTAATGAGGATAATTTAATTTCTATTAAATAGCTAGTACAGTTATGAATATCCAGTCCTGTGGGAACTATACTCACCACCCCTCCAATCTTTACCTCACTCCCCTACTAGCTCTGGGACACTCATTATCAACTCATGGACTATAAAACTCATGGGCCATAAAACACTTCTCTCTTCTTCCTGCTCTCCTGCCACTGGTTTTACCATTGTGGCTCCATCCTCTCCTAGCCATGTGCTCATATGGTGATTTCTCCCCGTTCTCTCTGACCTTAAGTCATCTCCTCTGCTCTAATGCTCTCCCACCTTAAGACTATAGCTTCCTCCTTGCCTTCCCTGGACCCAAAGTCCAAGAGTTTCTGCCCTCTTCCTTAATCTTCAGTAAAATTCGTGTTTTAACCTCTCACCATACTGTGGTTTCAATCTTTGGCTGCAGAACACAAGAACTACAAGGAAGAAAAATCCCATAACACTTCTTTGCAAGGCAAAGGCTTAATCCCTAAGCCATCTCTCCAGTTTCTTTTTGTTCCTTTTGTGTGTGTGTGTGTGTGTGTGTGTGTGTGTGTGTGTGTGTGTGTGTATACATGTATAAGAGGACATTTGTGCCTGTGGAGGCCAAGGGTGGTATCAGAAACCATTTTGGATTGTTCTATCTCCTTATTACTTTCCTCTGAGGTTTTCTAGGCTCTGCTTTTCAGGGCTGGAATTAAGGGCCACTGCCATATCCACCTGGCATTTTTTTTTTTAATGTGAATTCAGGTCCTATTGCTTATAAGGCAAAGACTTTAAATCACTGAGTCATCTTACCAGTCCTCGTAAGCCTATTTTGAAGTTTCAGATACATGTTTAATTTAGTTCTAACTACTAAAGATTTTAAAGAGAGATGACAAATTAATCAGAAAGTTCTACTTCAAGAGCAACATTTATTAATAAAAATATTTCTGGCAATCAAACATAAAAGTAATAACTTCTTTATAGAAGACATTTATAGACAACAGCTCATTAATCCAAACAATCAGATCTGGTTCCCTTTCAGCCCCACTCAGGTTTAAGGATAAAGCAAATTTCCCTTTGGCTTGTGTTTATGTAATAACCTTTTACAATCTGCTTTATGTGCACTTATAGATATTAAAAGAAGTTACGATGCATTACAAAGCTATATTCCTATATAAAACTACATGGAATTTACTCTCCTGCTCATTAAATATTTTTCTTTTTAATTAATTATTCATTAGTTTTTCTTATTCTTGTGATACAATCCTGAATTACTTTCCCACTTGCTATAGAAGTCTGTGAAACTGGTCAGTATATGTATGTTAAGAAAATATCCTGTATCCAGATTCTTAAGGGTTTTAAAATTATTTATTTGTTTGTTTGTTTGTTTTGATATTCACTCTCTAGCCCAGATGGCCTAGGACTCTGATGTAACCTGGGCTGGCCTCAAACTTATGGCAATACTTAGGTTCAGCCTACTTAGTACAGGAATTATAGGTATGAACCACCATGTCTAGCTCCCCCTGAGTGTTTTTTTTTTAACTAATTATAAATTTACTAAAATGTTTTTGTGAAAAAGAATGAAAACTTTTAAAAAAAATCCTTTTGTGCTTTCAAAGAACACTATTTAAAAAGTGAAAAGGAGATGGAGGGATGGAGAAATGGCTCAGGGGTTGAAGTCTTTGCCTCACCAGCAAAAGGACTTGCATTCAGATATCCAGATCCCATGTTAAAAATTATAGGCAGAAAAAAAAATTATAGGCAGATATTCAACTCTAGATAGTTGAGCCTAGGAAATTCGAGAGAAAAGCAATAAGGAAGAAGAATAATCCAGGTTATGTCACTCCTGGAGTTCCACAGGCACACACACATATACACATATACAAAGAAAGAGAGCGAGAGAGAGAGCAAGAGTGAGAGAGAGAGCGAGAGAGAGAGGGAGGGAGAGAGAGAGAGAGAGAGAGAAAGAGAGAATTTAAGCATGGGAGAAATATTTTGTAAATCTTGTAAATGACTTAATCCCAAATATATACACATATAAACTTAAACAGAATAATAATAATTCTGTTTAATAATGACAAAGGGACAGAGCATGATGGCACAAACTATAATCACACCACTTGGAAGATGGAAGCAGAGGGATCAGGAGTTCAAGGTCATCCTCAACTCTTTAGCAAGTCTGAGGTAAACATGGATTGCAGGAGAGCCCACCAAGAAGGAAGAAGAAAGAGGAAGAGGAATAATAATAATAATAATAATAAGATAAAGACCACAAAGAAATGAATTCAAGGCCAGCCTAGTTTACATATCTAGTTCCAGGCCAGCCAGGGCTGTATAATGAGACCTTGTCTCAAAACAAAACAAAACAAAACAAAACAAAAACCAAAAAACACATAAATAAACTGATTCATAAGGGGAAAAGAATTCAAATAGATATTTCTTCCAAAAAGATATATATAGTGCCAGTGAGCACATGGAAAGGAGTTCAGCAGATTACTTGCTAGAGTAATATACATTGAAACCGCAACACGACTTCACTGGCTAGGATGAATGGCTATAAGTAATAATTTAAAAAGGCAGAAAATAAAGGTGTTGGAAATTTAGAGAAACTAGAACCCTAATATGTTACTGGCTGGATTATGAAATGCTACAGTCGTTGGGGGAATCAGATCGGCTGTTCCTCGAGTCAGTCAAACGTAATATGTAACCTAGAAATTCTACTTCTACATACTTTACAACTCTGCTTGCATGAAATGTCGAGAATAAGCAAACATGTAAAGTTTACATTTACATTAGTGTTAGTCACAATTTAGGAATTGAGTAAGAAAGGCATTACCTAACAGGTTTGTAATTTATTTGTTAGATAACAGTGATGGTTATATGGATAACTAAATAGTTAAAATATAATAAAACCCATTGAATTGTACACTTTCCCTTTTATCAATGAGCTATATCACTAACCCTGAATGGTATATTTTATAAGGGTGAATTGTATGGTGTATGAGTTAAACCTCAACTAAGAAATCAATCATTATCTATCTTTTATGTGTCTACTATGGTAACCAAACCAATTCTACAAGTATCTTCAGAATCAAGGTTTAAAAGTCTGTGGAAAAGGTAACAGTAGCTGGGTGTGGCTGTGTGCACCTGTATCATCCTAGCTCAGGGAGCTGAGGTAGGAGGATTAAGAGGTTCAAGCCAGACTCTGTTGCATGCGTATCAAGATCCTGCCTCCAGAAACAAAGCAAAAGCAACAAGACATAACTAACAATAGTCAACAATGGTGACTCATATCCAAATTCCCATTTTTCTTTCTCTGCTATTTCCCCCATAATTTACACTTCATATGTTTCCCCTGGAGCACTCATTGTTCTCTGCATTGAAATAATAACCACCTCTAGAGATCTCTGCACGTCTGTGAAGAGGGAAAGGGTGCAATTAAAGAAATAGCTCATCTGTTGCCACTGCTGGGAGAGGAGTCAAAATTAGCATTCATCTCTCTCTGCTCCTTCCAATTTGTTTCCAAACCATCAGATTTTAAGAAGGAGCCAGCTGTAAACTACTGTCCAGAAGATGCACTTTCTGCCTCTTTCTCAAAGAAAGAGTCATTAAAAGGAAGATATTTCAGGAGCTGTAGATTCCAATTACACTTGTCATTTATTAAATTTGGCATGATTCCTTAATTAGCGTGGAGGAAAATCCCATAGTTGATGAATCACAGAAGTATAAATGAAGCTAAAAAGATGCTATACCACTATTAAGACAAGGTACATTAGAATAAGACAATATAGAAAAAAATTTAACTGAAGTTAGAAAGATGACTCCATATTAAATTGTCTATTGAGCAAGAACTGAGATCACCAGAACTTAAGCAAAGTAAAATTCAGCAAGCACGTCAGTCAACCATGCTCGTATTGGAAGCTGGCAAGCCTGCTAGCCTGGCATGTGCAAAGCAGAAGCTAACAAGGAAGACAGCTGGTCTCAGGGTGGAAAGGGAAGAATGATGCTGCAGATGTCTCCTGATGATCACATGTGTCAGGGCACACACTACCTGTGCTCAATACACTTATAGGACATGAACACACACATACAAACACTCAAGTACACACCAACATACACAAACACACTCATACATAAAAATGAATTTATTATCTCACATTTGATATTCCAAATATTTTGTAATCATTAAAATTAAAAGCAAAATGTTAGAATTTTGTAGGGGATTCAGAAGAATATTATCATTAGCTTGAAAAATAAGAAGCATTTCTTCATAAGAAACAGAATTTTCCCCAAGAGGTACTCTTTACTAATAAAGTCTTTGTAAATCAAAACTATGTCATCAAAAGTAAATCATTGACTATACTTTTTTTTTAATTTTATTTTTCTACTTTTACGAGGATATTGAGTACTCACCCTTGCTTTCCTCCAACCTCCCTCCCTCCCATCTTCTCTTTTTTCTTCATCATTCCCTCCCACTCCCTCCTACCCTCTTGCCTGTATGCTTCTTTGGACCCCAGGATTCCCTCTGGCTTGTCTACTTATGGGGTTCAGGCCTCCATGGAATACCAAGTTGCTTCTCCTTAGGGCACCCCACAGATAGGGGCATTTACTTTCACTCATCTAGCTTTAGACCTCAAAGTTTCCACTGTATATTCTTATCTTTCTTGATTTCCTAAGTAGTCTATGGGGACATGTTGGTATGTCAGCCATTATGCAGGCCTGGTAAGGACAAGTCTCACTGCAGTGAGTTCCTAGATGCAGCAGTCCTGCCTTGAGTAAAAGGTCTTGTACAACCATGAACCTTCCCATCTTTAGGTTCATACAATCTTACCACCCCTTCTTCTGCGACATTCCCAAAGCCTTATGATAGGGAGATTAGGTTGGCCTGATTCTGGGTGAACCTTGCTGAGTCACTGGTACTCTGCATTATGGCTGACCATTGCTGTCCACTTCACTGCTCTTCTAACTGCCCTAGGCTACATCCTGTCAGGGTGTTGAGATCCTTTACCTCTGTTAGTGAAGAAGACTTCTAGGCTGGTGTTAAGTGTTCTTCCAATCTATGGATATAATAAGAGTTCTTTACAGAGCAGTTTGGTATACTGTCTTCCTACCTATAGGTTTTTTTCCCTGTTGATCTATTTCCTTCTCTTTTTTAGGCACATGTAATTTACAATAATAGAAATGTGTTCCATTTTGACAAGTGGGTCTTGAGTTCAAATTAGAAAGTTGATGGTTGTCTCCTTTATACTCATGCCACTATTACACTGGAGGTTACCTGTTGTCATGGTGATTTTTATTACAAGTTACAGGTTTCATGCATTAATGGGGCCTGTGATTATTTCTCTCTCTCCCAGAAGTTTCTACAGTATTCCTTGGTATTGTGTAAGCTACCCAGCAAGGAAGATGTTTTCAGACTAGTTCTAGTTGATGCATTTTGCCCATGTTCTGTGATCTATATGTGTTGCATCTTCAGTAATAGGATCTTACTGACAATTTTTTGGAGAGCGACCAAGAGCAATGGAAAAATTTTGGGGGCCTTTGAGACTTCTCTAACCAATATTTTATCAGGAAGTATCACATTCCTGATACTTCTAGTATAATTTTGTCACTGGGTTCTAAGTGGATCTGCTCAGGGCCTTTTTGTTGTTGTTGTTGTTGTAGTTTTGTTTTCCTCACTCTATGTTTGATTGTACTTTAAAATATATTGAATAAAAAAAACCTTAAAAAGAGTTAAAAAAGAATAAGACAATAATATGTGACAAAATTATATCAAAGTCCTTTAGCCTTTGTTGTGTGGATGAAAATACAGAAGGACAAGAATTTTTTTTTAAAAAGGCAATGATGGGGCTGGAGAGGTGGCTCAGGGATTAAGCCTCTGCCTTCCAGGCAGAAGGTCCCGAGTTCGGATCCTAGACCCCACGTATAGACGCCAGGTGGAAGCGGGGGCGGCCTGTGTTTCTGGTCCTGGTAGGGCGGAGCCTGTGAATCCTGGGGCAGAGTAAACAAGGAAGAGGTGGAGGCATCCATGGTGGTTCCTGAATTCGTCCGTGGTTCTACACACACATGCATACATACACACACACACGCACACATGCATATATGCACAATTGAATAAATAATAAATAATAAAAAATTAAAAAAAAATAAAAAGGCAATGATAATTCCAGCTGGGGAGATGGCTCAGTGATTAAAGCACTTGTTGCACTAGCCAAAGGACCTGTATTTGAATCCCTAAATTTCAGGCCAAATGCCTGGTGGGAAATGCGGTTATTCCTAGAACAAGCTGGCTAGCCTGACTAGCCCTATCAGCAAGCTCAGAATTCAATTAAAAATCCAGTTCCAAAAAAAAAAAAAAAAGAGGAAAATAGGCTGGAGAGATGGCTCAGGAGTTAAGCCTTTGCCTCAAAAGTAAAAGGACCTAAGATCATATCACCAGATCCCACATAAATATGCCAGGCAGAAATAGTGGTAGCCAGCACCTTTAGTCCTTGAAGGGAGGAGCCTGAGAAATCCCAGAGCAGAGAAATGAAGAGACAGAATAGTCCAGGATGATTCCCAAAGTCCTCATTTGGCCTCCAGAAGTCACTCTTGGGCCTCCATAGGCACATACAGTATACTCTTCCACACCCACGTGCACCTGCACACACACATACCTATACATCCACACCTAAACATGCAGAAAAGAAAGTGTAAAAGGGTTAACCGTACTTAGGAACAGACAATTAGAAAAATAAAGATGAAGAGTAATAGAGGATGATGTCCAATATCAGCCTGAGGCCTCTGTATGCACACATGTACATACTTCCCCCATTCCCTATGTAGGCATACACATGTAAACACACATACACACATGAACATACAATACACACATATACAAAAAATGGCAAAAGATAATTTTAGGGTTGGTCGTGTAGTTTACTGGTGGTTCACTTGCGTAGCATATATCAGATGGTTCGATATCTAGTGCCACAAGCAGGGGGAGGAGGACTGAATAGTAGATATTGAATGAATATATAATTGCACTTTCACAAAATTAATGTTATGTGATCTAATATGACATGATTACATAATATAGGTGCTCATGAAATATTTACTCTATGTTAAAATTAATATGTAGAATTACCTGATGGGAGAAAAAAGCAGAGCAGGGAGACATGAAGGTAGAAGGAAGACTGATAGAGAAGGAGTTTGGGTGGGAGGAGAGGAGGAAAGGGGAGAGGAATCACAATGTGTTATGATACATGCGAAATTGTCAAAGAGCAAAAATCATCAATAAAGAAAAAATATGGGCCCCACCCCCCGCTCCGCCGGTCCGGACGCGTAGGCGAGATCCAGCCGGGCCTCAACGCGCGCTCTAGGACCCCAGGTCAGCCCACGGGGACCCGGCTCCGACTCCCGCCATCCAGCCGGAGCCGCGCGGGGGCCCAGGGAACGAGGAGCACCTCCCCCTGCGCCCGGGCCCCGCCCCAGCTGCCCTCGGGTTAAATAGCTCCACGCCGACGCGCGCAGCCTCCCTCTTTCGCCCCACCCCCCGCTCCGCCGGTCGGGACGCGTAGGCGAGATCCAGCCGGGCCTCAACGCGCGCTCTAGGACCCCAGGTCAGCCCACGGGGACCCGGCTCCGACTCCCGCCATCCAGCCGGAGCCGCGCGGGGGCCCAGGGAACGAGGAGCACCTCCCCCTGCGCCCATCCTCCCTTTTCGCCCCACCCCGCTCCGCCAGTCGGGACACGCACGCGGTCCACCCGGGCCTCACCCCGCTCCCTAGGTAAGTCCCCGTTCAGGCCCCGCCCACCAGTACCCCAGGCCAAATAATTCAGTTTAGTGAAATTGAGAGATCTTAAGAGTTAAAATGACAATGCCAAAGTCAAAGTGCAAATCCATGAGAAGCAACACTCAAGTAAACAAATCTCCCACTGAAGAAATTAATCCCATAATGTTAGACTCCAAAAAGAACAAACCCGCGGAAAAAGGCCAAGAAAGCCTGACCCAGGATAACGACTTTCAAAATATGATCATTACCATGTTCAATACTATGAAAGAGGAAATCCGGGAGGAATTACATAATCGAATCAATCGCTTTGAAGAGGAACACAACAGACATCTGGAGGAGTTGAGAAAAACAGTGCAAGAAACAAAAGCGGCATAGAACAGTTAAAACAAACTCAAGCAGAGTTTAAAACTGAGCTAAAAGACAAGTTATCTTCAACCCAGAACGCCACAGAGAGTCTTATCAACAGAACTAATGAAGCAGAAAACAGAATTTCAGACCTTGAAGATAAAGTGGGAGTACTAGCCAGCTCAATGGAAGAGGTTGTTAAAGCCAAAAAGATACTTGAGAGAAATATCCAAGAAATATGGGACACCCTGAAGAAGCCTAACATGCGTATTCATGGAATACCGGAGCAAGAATCTCAAAATACCACCCCTGAGGAAATTTTTCAAACGATCATCAAGGAAAACTTTCCTCATCTAAAGAAAGAGAGGCCCATTCATATACAAGAGGCATTCCGCACCCCAAACAGATACGACCAAACTAGAAGCACACCGCGGCAAATAATAGTTAAAACACTCCACATTCAAGATAAAGAACTGGTGCTGAGAGCTTCAAGGGAGAAAAAACAAGTCACTTTTAAAGGCAAACCTATTAAAATAACAAATGACTTCTCAGTCGAAACAGTAAAAGCAAGAAGAGCTTGGAGAGACATACTTCAAGTATTGAATGAGCAAAAATGTCAACCCAGGCTGATTTACCCTGCAAAACTATCAGTCATGATCGAGGGAGAAAGAAAAATTTTCCAGCACAAAGACAACTTTAAGGGATACATGGCCACCAAACCAGGCCTTCAAAACTGCTAGAAATGATACTCAAGCGTGAAGAAAAAAACAGGCATATCCAGGAGAACAGAAGGCAAATATAACACCATTAAAAGCGAAGCAATATACTTATAAAAGCTACTAAACATAATAAATGTCTGGAATTAACAATAGTTTCTCCATTATAACACTAAATGTTAATGGACTTAATTCACCGATCAAGAGACACAGATTACAAACTTGGATTAAAAATCACAATCCATCAATCTGCTGCCTGCAGGAAACCCATCTCACCACAAAAGATAGGCACGCTCTAAAAATAAAAGGCTGGTCAACAATTCTACAAGCAAATGGAAGCAGAAAACAGGCAGGGGTAGCCATTATGCTATCAGACAAAGTGGATTTCAAACCAAAAAAAATTATAAGAGACACGGATGGATACTACATTTTAGTCAGAGGTACAATTCACCAGGAAGACTTCACAATACTGAACATATATGCACCCAATACGGGCCCCTCCACATTCATTAAGAAAACCCTACAGCGTCTAAAGCAAGAAATCAACCCCCAAACGATAATTCTTGGGGACTTCAACACCGCCCTCTCTACATGGGATAGATCAACAGGTCAAAAGCTTAACAGAGACACTTTGGAACTTAATCAAACCCTGAAAGAAATGGACCTCACAGATCTCTATCGAACTTTTCACCCACGCACCAAAGAATACACATTTTTCTCAGCAGCACACGGAACTTTCTCCAAAATAGATCACATATTGGGCCACAAAATGAATCTACACATGTACAAGAAAGTTGAAATTCTAACCTGTGCCCTATCAGACCACCACGGCCTAAAGCTGGACATCCACAACACATCAAACAAGAGAAAATACACTAACTCCTGGAAACTTAACACTATGATGCTGAATGAGAACTGGATTCAGGAAGAAATTAAAAAGGAAATTCAAGATTTCCTGAAAGTGAATGATAACGAAAATACAACTTACCAAAATCTCTGGGACACAATGAAAGCTGTTCTAAGAGGTAAGTTCATAGCTCTTAATGCCCACATCAAAAAAATGGAAACATCAGAAATAAACAACTTAACAATGCAGCTTAAAGCTTTAGAGAAACTAGAGCAATCTGATCCCAAAAGCAGTAGAAGAGAAGAGATTAGCAAAATAAGGGGAGAAATATCTGAAATCGAGACTAAGAAAACGATAGAAAAAATCAACAAATCGAAAAGCTGGTTCTTTGAAAAAATCAACAAGATTGATACACCCCTAGCTAAACTAACCAAAAGCAAGAGAGAGAAAACCCAAATTAACAAAATTAGAAATGAACATGGAGTTATCACTACGGATACCCAAGAAATCCAGAGAATTATAACATCATATTTCAAAAACTTATACTCTGTGAAGTTTGACAACACAAAAGAGATGGATGAATTTCTAAGTAAACACAACTTACCTAAATTGAATCAGGAAGTTGTGAATTACTTAAATAGTCCTATAACATATAAGGAAATTGAGGAAGTAATCTCGAATCTTCCCACCAAAAAATGTCCTGGACCAGATGGATTCAGCACAGAGTTCTACAAGACATTTAAGGAGTTAATAACACCAATACTCCTTAAACTGTTCCACCAAATAGCAAAGGAAGGAACACTACCAAATTCCTTCTATGAAGCTAATATCGTTTTAATCCCAAAACCTAATAAAGATTCACTTAAAAAAGAAAACTATAGGCCGATCTCCCTGATGAACACAGATGCAAAGATTCTCAACAAAGTCTTAGCAAATCGGATTCAAAAACATATTAAAAAGATCATTCATGGGGACCAAGTAGGCTTCATCCCCGGCACACAAGGTTGGTTCAACATACGCAAATCAATAAATGTAATTCATCATGTAAACCAGTCCAAAGTCCAAGACCACATGATACTCTCGATAGATGCAGAAAAAGCTTTTGACAAGATCCAACAGCCTTTTATGATCAAAACGCTAGAGACAGTAGGAATGGAAGGAACTTTATCAATATAATAAAAGCTGTATACAACAAGCCCACAGCAAGGATTATGCTCAATGGGGAACAATTGGAAGCATTCCCACTTCGATCAGGAACAAGACAAGGCTGTCCACTCTCACCACTTCTATTCAATATTGTACTTGAAGTCTTAGCCGAAGCCATAAGACAAGAAAGGGACATAAGAGGGATTCAAATTGGCAAGGAAGAAGTCAAGCTATCTCTATTTGCAGATGACATGATCTTATACCTGAGTGATCCCAAAAACTCCACCAGGAAGCTCCTGGAACTAATTGAGAAGTTCAGCAGGGTGGCAGGATACAAAATAAATGTGCAAAAATCAGAGGCCTTCCTATATGCCCAGAATGAAAGAAGTGAAAAAGCCTTGAGAGAAACCATGCCATTTACTATAACCCCTAAAAAAATGAAATACCTTGGTATAAACCTAACTAAGGAGGTAAAAGACCTTTACAATGAAAACTTTAAAACCCTAAAGAAAGAAATTGCAGAAGACACCAGAAGGTGGAAAGACCTCCCTTGTTCCTGGATTGGCAGAATCAACATTGTAAAAATGACCATCCTACCAAAGGCAATATACAGATTCAATGCTATACCAATCAAAATCCCAAAGCAATTCTTCAAAGAAGTTGACCAAACAATCTCAAAGTTCATATGGAGGCACAAAAGACCCAGGATAGCAAAAACAATCCTGAGTAACAAAAACACAGCTGGAGGTATTACCATACCAAACCTAAGTCTATACTACAAATCCATAGTTATAAAGACAGCCTGGTACTGGCTCCAAAATAGACACACAGATCAATGGATAAGGATTGAAGACCCAGATATAAGCCCACAAAGTTACAGCCACTTGGTCTTTGACAAAGGGGCCCAAAGAATCCAATGGAAAAAGAACAGCATCTTCAACAAATGGTGTTGGCAAAACTGGATCTCCACATGCAGAAGATTAAAGCTGGACCCGTACTTGTCACCATGTACAAGACTTAATTCCAAATGGATCAAGGACCTTGATATCAGGCCAGAGACTTTAAAAGCCATAGTTGAAAGGATAGGGAACTCCCTCGAGCTGATTGGGCTAGGCCAACACTTCCTAAACAGACATCCAATGGCACAGTCACTGCTACCAACTCTCAACAGTTGGGATCTTGTGAAATTAAAGAGCTTCTGTTCAGATAAAGAGATTGTCGCACGAGCTCAAAGGCAACCCACAGAATGGGAGAAAATCTTCACTAACCACATATCTGACAGAGCTCTACTGTCCAGAGTGCACAAAGAACTTAGAAAATTAAACTCCAAGGAAAACACTGGCCCAATTAAAAAATGGGCCCTGGAACTTCAAAGAAACTTTACCAGGGATGAAATTAAAATGTCTAACAATTATCTTAAAAAATGCTCCACTTCCTTCGCCATCAGGGAAATGCAAATCAAAACTTCCCTGAGATATCATCTCACCCCGGTCAGGATGGCAAAAATCCACAGTACAAACAACGACAAATGCTGGAGAGGATGTGGGGAGAGGGGAACTCTCCTACATTGTTGGTGGGAATGCAGGCTCATACAGCCACTCTGGCGAGCCGTCTGGAGATTCTTAAAGAAATTAAAGATTGAAATGCCGTATGACCCTGCTATCCCACTTTTGGGAATAACCCCCCAAGCAGCAGAGGTTCGCCTCGATAGCACAAGCTCGACCATGTTCATAGCAGCACTGTTTACAATAGCAAAGTCATGGAATCAACCTAAATGTCCAACAGTTGACGAGTGGATAAGGAAACTGTGGTACATCTATACAATGGAGTACTACTCAGCCATCAAAAATGATGAATTACTGGAATTTGCTGGGAAATGGATGTCATTAGAAAGAATTATATTAAGTGAAGTATCCCAAACCCAGAAAATTAAGCGCCGTATGTACTCCCTAATAGGTGGCTCCTAGTACCAAACTCGCCCAGCCCACATTGGGACACTCAAAAGTAAACCTATGTAACACAGTAATTGCAAGGATTATGAACAAGAGAGATGGGTTAGGAGGGCCACACCAGAAACAAGGAGAGAGGAGACCATGTTACAGCAGAGAAAATAGGCCTCCATCAAGGTCTGCAAGTAAGTAATGAGAAACCTGGTTAAGTTCACAGACGTTCTTTCCTGATCTCACCAGAAGGGGAGGTCATATAGTCTAGCAGATAAAAAGTAATCATTGTGCAAATGGGTAATGGACCCCGCCCTCAGTGAGGTTTCCTACTCTTATTACATCTACCCTTGAATGTGCTATTACAACAAGACTCCAGTTTAACAGCTTTTTGTCTCTGGCCAGGGGGTGACATACAGTGCCCAGCAGAATGGAGTGAAGGGAATTGCAGGAGCAGAAAAACTGCAAAAGAAAATCAACAAACCACAATCCAGAACTTCAGAGACTCTATATCAATCACATAGAACTAGGACAGCCTAATCTCTCCCCATCCTGGAGCTCAGGGACATTTGCGGAAGAGGGGGCGGTAAGATTGTAAGAGCAAAAGGATGGGAGGAGCAACGATTTGCAAGATTCTCAACAATAGTTGGGGCCAAAGCAATCATAATGGAACTTTGCATGCCCTGCGCAATGTCCAGCGCACTGTTGCCCTCATAAAGTCTAGCATCTGTTAAGGGCACCGAGACCCCTGGAGGCAAGGGATTGACAGCCATAGTAGTAATCTTATGATTAAGGGGAACAAGAGAAAGGGCTTATGGAAATGCCACTGGGTCCTTATATGTCATCGGAGAGGAGGACCCAGTGGAGAGTTAGGCGCACACAATAAAGGACTCTCTGGGAATTGGGGGGGAGACACTGGGGGAAGGGGAGGGGGGAGGGAGGGAACTGGTAAAAAATTTTAAAATGTATAATTAAATTTTTAATAAAAAAAAAAAAAAAAAAGAAAAAATATGTAGGTTAAAATGTACATCTTAGTCTGGTGAGATGGCTCTGTGTGTAAAGGGATCTGCGTGCAAACCAAGTGACCTGAGTTCAGTGTTGACAGCCCACATAGTAAAAGGAGATTGACTTCTACATGTTGCACATGCTTACCTGCTCTCTCTCTCTCTCTCTCTCTCTCTCTCTCTCTCTCTCTCTCTTTCTCTCTCTCTCAGGTATAGACGTATAGACGCCAGGTGGAAGCGGGGGCGGCCTGCGTTTCTGGTCCTGGTAGGGCGGAGCCTGTGAATCCTGGGGCAGAGTAAACAAGGAAGAGGTGGAGGCATCCATGGTGGTTCCTGAATTCGTCCGTGGTTCTCTGTCTCTCTCTCTCTTCTCCCCTATTTCTCAAATTTGAAAAAAATGCCAAATAAAATGTAGGCCTAACAACCCTCATCAAAGCTAGAGTAAATTCGCTAAAGCATACATATACCTTTAGATTTTGCTTGTCTGTGGAGATAGAAAGACACTAGGACTGAGGTACATCCTGTGGACAAGAGCAGAAAGCATATTCCTGTCCTGCTTCCACCACAGTGAGCAAGGTTAGGAGTTCTCTGTAAAGATAATTGAGCATCAAGAGATAGAGAGGCAAGAGATAATTCCTACAATTAAAGTGCTGCGGAGAAAGTAGAAAAAGTGCCAGCGTGAAGCGCCAAGCTTGAACACCCACGACACCCCAGCAAGCTGGAGCAGCTCAGCCAGCGCAAAGATCACAAAATTACACTCAATGATTACATTTCAAGTACTCTGAAAGAACAGTTAGGACTGTTTGGTCATTTGTCACCATTTTATTGGGAATTTAAAACTCATATTAGCAGCTTTATAGTTGGAAATAATTCTCTCTCACTGGGAAACACAGCCTTTTCTGACCCCTCCCCCTATGTTCACAGGTTCCACACCCCAGGTTCAACTTACTTCAAGTTGAAAGAATTTAAAAAGTCACATCTGTGTTGAATATGCACAGATATCTTTCCTTGTCACAATGCAGAACAGTGTTTACATTGGGCATTAGCAATCTATCCAAGACTAATCTAGAAATGATTTAAAATTAGGTAGGAGGTGGGGCTGGAGAGGTGGCTCAGGGATTAAGCCTCTGCCTTGCAGGCAGAAGGTCCTGAGTTCGGATCCTAGACCCCACGTATAGATGCCGGGCAGAAGCGGGAGCGGCCCTGCATTTCCGGTCCTGGTAGGGCAGAGCCTGTGAATCCCTGGGCAGAGTAAACAAGGAGGAGGTGGAGGTCCATGGTGGTTCCAGAATTCATCCGTGGTTCTACACACACATGCATACATACCCACACACACAATTGAATAAATAATAAATTAAAAAAATTATGTAGGAGGTGTGCAAACACTACGCTTTTTTAAACAGGGAGCCTAGAAAACCCAAGAATTGCATTTATGACAGAATGTGGCCTTTTCATCCAGTTGCAGCAATGCCTCCTTTTCTTTCGACTCACTATGTAGCTCAGAATTGCCTCAAACTTGTGGTGATCCTCCTGCCTCAGTCTCCCAAGCACTGACATTACAGGCATGAGCCACTATGCTAGGTCTTTGCTTAGATTTTTCTAACTGAGCATTAAACTTTGGTTCTTCTCCTCCTTTCGGTTTATTCTCAGCAGCCAGAAAACACTTTCAACATATTGTATATGTATTTGAACATATTACACACATAGAAGACCCTTTGGTGGCTTCACATCTCAGTGCTCTCAAGGCTTCTCTCATGACTTAGCCCATGGCTTCTCCTGTTCATCTGCAGCAAGCAGTCTTTGTTCACTCTATAGCCAAACAATGTTCTTGGTGAGTGCTCATTCAAAACAAGCACAGCCAATACAGAAAAGACAGCACCCAGACTGATTACCTGCACAGGAAGGAGATCACAGGAGTTATTTCAGAGCAATGTCCTTCTTGAACAAAGGAAGCGTGGAGATTTTATCCAGGAAGCCTAGACATACTCATATAGGAAAGCATAATTGTTTTCCTCAATATGCTCAGCTGAAGGTCATAGTTCAAGAAGGAAAGATAGCAGACACATTATTGAGGAGACTTAGCTCAAGGTTCAGAACACACACTCAAATGATGGAAATGATGGACAAGGATGCCTCTGGGGATGCATAGCTCACATTGTGAAGTTTTAACTGAAGATAAAGGATACTCTGAAGTTGTGTTAGATCAGCAGTTGTCACTAAAGGTCTTCGCTTTGCTTACTAGCAATCCTATTCCTTGTTTCTTCAGGAATTTTATCATGAAGAAATGGTGAATGTTGTTGACGCCCTTTTCTGCATCAAATGAGTTACAAAATGTGATTTTGTCCTTTAGTCTATTTATGTGTTAAATTATACTTAATGATTTGCATATGCTGAACCAACTTTGCATATTAGAATGAAATCACTCCATCTTGTTATATGTTCTTTTTTTTTTAAGAATATGTGCATGTGTGCATGCATGCATCAGAGGGCACTAAGCGTCCCTGTGGAGGACCAAAAGTGACTTTGGGAATCATTTTGGATTGCTTCTACCTACTTTTTGCTTTGTTCTGGGATTTTCCAGACTTTGCCCACCAGGACGGAAAGTGCAGCTGCCTGACATTTTTATGTGATACCTGAGATCTGAACTCAGGACCTTCTATTTGTGAGGCAGGGTCTTGACCCCAAACCCATCTCTCCAGCCCCAGAAAATATTCATTCTTCAATACATCTTACTCCCTCTCACCTTCCTGCCTGTGAGACACCCTCTGGCTTGGTGAGACAGAACCTTAACCCTCAAGTCATATCTCCAATCTGCTATATGTTCTTTAAAAAATATTTAACAATGTTATTCAAGACAAAACCACAATAAATAAATGCTTTCAATGGAGGTTTCAAATTCTTAAACACTGCTTAACGCCGACGCCAAACATGAACAAGAGTCTGTTCCTGGAGAGGCGCTGGGACCTGACATAGGAGCAAAGAGAGGTATTCATAATCTCTGCTGTCTGATTGTCAAATGTTCTTTTTTTTTCTTTTTAAATTTTACATGTAAATACCTTTTTAAAAAAATAATTTATTTGGGCTGGAGAGGTGGCTCAGGGGTTAAGCCTCTGCCTTGCAGGCGGAAGGTCCTGAGTTCGGATCCTAGACCCCACGTATAGACGCTGGGCGGAAGGGGGCAGCCTGTGTTTCTGGTCCTGGTAGGGCGAAGCCTGTGAATCCCGGGGCAGAGTAAACAAGGAGGAGGTGGAGGTGTCCATGGTGGTTCCCCAATTCGTCCGTGGTTCTACACACACATACATACATGCACACATGCACAATTGAATAAATAATAAAATATTAAAAAAAAGTTTGTTAGAATCTATCAGTGAATCCGTCTGGTCCTGGGCTTTTCTTTGTTAGGAATACTATTGCACTGTTTGCACTGTTTTAATTTTGAAGGTTGTTATGAATCAGTCTCTCTCTCTCTCTCTCTCTCTCTCTTTCTCTCTCTCGTATGTTGTGTACACATTGTGTATGTTCATATAAAGCCAGAGGATAGCTTCAGGTGAGTTCACTTGTTTTTGAGATAGGGTCTCTTATTGACCTAGGTCTTGGCTAGGTTTCCCCAGCATTGGGATTATTTTTTTTTTATGTATTCAATTGTGTGTGTGTGTGTGTGTGTGTGTGTGTGTGTGTGTGTGTGTGTAGAAACCACGGACGAATTCGGGAACCACCATGGACGCCTCCACCTCCTCCTTGTTTACTCTGCCCTGGGATTCACAGGCTCCACCCTACCAGGACCAGAAACGCAGGCCACCCCCGCTTCCGCCTGGCGTCTATACGTGGCCCTAGGATCAGAACTCAGGACCTTCCGCCTGCAAGACAGAGGCTTAACCCCTGAGCCACCTCTCCAGCCCCATAGCCACTATTTTTAAACATGGGTTCTGGAACTCAGACTCAGGACGCCATGCTTGAAGATCAAGTACTTTATAGACTGACCTATCTCCTTAGCCCAGTTGTTTGCACCTGCTTGGTTTTATATTGGTCTGTTGAATGTGTTTAAGAGTTCATCAATTTCTTCCAAACTTTCCAATTTTTTTTCAAATGTTTTCAAAGCACTCCCTAATGATTCTTTGTATTTCATTGGAAGTTGTAGTAACCTTCCCTGTTTCATTCCTACTTTATTAAGTTGAGTATGCTCTTACTTTTGGTTAGTTTAGCCAGTTCTTTCACTTTTTGTTTTTCTGAAGAAAACCTAACTCTTTGAGTCACTATATATATTACTTTTCTACTTTCTATTTAATTCATTTCTGTTCGGATCTATATGTTTCTTTCCATTACAGCTTTTCAGTTTGGACTGTTCTTATTTTTTGATTATTTATTTGAGAGTTCTCTCATCTGATTTTGAAAATATTTTATTTTTCATTTATGCAAGATAGTGAGAGAGAAAAAGAGAGAGAGAGACACACAGAGAGAGAAAATATGATGTGTATAGGTGGAAGTCAGTTCTCTTTTTCCACCATGTGGATTTCTAGGGATTGAACTCAGGTCACCAGATTTGCAAGCAGGTAACATACCTTGATAGCTTATTGAGCTATCTTGCCAGTCCTCTCTGATTTATTCCCCCAAGTTTATTTTTGTTTACTTGGTGTGTGTTTGTGTGTGTGTGTGTGTGTGTGTGTGTGTGTGTGTGTGTATCAGAGGGCACTGTGCGTCCCTGTGGAGGACCAAGGGTGACTTCAGGAGTCATCCTGGATTGCGTCTACCTCCTTTTTTGCTTTGTTCTGGGATTTTTCAGGTTCCACCCGAAGGGCAGGCCACCACCATTTCTGCTTGGCATTTTTAGGTGGGACCTGGGATCTGAAATCAGGATCTTCTGTTTTCAAGGCAGAGTCTTAATCCCTGAGCCATCCTCCAGCACTGATTTTTTTTTTTAATGTAAGCACTTATATTTCTAAATTTTCCTCTTGGAACTACTGTAGTTGCATCCCAAAAGTTCAGATAAAGTGTTTTCATTTTCATTTGATCTGGAAAATTTTCAGTTTCCGAAAGTCTGATTTCTTTAATGACCCACTGGTCCTTCAAATATATATGATTCAGTTTATGTATATTTGTGTAGTTTCTGCAGTTTTTCTTGAAACCGATGTGTCATTTTATTACCCTATGATCTGGCAAGAAAGAAGAGATTATTTCCATTTTCCTGGATTGTGTCTTATAATAGTCTGTTTTAGAGACGATTCCATGAGCTGCTGAGAAGAAATTGCATTCTTTATCTGTTGGGTGGAATACTCTGTACATATCTGTTAAGTACATTTATTTACAAAAGTAATTTTTAGAAGATAGAATCTCACTCTGGAATGTTCTATGTGCTGAGACCAGCCTTGGATCCCCTTATACTGCAGTTGCAGGTGTCATCGTGCCTGGCTGCTATAGAACACCCTCACCCTGAGGTTTCTTTGTTGACTTACAGTTTGGATGACCTATCTTGAGATGAGAGTAGTTTGTTGAAACCACTAGTACCATATCAGGACCTATCTGACCATGTGTCTCCATTAGTGTTTCTCTTGTTAAAACGGAGAGCCTCAACATTTGGCACATTTACAATTATTATATCTTCCTCATGAATTACTCCTTTTATTACTATATGGTGGCCATGTTTGTTTGTTCTTACCAATTTGGGTAAGAAGTCCACTTTATCAGTTATCAGAATAGTTATGCCAGCTTATTTTAGTTTATATTCACTAATTTCTTCAATATGTTAATAATATATCATGGAGAATTTCTTCTCAGTTCATGTCTATTTAGGGTTCTAACTGCCTCTTGTGTTTGAATGTCTAGCTTTTTAACTAATACAATCATCTTCATTATATTTTCTTCCTCCTTTTCTTCTCCTTTCTCCTCCTCTTCCTTCTCTTCTTGGTCAAGCAGGGTCTTCTATAGCCCAGGCTGGTCTTGAACTCCTGATCCTCATATGTCCATTACACAAATGCTGGGATTATAGGCATGTATCACACTTTTTATGAAGTACCGGAGGCCACACCCAGGGCTTCACACATGGGAGGCAAAATGAACTGCATGCTTAGTCCCCTTGGTTTCTGCATTTGTCTCATGTCCAGGCTGGTCTAAGATTTGCTAGGTAGTGAGGATGATCCTGAACTCCTAAGCCTTCTGCTTTACCCTTTCAATGCTGGGATTGCAGATATGGGTCACCATGATTGCCTAATCTTCATATCTTCTTACATGTTAATGAACCTACGTTTTAAAAAAAATCATTAGGATATGAGTTCTGAGAGATGGGAGAACTTTTGCTTATTAAAGTTCTACTAAGGGGGCTGGAGAGGTGGCTCAGGAGTTAAGCCTCTGCCTTGCAGGTGGAAGGTCCTGAGTTCGGATCCTGGACCCCACGTTTAGATGCCGGGCGGAAGCGGAGGCGGCCTGCGTTTCTGGCCCCGGTAGGGTGGAGCCTATGAATCCTGGAGCAGAGTAAACAAAGAGGAGGTGGAGCTGTTACACACACACACACATACATAGTTGAATAAATAAATAAAAAAAAAGTTCTACTAAATTTGAGTGCTGAAACTTCAAAAACAAGCACTAAACTTTTTTTGGGATATTTAGCCAGTTAATAAAGCAAATGGCTCGTTTTCAGTTTTAGATTGGCCCTGAGCTTTGCAATTGTAACCCCAAATGAGGTAGGAGGATGGAAAGTTGCTTGGACTACAGAGTTCAAGGCCAGTCTCAAACAATAAGAGGGCTAAGGATGTAGCACAGTGTTGGAGCACTTGCTTAGCATGCAGGAGGCCCTAGGTTTGTTCCCTAGCAGGGAAAGATGGATAGAAGTTTGAATGAATGGTGAATCAGATAGCATTTTAGTATTGGCAAAAGTAGACCTTTGCCTGAGGCACTGTGTCCAGAGGAAAATTAAAAATTCCTTAACTATGGTTTATATTTAATCAAGCCTGAAATACTTGTGTGTTTTATGAACCTTTACAACATTCCTTTACTTATCTTGATCACTGACTCAGAAACTTTTTATCTATTTATTTATTGTGTATGTGTGTGTGTGTGTGTGTGTGTGTGTGTGTGTGCGCACTCGCGCGCGTCTGCGTGCGCATATCAGAGGGCACCGTATACTCTTGTGGAGGACCAAGGATAACTTTGGGAGTCATCCTTGATTGCTTCTATCTCCTTTTTACTTTGCTCTGGGATTTTCCAGGTTCTGCCCACCAGCACCGGAAATGCAAACTGCCACTATTTCTACCTGGTGTTTTTATGTGGGATCTGGGACCTGAGCTCAGGACCTTCTGCTTTTGAGGCAGAGTCTTAACCCCTGAGCCACCTCTCCAGCCCCAGAAATTATTCATTTTTTAAAAATATCCAGGGGCTGGAGAGGTGGCTCAGGGGTTAAGCCTCCGCCTTGTAGGCAGAAGGTCTTGAGTTCGGATACTAGACCCCACATATAGACATATAGACGCTGGGCGGAAGTGGGGGCGGCCTGCGTTTCTGGTCCTGGTAGGGCGGAGCCTGTGAATCCGTGGGCAGAGTAAACGAGGAGGTGGAGGCGGTCCATGGTGGTTCCCGAATTCGTCCGTGGTTCTATACACACACACACACACACACACATACACACGCATACACGCACAATTGAATAAATAATAAATAAATAAATAATCTAGATCTAAAATCTAAAACACAGACAACAAAACTTCCCTCTATTTCATCAACTAACCTAAAAAATCATCCAGTTAATATTATCATAATTGATTTAGGAGGCAATATGTAGTGTGTGAGTGTGTGTGTGTGCGCGCGCGTGTGTGTGCGCTCGCTCGCGCTTTTTTGCTGCCAGGATTGAACTCAAGACTTCATGTTTGTTAAACATAGGCTGTAGAATGGAACTAAATTTCTAGTCCTATTTTTGTGTTCAAAGGAGTATAAAGGGCCAAAAGTCTAGCTACATGGTAGAGTGCTTTCCTAAGTATTTACAATGGTCCTAGGTTCCACTACCACAGGACATAACAAAGGTCAAACATTAATAATACTTAAAATTGGTAGATTGTGGACTGGTGATATGGCTCAGTGGGTAAAAGTTCCTGCATACAAACCTGTGACCCAGAAGCTCATATGGTGGAAAGAGAGATCTGACTTCTCGGGTTGCTGTTTTGAGACAGGGCCAGGAGCTGGCTGAGGAGGAGGCAGACTTTGAACTCTTGCTTCTTCTTCCCATCTGTGTCATGATGGAGTTTCAGGCCTATATGCCACCAACTCACGTTAGGCAGTTTTGGGGTTCAAATTCCAGATCTCTGGTATAGTACAGAAATGACTTCTGAAAGTCGTCTTCTGACCTCTATATACATGTTGCATCAGGTATGTGCCCTCCCCTCTCAAATAAGTATTTAGAATAAAGATAACAAGAAATTGTCAGATAGACAGCCTGGTTTTTAATATATTTTAATGGATTTCCCAATTAGAATTATTATTCATATATGCTATTTATTTAAATAAACTGTTGAGAGAGAAATATTATTGCTATTCAAGGAAAAGAAAACTTACAAATATAACATAAAAACATGATCCATGATATTTATTTGGAAAGAAGATTTTTTTTTTGTGTGTGTGTGTGGTGATGTATATACAAGAGGGCACTTGAGTATATGTACCTGCAGAAGCCCAAGGGTGGTGACATCAGAATATTCTCCCTGAGTTTTTATGTGGGATTTGGGATCTGCACTCAGATCCTTTTGCTTTCAAGGCAAAGACTTCAGCTCCTGAGCCATCTCCCCAGCTGAGGAAATTATTTTCTACACAGTGATAATATTATCATAATATTATCATTAGTTCCCTTTTGGATGGAATTCTTCATGACTATAAGAGAAATGAACTTTCATAAGCACTTTGACTTTCTTTAAATTAAAATCACAGATAATTATAAAATGCAAGTGTCTTCCAATACACCGTAGTTAAATAATTTCAATGTTTTTAAAAGTTTTTTTTATTTATTAGAGAGAAAGAGTGAGAGAGAGAAAACAGGAGCATCACGCTGTAGTGAGAGTGTGATGCTCAGAGTACAAAATTTATTTTTTGCACACTCACGTGTCCATGTGTATGTATGTGTATCTGTGTTGTCATGTGGGCTCTGGGAATTGAACTTGTTGCCAGATTGATATGCTTCCTCTTATCTGTTGTGGTCCCATCTTGCCTGGCCCCTACTTTTGCTTTTTTTAAACTGGTATTTTTAAAAATTTATTTAATTTATTTATCTATTTTGCGTGTGTGTGTGTGTGTGTGTGTGTGTGTGTGTGTGTGTGTATTAGAGGGCACTATGTATCCCTGTAGAGGATGAAGGGTGACTTTGGGAATCATCCTGGATTGCTTCTACCTCCTTCTTGCTTCCCTCTGGGATTTGCCAGGCTCTGCCTATTAGGCCTGGAAATGCAGGTCACTGCTGTTTCATCTGCCATTTTTACATTATGGAACCTGGGATCTGAACTTAGGATCTTCTGCTTGTGAGGCAGAGTCTTAATCCTTGAGACATCTTTCCAGCCTACTTTTGCTTTTAAAGAGATGTTTTTCTTGTGAAATGCATCATACATATAGAATACCATAGTAAATACATGTATGGTTTAAGTAATCCTGGCAATCTGTGCCAGCATGAATCTGAAGAACTTTTCTAGTACCAGTGCTGTGTGCCCACACCATATCACACCTCCTCTCTCTCCAGAGACATCTTGATTTTGTTCCCATAATCCACAGGCCTTTCCTTAAAGCCCTGCCATCTGTATGCATACTCCTAAAGATGTAACTGGCCATGTCAGTGCTGGAGAAGCAACCACAAACCTCTCTGTCTAAAGAAAGGGCAGTGTTACCCTCATGTGTTGAAAGGCTAGCTGGAGAAAGCTTCTAAGCAGAATCTATGAGTCATAGTCCGGCTCTGGCTCCTCTCAGAGTTCACCAGAAATTTTCTACCTGCTGAGACTCTTGGGAAACAGGAGGGATTAAAATCCATCCAACAACAACAACAAAAAAGTGACATGTGCCAGAAGTTTAGACAACAAGAGAGGACTGTTTAAAAATGATTGTCCCTCTTTCTGGTCTTAGCTTCCAACATGAAAAGAAGGAACAAGGAGTGAGGCAAAAAGGGCTATGGCCATATGCAGCTTAGTCGTTGCAGGAAGCATGCCCCAAGGACAAGGCCATGAAGAAATTCATCATTCGGAACATCGTAGAGGCCGCTGCTGTCAGAGACATTTCTGAAACCAATGTCTTTGATGCTTATATTCTCCCCAAGCTCTATGTGAAGCTGTATTACCGTGTGAGCTGTGCCATTCACAGCAAGGTGGTCAGGAACCCACCTCGTGAAGCCCGGAAGGACTGAACACCCCGATTTAAACCTGTTGGTGCTGCCCCACGACTTCCACCAAACCCATGGAAAGAGCTGGATTCTTGAAAATGAAAAACAAAGTCGTCTTCTGGGAAAAATAATAAAATAAAGTGGAAATTACTAAAAAAAAAAAAAAAAAAAAGATTGTCTTTAGATGAAGAGGAGAGCAGAAATGTCACCCAAAACCAACTAAGACAAGACCAGCTCAGATAAGAACCAGAGTCAGGTTCCTCTTGGGTGGGAGGGTGCTTGCAGCAGAGAGGATCTCTTGCTCCCGCAGGTTGGTCTCTGGGGATTTCCTACTTCCTGGGTTTCTCTCTTAATCAGTCTTCCTCTTTATTGGGGAAGCACATACTTCCACAGATTCTCAAGGAAAGTATGTGAACCAGGCACCGAGGTGCCTAGGCTGTCTCCCCTGTTTCTCGGCAGGCGGAAGCAGAAAGTACAGACTCAGCTCGAGCACCATAGCATGGCCTGTGCCACCAGTACAAAACAGTCAGACAAAAAAATGCTTCCAAGTGTTGGGCTTGGATGGTAGTTCACCATCCGTGGTGGTATCACTCTTCAAACATCTCACCAGGTCCTGGATTCCACCATTTTTTCTCTCCTCCTCTTTCTCTTTGTTTCTTTTCCTTCCTTTCTCCTCTTTCTTCTCTGGAGATGGAGGTCTTGCTGTGCTTCTCAGGCTGTGATCATCCTGCTTTGGCCTCATGAGTAGTTGGAACATGCCAACACTCCTGTCTCCATTTTTTCTTTCTGTATCACTGTGCAAGGGCTGAAGGCACACATGAAACTATGCCTGGATTTTTAGGTGAGTACTGGTCTTGAAGTTAGGTCTTCAAGTTTGAACAAGTCCTAAGCCAGCTTTAGGTCATTGCATTAGCTTCAGCTCAGTCATTACCTTCGAAAAAGTGAAAATGGTTAGTTTCACAACTGACATGTAGCATAACTAAAATGCTTATTGAAACTGTGTTTGGAAGCAAAGCCAATACCTCTGTAAGGTGGCTTTTAAATACATATGTACCACATAGTTATTACTGACCCAGCAAGCTTCATGGAGCAGAAGGTCGTCAAGGGAAAGAGCAAGGGATGGTTAAGAAGTTGTTTAAGCAACTAACTTTGGGGTTTTACGTGTCTATTTATGGGTTCTTCAGGAAGAGAAGCATTTCAAGATAATTTTTTTTACACTTAACATAGTCTAGATGTTGAAAAAGAGGTGGCCTTCTTTTTTTAAACCCAAATACTACCATCAAATTTTATCCCCTTCAAAAACACATCTCAAGGGTTGTGTGCATAATTCATCGACAGGATGCTTGTCTAGTGTGTGTAAGGCCTTGGGTCTATTCAAGAAAAAAAGTCTTAATTTTACATGAATTAAATAATTTACATGGATGCCTTATGTGGTAATGGCAGGTACTGTAATCCTAGTACTTGGCAGCTGAACTAAGAGGATCGATGTGAGTTGGAGTCAGTCTGGGCCAGATAGTAAGTTGCAGGCCAAAAAGGGCTATATATTGTTTATTTAAAAATATTTATTTTTTTATTTATTATTTACTCATTACTTATTTATTTATTTATTTGTGTGTATCAAAGGGGACTGTGTCCCTGTGGAAGGCCAAAGGTGACTTTGAGAATCATCCCAGATTGCTTCACTCTGGGAATGAAACTCCGTTGTTTCTGTGTGGCATTTTTATGTGGGACCTGGCATCTGAACTCAGGATCTTCTGCTTTCAAAGCAGAGTCTTAACCTCTGAGCCATCTCTCCAGCCCAATATTGTTTCAAACAAACAAACAAACAAAAAACTAAAAGGGGAAAAATGTCTCCAATTATATTTATCTTTTTCATTCTATGAGACAAAATATTAGTTTGAAAAACTAAGAATTGTTATTATTTTTACTTTATTTGAACTTGAGGGAGAGTGTGGGCAGAACAAACTATACTTTCTTATGTGTGACAGTTACTTCTTAATAATGGTCAATAGGTGAGTAAAATATAGATTTCTTTTCTCATAATTTTTAAGTAAAAATGTCCTGAGATAATTCCAGATTGATATTTAAGTTATTTTGAAAGATTATAAAAGTTAAAACCTGAAAAAAATGTGAATTTATGGGTAGAGTGGCACATGTCTGTGACCCCAGCTTTTGGGAAGCTAAGGAACGAAGATCATAAGTTCAAGGCCAGCCTGGTATACAGAGCAAGATCTTGTAAAAAGTAAAAAAATAATAAAAAGAAGACAACCAAACAAACAAATGAATTACAAATTATTTGCAAAACCAGCTACTAGTTTTGCACACTGTTTGGCTGTTTGAAGACTTCACAGAAAAGCTTCAGTAAATGAGAATGTTTAGGCAGGTCCGTAATCAGTAATCAGCACTTGGGAGGCTGAGGCAGGCAGATGGTGTTTGAAGTCATTATGAAATAAACAATTAGATTTTGTTTCAAAGAAAATTCTTTTAAATATGATCTGGGAGCTGGGAGTTCAATCAGATGTCTGGGAGGCCAAAAGCTCTGCGGATTTCTTTTTAGGAAAGGAGGCAGTGTTCTTCTGATCTTCTCCTCCCAGTAACAAAGAAACCATTTGTTGAGCACTTGCTAATTTTCAAGCCCAGTATAAATGCCGGGGTGATAGTTGGTAACCAGTGTTTGTTTTCTGAGTGGTTGGGTCAGAAGCGAGAGAATTCTGGAAGGCACGATCATCAAAAATTTCCAGATCCTTCCATTCTACCACGATTTGTGTAATTTTATCAATTTTTCATCTATAAAATGGGATTAATATAAAAATGTGTAGCTTCATTATGAGTTAAATAATGTCACAGAGCCACGAAGACCTGGGCAGTCAGACTCCTCAAGTGGCTCAGTGACTACATCCCAGAAGTAGCAATCCTATTTCATGCCTCAATGGACTGACAAATTACTACATGTCCTGGAGTCTCAGGACCACTCGTGATATTTAAAACCTCTGATGTTAAATTGTTGGATCCCGTGGTAAATGCTATATTTGGGATAAAAGCAGGTTGTCAGGAAACTTCAAAGAAAGGACACTTGGGGCTGGGGTACGACCCAATGGCAAGAGTCCTTGTGCAGCATGGCAAGCGCTGGGGTGCAGAGTGGACAGGAAACTTGGGATCAGTGGAGGAAACACTGAAGGAAGGAGCTGGTTGAAGGCTGAGAAAGCAGTGCTGGAGCAGGGGAGAGTGCTGCCTTAAGGAGCCCCGCAGGTGTTGAGGTAGAACTGGAGAAGGGATTGTTGTACTATTCTGGTCTGCCCTGAAGCCTCCACCTCTTCTTACAAAAATGGTTTTAATGTCTAAAGGAGGAAAGTGCTATCTTGCGGTGCAGCTATCAGAACATTTAAAACACAAACACCATGTATGCATGCATTTATCCATCTGTTAATGTCTAGTAGTAGGTGTAATTACTATAACTATACAATGACAATGAGGATAGCATTTTAAAATA
This sequence comes from Typhlomys cinereus, assembly GCA_023101885.1. Taxonomy (NCBI): domain Eukaryota; kingdom Metazoa; phylum Chordata; class Mammalia; order Rodentia; family Platacanthomyidae; genus Typhlomys; species Typhlomys cinereus. The sequence continues at coordinate 245,992 of JALPQD010000584.1, forward strand.
TCTGCAATGTCTGGAATACACTGTGAATATTTTTATTTCCCTTTCTTTTTTTGTTCTTATGGTGTATGTGTGTGTGTATCATGTGTGAGTGTGGGTGTACACATGCTTATCGCACACAAATGGAGGTCAGAGGACAATTTTGTGGCATTGGTTTTCTCCATCCACTTTTATGTGGGTTCTAGGGACTGCTCTGACATCATCAGGTTCGCACAATAAATGCTTCTGCCCACTGAATCATTTCACTGACCTGAAAATTATGAGTTCTATTGATTTTTAGAGTCACAGATATTGTTTGATTTTTTTTCAGATAGTTTGACTAACTATGATAGACTGGCCTGCAACTTTCTTTCCATCTGTTCTGCCTCAACAGATCATAGGCATGTGCCACCATGTTGGTATATTTATTTATTATCGAGTGTAATAAGAACTTTAATTCTTAATTTTTTGTTTTGCATATATGAATGTAGTGAATTAATATTTTTCACCCCATAATTCTCAATCCCATCCTTCCTCTTTTTTCCCTTATAGTCAGTCCTTTATCTCTCCTGCCAGACTCCCTTCGATTTTCAAGCTTTTTTCACTTGTGTAACCTACTGTGTTTCATCTGGTTTGTCTTTGATGACATTGCTTGACATTCTTCATGCTCCATCAGATATCATAGATCTGTGGGTATACCATTGAGGAAAGCATCCTCCTTTTCTTCCCCATCATCATCAGTAGTCTTCTTAAATTTTTTTAAATTATTTATTCAATTGTGTGTGCGTTTGCATATGTGTGTGTGTGAACCACAGGTGAATTCGGGAACCCCATGGACCGCCTCCACCTCCTTGTTTACTGTGCCCGGGAATTCACAGGCTCCGCCCTACCAGGACCAGAAGCGCAGGCCGCCCCGCTTCCACCCAGCGTCTATACGTGGGGTCTAGGATCCGAACTAAGGACCTTCCGCCTGCAAGGCAGAGGCTTAACCCCTGAGCCACCTCTCCAGTCCCATCAGTAGTCTTCTTGAGAGGATCTTCTTGAGATCTTTTCCCTTTCATGGTGAGGTATTGATAGAAGAGTTCCGTGAAGTATTTTGAGATCATTTTATGATCTTAAAAATATTGCAAGTAGAACTGTGGAGTAACTATCTTCTTAATGAAATAGGGTTTATATCTCTGGGCCCATGAACTAAATCTAGTCTGTCAGTTGTTTTTGTATAATCCACAAATTTTTATTATTATTATTTATTCAATTGTGTGTGTGTGGTGTGTGTGTGTGTAGAACCACGGGCGAATTTGGGAACCACCATGGACGCCTCCACCTCCTCCTTGTTTACTCTGTCCCGGGATTTACAGGCTCCGCCCTACCAGGACCAGAAACGCAGCCCGCCCCCGCTTCCGCAGGGCGTCTATACGTGGGGTCTAGGATCAGAACTAGGGACCTTCGGCCTGCAAGGCAGAGGCTTAACTCCTGAGCCACCTCGCCAGCCCCTGTATAATCCACAAATTAAAAATGATTTTCACAATAAGTCTCTGGAGGAAAAAAGTCGAAAAGAATAATGTGTTCATAAATAAACTTTTGTTGGAACATAGTCATCTTCCTTCATTTAGAGACTCTTACAGATGCTTCTTGTTACCGGATTCAAGTTTTGGGATTCATAGAAGAAAGGAGACTGAGCCCAGAGGGATATAGACAAAGCTGTTATTAAGACATTTGTGTGAGTCAGACTGGAGATCCAGTTCTGACCAAGAACATGTAAAGCTGTGACTCCCAAAACAAAAGCAAAGGGATATCTAAATACAGGAAAACATTTCACCTGAAATTCCCATGCAGGTTCTTCATGCAAATCAGGGATTCAAGCATTCATAGTGTTCACTCCTGATTGGTTGATGTCTGGACTCAGTTGTAGGCAACTCATTGTTCAGTGATGGCTATCTGGTAAGGCACTTTCTCAGGAGGTTGACTGTTCTTTGCGTCCCAGTGATTAGGACGCCTTAGAACAATAGCTGATGTAGTTCTAATTCTCAGGTTGCCTGTGAGCACTGGGTTCCCATTTACGCCCTTGGATGATCTTGCTGTGAAGGTACAAAACAGGTGGGTCCTTTTGGAGCCTTTCTCAATGTCTGATCATCTGATCGTTCTGGCTAAGGTTTGGGCAATTTCTGTCTGTCTCATTCTCACTTCAGCGAGAGACTTGAGTAGTTGTAATAGAGATCATGCGGTTTAGGCCAAGAGTGGGGGTCAAATGTTCACAATATTAGCACTTAGGAGGTGGAGGCAAGAGGCTCTGGAGTTCAAGGTCATTTTATCATCAGTTTGAAGCTAGCCTGGCCTACAAAGATCCTGACTCAAAACTAGCCAAGACAAACATAGGAACAGGATCACATGGTTTGCAAAGCTATAATATTTAGTAGCTTACCTTTTATCAGCAATATGACATTTTACTTATTATTTTATTTATTTATTCTGTGTGTGTGTGTGTGTGTGTATCAGAGGACACACAGTGCCTCTGTGGAGGACAAAGGGTGACTTGGGGAATCATCCTGGATTGTGCATTTTTATGTGGAACCTGGGATCTGAACTCAGGACCTTCTGCTTTTTTTTTTTTTTATTATTTATTCAACTGTGTGCATGTGTGTGTATGTGTGCGCGTGTGTGTGTCTGTGTATGTGTAGAACCACGGACGAATTCGCGAACCACCATGGACGCCTCCACCTCCTTCTGCCCCGGGATTCACAGGCTCCGCCCTACCAGGACCAGAAGCGCAGGCCGCCCCCGCTTCCGCCCGGCGTCTATACGTGGGATCTGGGATCCGAACTCAGGACCTTCCGCCTGCAAGGCAGAGGCTTAACCCCTGAGCCACCTCTCCAGCCCCTGGACCTTCTGCTTTTGAGACAGTCTTAACTCCTGAGCTATCTCTCCAGTCCAGCAATACATTTTACCGATAATGCTTGCTAACTCCTATGTTTACCTTATTTTCAAATTTTATTATGATTTTTTGTGTGATGGGTGCATATATGGTAGATACACGTATGTTATACTGCACATGGGTCTCTCCTTCCACCTGTATGTGGGTTTCAGGGATTGGACTTGTGTCATCAGGTTTGCAAACACCATCACAGATATCTGTTCATTTTGATTGCACAGTTTTGCATATAAAAAGCATTTAATATGGGCTGGAGAGATAGTTAAGGGGTTAAGCCTCTGCCTCTCAAGCAGAAGGTCCTGAGTTCCATTCCCGGATCCCACTTAAAAACACCAGGCAGAAATGGCAGTGGCCTCTATATCTGGGCCTGGAAGTAGTAGCCTAGGAAATTTCAGAGCAAAGTAAAGAGGAGATAGGGTGATTCAGGGTGATTCCTGAAGTCACCCTTGGGTTTCCACAGGCACACATAGTGCCCTCTGATACACACACAGACATACATACGCACACGCACATGCAAAAAAAAAAAGTTTAATACATGTTTGTTGGAGTTAAGTGAAGTTCTAAAGTGTCTTGATAACATTTTGTTGTTACTGCCCTGCTAGGGATGAAACCACCGCTGAGTTCTGTCTTAGTGCAACTGAGTTGCACTCCCAATTTCTCCTTCCTTCCTTCCCAGTTCCAACTACCCCAGCCTTCTTAATTTAATTTTTATTACTTAAATTCCTTGCCAAGATCTATACAAATACTATCTAAGTGGGTAGCATCTTAATGTGAAACATGGTTTTAAGTCTTGTTTGTTGAAACAGAATCTGATCATGTAGCATGGGCTGGCCTCAAACTTATGATCCTCCTGCCTCCCAAGTGCTGGAATTATAAGTGTGTAATATTATTTCTGGCTAATATTATTTCTTAAAATTGTTTATTTGTAATATCAGGCTGAATACATAAATGTCAGAAAAAATCATATGTTGGTGGCTTCCCATACAAATAAAAATTCTTTAAACTGAAGTAAGCTTTAAGATTTCAGAGTTTTGGAATAGTTGACACAGGATTCTCAAGTCATATGGGAACACCAAGAACAAAACTGGAGATGGGATATTATCTGATATCTGCGTCAAGAGGAAGCTATAAGTTCTGGCTTGGCTGAAGTGAAAACTAGAGAGAGAACTGTGGAATTACATATCCCAGGACTAGGGTCTATACTCCATACTAGGCACATATTAGTACCCACTCACTTTCAATCTTCAGCAATCTGGTTTTTCCTTATAATTTATTTGAAATAGTTCTCTTAGTGTTTTCTCATAACGACCAGGAAAATCTGATGCCATGCCCCTAAGGACTCAGTAAAAATACTACATTATAAAGTTTACATGACTCTTACAGATAAATTGTTTCTGCATTTTTGTTTCACTTTACTATAAACATTAAATTGACTATTAAAATTATTATATCCACTGTAAATTGTTTTCTTGCTTGATCCTCAAAACAATTTTTTTTTTGGTATCTTCAGCCCTATTTTTCTGTGTGTGTGTGTGTGTGTGTGTGCATGTGTATTAGAAGGCACTATGTGTGCCTGTGGAGGCCCAAGGGTGACTTAGGGAATCATCCTTGATTGCTTCTATCTCTCTTTTGCTTCACTCTGTGATTTCCCAGCTCATCCTTCAGAGAAAGAAGTGCAAGCCACTGGCATTTTTACATGGGATCTGGGACCTGAACTCAAGTCCTTTTGCTTGCAAGGCAGTCTTAACCCCTGACCCATCTGTCCAGTCCTCTAGCCTATCTTATAGGTGAAAGTAGTGAGACTTGGAAGACTGAAATAACTACATAGGAAAGTAACTTCAAATAGAATTAAACTCTTCATTTCTCTTTATTTGAAAAGCTTTCACTAGAAAAGTAGTTGCTGGACTGGGCATGGATGCACTTCCTGTGATTCCACAACTTGGACAGAGTTAGGAATTTAAGGCCAGCTTTGGAAACACAGTGAGCTCAAAGCCAGGCTGGGCTACAGGAGCTCCTGTTACAGAAAATCAAAATGAGAAAAGATTTAAGTTGGCTGGTGAGATGGCTCACTGGGTGAATGTACTTGTGGCACAAGTCTGCCGCCCGGAGTTTAATCTCCACAGCCCACAAAAAGTCAGATGTGGTGGCATGCATCTTTAATCACAAGACCTACACCGAGGTGTGTGGGGGGGTAGAGACCCGGGAATTACAGGAAAACTTGAGGGGAAGCTAGCTTGGAGGACACAGAGCAGCAGAATACGTGGAAGGAGAAAACTGACTATGGAATGCTGCCCCTCTGACTTCTACGTGTGCGGCAGCATTCTTGCACACATGCTCACAACACCCACATCACACTCACACACGCTAGAATAAAATACAATGGAAAAAATTAGGGTCTCCATATTTATTTAAGTATACTTGTTTTCTGCCTTGAGGGTAGATGGTGAAGAAGAGATTTGTGGTCAGGCATGGAGATGTTTGAAATCTAAAAGGGACGAGGAAAAGAGGAGTTTGTAAAAGGAGAGGCCCCACCCCCGGACTCAGGACCTTTTATTTATTCCTGGAGACTCTCATTTTCTTCCTTGTCACAATGGCTGGGCAGTGGGTCAGATGCTTAGGGGCGCAGGAACTCTTTAATTCCAGGAGGATACAGTAGAATGTGTGTTGCTGGTAAGAACTGTGCCCCTTTCAACAGAGTGTCCCCAGGCAGTTCTACATGAAGAGTGGTGCAAACTGGGGGGCAGGAGGGGTTCAGGAAGATACAGAAGTGGTTTGAGAGAATCACCCAAAACAAAGTGTTAAGAAAATGCCATAAGGAAATTTGGTACTTTGTATGCTAATTGAAAATATCACAATGTAATATTTATACAATATCAAGGAAAAATGTGACACTGTAATGCTATCAATAAAATTCTAAATATAAAATATGTAACATATTAGTTCACAATTCCTGAGTTCAATTGCTGCCTTGGGAAATCCAGACTGGTGTTAATTTGTAAGTATATTTTACTCTTTTTGCTAAAACTCTAGAGTAATCCGAAATCTTCAAGCAGTGAAACCAGTTTGATGGCTACCCTTTCCCGTCCCCCACCAGAAACTGGCCTCCAATTTTCATGCTCATTGGCTGATAGTTGGAGTTATATCCACAGGTGCAATAGTGAAGTGGGGGAAAGCTTTGTCAAGCCACAAGGAGATTTGGTAAATAGAAATGAAGACTGGGTAAATAAAGAGCCTGCATGTTCTCTGGTTTCCACAGCACACTGAATCCAAAGACTCTGGCGGAAAGTCTGGAAGCCATTAAACAGTTTTTTTTTAGGTGGGGAAGGTGTTTGGCTTCTGCTGTTTTTGTGAAAAACAATTGCTAACCAAAGCATTTATGTGTGTGTGTGTGTATGTGTGACAGGACATTATGTGTCCCTGTGGAGGACCAAAGGTGACTTCAGTAATCATTCTGGATTGTTCTACTTCCTCTTTGCTTTGCTCTGGAGTTTACCAGGATCCACCTTCTAGGGTAGGGAGTACAGGCTGCCGTTTCTCCCTGGTGTTTTTATGTGGAATCTAGGATTCAAACTCAGAATCTTGTGTTTTAGATGCAGAGGCTTAACCCCTGAGCCATTTCTCCAGCTTGCTAACCAAAACTTTTGATTCCAAGAGCTCCCATATAGCCCCTGAAGGATTTTCAGTAATGAAAATCATTAAGACATAATTAAGGACTGGGGTCACAGAGGAAGCCTGAGTAGTTATTTATTGACACAGGAACTGTAGAGATAGACTAGTAGTATTGCTGGAAAGATCGTTCAGAGGTTAAAACACTTGCTGTACATGCAAAAGGACCAAGATTTTGCATCTCCAGACTGAAAATAAGCTAAGTGGGCATGGTGACCTGCCTGTAATTACAGCCCTGGAAGGAGCCTGGGAATTTCTAGAGCAGGCTAGTGAAGTAAACTATCCCTAACAGTGAACTGTGATTTACAGACCCAGCCACAAAACAGTAAAGTGGTAGAGTGATGACTCCTGGTATCTTTAGAATCTACATGGAAATATGCTCCCAAATACACACATGCACTCACACATACGCAAATACAAAACACACATGCACTCCTCCATTTAAAATAAAACATGAAAATGCTAAGAAGACAAGTATAATGAGAAACATTACCACATACATCTCTCAGTGAAGCTCCAAGTTTGTTTAGTCTAATCTCAATCTTGTAATGGGAACACATTCACACAGTAGTTAGGAATATTACCTCTGGGTATTACAATTATGGATATGTATTGTTTTTCTTTCACTTTTGACCTTTTTATTATTTTATTTACTTATTAGAGAGAATATGAAGGAGAGGGCATGTGTATGGATGCCATGAGACATGGGTGGGTGTCAAAGGACAATGTTAGGGAGTCAGTTCTCTCCTTCCACTAGGTGGGCTTCTACGATTGAACTCAGGTCATCAGGTTTGTATGGAAGTGTCTACTGCTGAGTTATCTCACTCACTGTCTTTATTTTTGAACTTTCATAAATTTTCCAAACCTTACACAATGACATGCATTGTTTTTTTTGCTCATTTTTGAGACAGATTTACATACTGCATCCCAGGCTGGCTGCCAACACTGTCTCTCCTGCCTTAGCTTTCAAATGCTGGGATTGAAGTCCCGCACTTGGCTACCGTGCATTACTTTTGTAATTGTGTTACTTCAAATAGAAAAGAGATACACAGTAAGAAGAGTACCCATCACTTTCATGGCAGGTAACAGTTCTGTGGGGAAGGAGGGGCAAGTGATGTATCTGAGAATGTGGGTACCGATGAGTTACAGATCTGTCTCCTGGTTTCCCATTAGTATCACCTTAGCCAGGACATGAGTCGGCACAATCACAACCTGTTCATTTCTCTCTTGTTTTGTATTCCTCTCTTGGCTCCAGGGCTCAACTCTCCCACTTCCTATCCCTTCTCCATCACTGGTCTCTCCTTTTTCAGCCTCATTTCCTTGTCCCTTTTAGATTTCAAACATCTTCATGCCTGACCACAAATCTCTTCTTCACCATCTACCCTCAAGGCAGAATACTGTTAAAATACTGTTAAGAGCTGGGCCAGAGACAAGTGATAGAAATGAGTCCCTGATTTCACTACTGACACTCTCATAACCCAGCTTAGTCATCCCCACTTTTCTTTCTTCTTAGTGAGTCATGTTGGTTTTATTGTAAGATCATCTCTTATTTTCCTCTAGATGCTATCCAGGTTGGCCTTGAACTCAGACCTCTTTTCTCAGCCCCTTCGTAGCTGGCATCTACATATACCATGAGAGGCTGGCAAGATGGCTCAGTGGGTAAAGGTGCCTGCAACCAAAACCTACCTGATGTCTAGAGTTTGATCTCTGGGACCCATCTGGTGGAGAGAAGTGATTCAGGCAGACTGATCCTCTGACTTCTACATGCTCCCCGTGTTGAAAGTGTGTTTCTGTGCAAACATGTAAGATAAATAAAGAAATAGAATCCTTTCCCTTTTTGGTTTCCACCATGCTTATACTATTTGAGTGCAGTTTTAACTGGTGTCTTTGTTTTCATTTACTTATTTTTGAGATGAGGTTTTAATAGGTTGCTCAGTCTGGTCTCCAGACTTCTGTGCTCCCAAAGCTGGGCCTACACACATGGCCACAGCTGGCTTTGGTACTTATTCTTTTTTGAGCTCCATGTACTCTTTGCACAGCCAGTTGCATTAATCTCCAAATTTGGAATTGAAACCCCAGAAATCTGGAACTTTCTTCATACCTTCAGTAATCTCAAATATTGGCAATGTATTTTTTATTGTGAATATAAGATTTACCTACATTGTCTGGGCTATCATAATTCTGAATCAATTTAGTAGCACTAAAGAGTGAATTTACATTTTTTTAGCAGTTAAATATTTGGAAGCCATCAAAAATAGAATAACATCTATTTGCTCATTCTGTTCACCTGGGTTAATTATTGCTAAGGGAAATTTTGAAAAACGGAAAATTATATTCCTCCCTCTCTCTGCACAGAGCAAATGTTGATTTATTGACGTTAGAAAGAACTCTGGAGAGCTGGGAGGGGCTCCGAGGGAGAAATACCCTATATTCTTTCCTGAATTCTCATGCATTCTTCTGTAAAGAAACCACAAAGGCTTACTAAACTTGTTTTTACTTAAGTTAGTCTTAACTTATTTTTACAGGCTCTCAATTCAACAGAACTTTTTTCCCCTCTCTAAGGTTTTACAATTTTGACTCATGGAACCAGAAAAGATCATTATTGCTACGTGTTACTTTCTGTATTAGTTTTTTTCTCAACTAGTTAAAATGATGTAAGCAAAATACAGACAGCCTCCCAGTAAAGAAATTTAGTTTAGTAGAGGAAGAAAGGCCTTCTATTGTCACTGTATAATGCAAAACAATTTTCCCAACTGTTTCCATGGTTACTTCCATTAATCTTACCTCTATTCTGAAAATCAGACTAGTCTTTCTTTTTTTTTTTTTATTCAACTGTGCGTATGTGCATGTGTATGTGCGCGCGTGTGTGTATGTCTGTGTGTGTGTGTGTGTGTGTGTGTGTGTGTGTGTGTGTGTGTGTAGAACCACGGACGAATTCGCGAACCACCATGGACGCCTCCACCTCCTTCTGCCCCGGGATTCACAGGCTCCGCCCTACCAGGACCAGAAACGCAGGCCGCCCCCGCTTCCGCCCAGCGTCTATACGTGGGGTCTAGGATCCGAACTCAGGACCTTCCACCTGAAGGCAGAGGCTTAACCCCTGAGCCACCTCTCCAGCCCCCAGACTAGTCTTTCTTAATGACAGTTTCTACTTCTCTAATTACATTGGCTTTAGAAATCAACAATTTCAAAGATGACACCATTTTTATGTTGTCCTTAACTATGAAATCTAGTGAATTCTTATTTTCTTTTTCTGTGTGTTCTCAATTCTTCCCTTTCTCATTTAGAAGGCTATTGCCTTTTGGAGGAAAAAAAAAATCTATTCTGTTCAGATTGTCCAAATTTAGGGATACTGTAAGTTTTTCTAGTAATCTCAATAAGTGACACTAAAGCCTTTATACAAATTAATTTAAAAATTAATTTATTTATTTTTGTGTGTATGTGCGTGTGTGTTTCAAAGGGCATCGTGAGTCCCTGTGGGGATCAAGGGTGACTTCGGGAACAGTCCTGGGTTGCTTCCACTTCCTTTTTGCATTCCTCGGGGGATTTCCCAGGCTTTATGCACCAGGGCCAGAAGTGCAGGCTGTCATTTCTGTCTGGCGTTTTTATGTGGGACCTGGGATCAGAGCTCAGAACCTTTTGTTTGCAAGACATCTCAACCCATACAAATTAATTTTAAATATATTAAATTAAGTCAGGAGCAGTGGCCCATGCTATTCAGAAGGCAAGCAGATCACTTGAGCCCAGGAGTTCCTGGCCATCCTGGGCAACAAAATGAGACCCCTGCTCAGGATAACTAACAATTTGAGGGTGAACCAAGTCCCACAACCCCCCAAACAGAACAAAATAAACAGAACAAAACAGACATGCACACTCATGTACACAAAAGACAGGTGTGGCACATGCCTCTTGTCCTGGCACTTGGAAAGCTGAGGCTGCAGGATCATAAGCTCGAAGGTAACCTCTGCTACCTAGTTGGATGTGGTCCATAAAACAAAACAAAGTAAAACAAAAACCAATCACTACACACAAAGCATAAAAATCTCATTAAAGTTATTATTATATATGCCATCAAAGGAGTATTATGAAATTAAGTAAAAATTAATTATCCCAGTGGCTATAATTTTTACCCCATATAAGAATTACCTAGGAAGCTATCTATAAAAATTCCTGTTGTCTGCCTGGATCCTACTCATATTGTGATGTAATGAGTTTAGGCACTGGGATTCATAAAAGGTTTGATATATAGCAGAGATCCACTGAAATAGCCAATGACAACTTCAAGATGTCACTGCCAGTATTTGAGGCTACTGCAGGTTATGAAGGAAGTGGTAATGTATTTCCCTAGGAGTATTCATCACATGATAGCAGCTTTTCTTATATGCTTCAAATATATGCTTCTAGCTAAATGTTTACATACTGCCATAGCTCCTTATTAAAAACACTATCTGAAGACCATTGAAAAGTTTTCTTTTATCTTCATTTCTTCCATTCTAAGAAGCATTAAAACCTATCTCCATTTTTCTATTCTAAGGAGCATTAAAACCTATCTCCATTGAATATATTAATCATCTCATCATTCAACAATTTTATATCTTTATATTTTGGAAATTACAAACTAATATGAAGTTGCAGTCTAGTAATTACAATGGCTGAATCCCCAATATGTAGTGGGAATTGAAAGCTTCTAGTGTTTTTCTTAGGAAATTAGTGAAATTTTAGTATTTTATTAGTCAAGTACTTTTCAAGGCAGCTGGTCGTCCCTAAAATAGTAAATCCTTAGCGAAGGTCTGATATAATTCATATAATGATATGTGGATCCATAATATGATCCACATCATCTCTTTAGCTTCATCTAGTTCAAATTCAGTAATAATCTACTTGCTATTCCCAGGTTCCCTTCCTGTTTTCACTACTGGAGACTGAAGCAAGGACTTTGTGCGTGTGAGAACCAGTGCTCTGAGCTATATTCCCAGCCCAAGATGTTCCATTTTCATGCAGCGACTGTGATGCTGAAGCAGGGTCTTTGTGTGTCTATTACTACTTATATATCCTACTGCATGGAATAGCTGCTATCTAATTAATTCCTTTTCACATGCACCCATGTCAATGTATGTGATATTGAAATATGATATAAATAATACAAAAATGAACAGAACTTTATCACTGAGATTGCTGGTTATGCCTGGAACATATTTAAAAATTTTTTTGAGTGTGGTAAAAAAATTCTGGGTGTGATGGGGAGGGGATTGAATCTATGCCTCATATATGCAAAGCACATATTGTTGAGCTATCAGTGGCTTCCTTCTTCCTTTCCTTTCCTCTCCTCTCCTTTCCTTTCCCTTACCTGTCTGTCTGTCTGTCTGTCTGTCTGTCTTTTTCAGCAGTGAAAGGGCTGGGCATTGCACAAATTTGGAACACACTCCACCACTAAGCTACATTGCCAGCCAGTTGGGATACATTGTTTCTGTTAGAAAAAAGAGAAAAAAGAAAGGGGGAAGGGGCTAGAACATGACCTCAAGCTTCTTCCATGAAGACTAAAGTTTATTCAAGAAGCTCCTCCAAAATTCCAGTAAGAGAGCAGCAATTTCCCCATGAGATGGAAATTACTACTGACTTGGAGTGAGGGATGCAAGTTTTTAACAGTTGGAGTGCAGGGGGGAGAAATTTAGGTTTGACCCGTTGGTTCTGTTCCATCCCAGAATAACCAGGAATCTGTCCAGTTGTCTGTTTTCCTTATCAGATCCTATATTTAGCAGACTTGAGCATGTATGAATTTTCTCATCCATTCAGAGTTTGTGGTAAGGAAATAGGTATTTCCTTTAACAATAAAAGCAAACCCAGCTTTCATTAGCAGGAAGAAAACCTTAGTGGAAAATTTCTTGACTTTATAACCTGAGTATGCTCCCACACAAGTCACCGTTCTTCTGAAGTTCTCTAAGCACAGTGATGCCACTTTCTTTAACATGAAAGCCCAATGACAAGGACTGAATTGTAGCATCTCTGTGACCAGTCTGCAATATTTTAAAAGATGTTTCTGGACTGGTGAGATGGCTCAATGGGTAAGTGGCTTGCCACCAAGTAGGATAACCTGAGTATGACCCACATTGTAGAGGGAAAGTAGTGACTTCCACAAGTTATCCTCTAACCTCCTATAATCTGTGGCATATGCATGCACGAATAAACAAGATCTTTTTTTTTTTAAGTTGTTTCTCTGGACAAACAAAAGTAATATATTGGGCTGGAGAGAGGACTCAGTCTAAGCCTCTGGCTTGCAAGTAGAAGGACCTAGGTTTGGATTCCAGATTCCACATAAAACAAAAACAAAAACCAGCCTGGCAAACCCTAGATAAAAGCAAAAAAGAGGTAGAAGCAATCCAGGATGACTCCTAAAGTCATCCTTGGGCCTCCACAGGCACACACAGTGCCCGCTGATACATACATGCAATAAGTAAATTTTTAAAAAATAGCATGTCCAGAGAAAGCAACTTGAAACTAGTTTTATCTGATGTTCTTTTTATATATTGCTGTATAGCAAAAATAACCCAGAATTCAGTTGTATATATCATCTTTCACAATTCCATGTGGGTCAACTGCTTGTGCATATAATTCTGCAACACAGAACAGTGGCCAGGGCCATGCCCTTCTGAAGGCTTGGAATATTCAAGATGAACTCACTCATCTGGCAGGTGGTTGGGGCTAGTTGTTGTCTAGAAGTTCAAGTGGGAATGCTAGCTGTTGGATTTTAAAACTTTTCATAAGGCTTCTTCAAACAGCTTAGATTCTAAGAGAACTTGTTTCATTATGCTACTACATCAAGAGGTCATCATTGTTCCTTTACCTAGAGTACTAGCAAACAGTTCAAAGTTCATACCCTAGAGTGGGGACTGGAAAATCTCCCCTTCTATGCAGTCTCCCCCCAGTGTCTCATTCATTGTGAGTTGACACCTATATCTAACTATGACATACACTTATATAAACTGCAGGAGGTACAGGGGTTGTAACTCAGTGCTAAGTTCCTGCTTTACATGCCTGAGGCCTGGGTTCAGTCCTAAACGGGGAAAATTGCAGTGCTGGGTCATATGGTACAGCTGCATATTTCATTGCATTCTATCCTGAAGGAACAGTATTCATGAGCTGCCCATGTACACATTATTTAGGAACAAAATGGAGCCAGGCATGGCGCCATGCAAGTGTTCTCCCAGCACCCAGGAGGCTGAAGAGATTTCACGTTTAAGACTGGTTCTAGCTAAACAGCAAGGTTCAGGTAAGCCTGTGATAGAGTGAGACTGTCTCTAAATGTCAACCTCTTGGCCAAACACAAAAGGCATCAATAAGGGCTACTAACATTTGAATTTTATTTAATCATTAATGTTTGACTTTCTCACTAGAGGAAGCAAGTTAGACATGAATTTTCAGGCCAAGGTATCGTAAACTGTGCTCAAGAATAACTGAAGAAATTCTAAATCCAGGTATGCTCCAAATCACATAGATGATATTTTCCATTACATTATCATTTAATCTACACATTAGTAAAATGCCAAGACGTTACAATTGGTTGTATTGAATACTGGTAAAAGAAAATTCTCCATCTTTTTTTTTTTAAGTAGGTAAGAGTTCATAGATCAATAATCTTGATTTCATCATGAAATTAAATTTTCTTTGCTTGAGTTCCCCTGAGTTATGAAACCACTGCTTATTTTCTTTTTTCTGTACTGGGGATTGGATCTTGAGTCTCATGTATGCTAAGTAAGCACACTCTATACTAAAGCTACATTTGCAACACTTTATTAAACTTTTTTTTTTTTTTTTGAGACAGGGTCTCCTTGAGCTGTCTAAGCAGGACTTGAACTGAGATTTTCCTGCCTTAGTCTCCCGAATAGGTGGGTCACAGGTATCACCACTAGCTTCTTGTTCTCTTCTTCATTATGGTGGCATCTATAGTGACAAAGTATGCTCGGGAGAAAGAAAATTAGGCGAACCTTTGATCTTTAATTCTGACAATACAGTTATTGTCAGAGGGAGATGCAAATTAGATGGAATTGGAAATTTGAACTTGGCCCTCCAGGATGTAATATTTTCACCTTCCTGGTTCATTCTCTCTCTTTTTGAGGATATGATGATACAGCTAAGGCATTATTATACGCTTAGTTGTTGATAGCTCATAATAACTCCAGACAGTATGTGTAGATTACCTACTGTATATATGAATGTACATATATATGAATATTTATTGAAGGCAACCAGTGCATTCCACAATACAATGTTCTATACTTACCTAAACAATAATCCACAGCAATTGCACCTAAGTTTCCCTTTCTGCTTTTGTTCTTTTTGTAGTGAACCTCCAAACTTTGATAAACATAACTGTAAACCATGGGCAAAGTAAAGCAGGTTGAAAAAAATCCTGGGAAATTATTTTAAAAAAGTGCAAAATTTGTTCCAAAGTAATTCGATGGTTGTGTTAAGACTACTTTTGTTTCTCAGGTAGAACAGTATTATCAATAACCTCAGAGACACAAACCTTAATTTTAGATCACCGAGACCATTTTACAGTGACCACGCTGTACTGAGAGCATTTCTACCATTACCATCTGCTCCTTTTATTAGAAGACAGTTAACAAATACCTTGAGCGCTCAAAAAACTGGATATGTCAAACTGTTTGCCCAAATTTGGGGAAGCAAAAATCATATCAGACGATTTTTGTAGTTTAATAATGGTTCTACTGAACAGGTATGAGTGAAAAGCCAGGTGGAAGCTCTCTCTCTCCTGCAGGAATCTCTCATTCCAGACTCCCTGAGGTGTCTCTTTTCCAGAAATTTCAGCAATGGGAGGCCACTGATGCTGCTTTAACCTTGAACCAATCAGCAATTCGAAGAATCAGAAAAAAATGTCTGCCTCATCTCTTATTTTTGGTTTTACATAGTACTTTCGCCATTTTTTTTTCTTGAGTATTTTAAAAAGGTGCAATTTTAAAGTCATCTCCCTTTTTTTTCCCCTCACTTTGCTTCTCTCCTCAAATTTCCAAATGATAGTTGAAACTTCGTCCACTTTTTCAGGACCATTCCAAACAAGTCTTTCTCAACTAAACTCATTTCTCAAGCCAATCTATGCCTGTCTTCCTGATTCAGAGTGCTTCCTTTTACTTTATCCCATTTTTGGCTTGCTTTCACTTTAGAAATCTGGGAGTATTTTAAACATTATCAATATTCGATGGTCTTATGACCCGGGAAAATACTATTACTTTGAAAACCCACCTCCCCTCTGTTGGGTTTGCACCGATGCCCAGGGAAGCCTGCTTTGCCTGACGGCAGCGGAGGTGGCGGGAAAGGGCACTTGGTCTGTAATGATACGAACTAGCTTCACCTCTAAAAACTTATCTTTTTAACAAATGTGAGACTGGGCCAGGCTTAAAAGACAGGGCCCTATCCCGGTCTCCCCACACGCTGCTCCAAGCAGCAGCCTCGGGCGACGGCGGGAGAGGTTGGGATCAGCGAGAGGCCAGGGGCGGGGAAAGCAACCCGCGCTCCGACCCGTAGGTCCCTCTGGTGTCCTCCAGCCTTGACAACGCAGGGCTGCTGCTCCCCGCGCCAAGGGACCCGCGGTAACCTAACAACAGCCGCGCCGAGATCGCCGCCACCGCGACGCCGCACAAAGCACCTTGCCAGCTCTAGCTGGAAGACCTGCCCCCCCCATGTCTTCCCCGCCCCGAGATACCTGCGCCGCGCGCTCCCGGGCGCATGCCCGCCCTCCCGCCCGCGCGGCCGCTCCAGAAAGCGCGTGCCCGACAACCCCCGCCCGTGTGTCTCGCGTCCTCCGCACCCACCTCGGCCCGCCCGCGCGTCCCCACCCCACGGCGCGGCCGCTTCGCCGCCTCGGCGCCCGCCCCACCGTCCCGCGCGCTCGCGCACGCGCACGCCGCGCCCGGCAGCCCTCGGCGCTGTCATGGCGGCCGGGAGCAGCTTCGGTGGGCACAGGGGCACCCTCGCGAGCCGCGGCCAGGCGAGCCGTGGCAGTGGCGGCCTCGGCACCCGTAGCGGCCCGCACGGCGGAGTCAAAGCGCCGACAGGGGCTGCCCCTGCAAAGGCCGAGCGCAGAGGTGGGGCGGGCCCGGGAAAGCCTGGAGTTCCGTGCAGCCGCGGGCTCTCGGGGGAAGCGGACTGAGGGAAACTTGGAGGCGGCGACCAGGTGCACTGCCCTCTCCCCCCGTCCCCCCCGGTCCGCGCCGTCCCGTCGCACCGCCCTTCCTGCCACCGCACACGCCGCCCAGCCTCGCCTCCCCGCGCCCCAGGTGCCCGGGAGAGGTGCTCCACTCCTCCCCCTGGGCCGAGCGCCGGGGAGAATCGCCGCCCCCTTCCCCCGCCTTTTCCTGCCCTGGATCCTGCCGCCACCTCGGCTGGCTGCGCCCCGGCGGGGCGGAGGACGAGCCCGGAGTCTCTGGGTGAGGAGGGACTCGTGTCTAGGTGGCCCCCGGCGCTCCCGCCTCGGCCCCGCCCGCGGCCCCCCGGCCCCCCGGCTCCCCGGCCCCCCGGCCCCGGCCCCCCGCAACACTCCGCTCCGCGGTGCACCTGTGCCGCTGCGCGCGCCCAGCCGGGGCCGCGGGGGAGGAGTGAACCTGTTCCGGCCTGCAGGACCCGCCTTCCCCCAGCCGGCTAGCCTGCTCGGGCCGCGGGGGGCCGCGCGGGCTGCCTCCGTAACTCCTACGACCGCGGACGGTCTTCCCCGAGCCCCCCAAAACCCCCCGCCGCGAAGCCCAGCCCATCTAACATCTGCTTCATCTCCCAATAGGGTTTGGCGTTGCTGTCAGTCTCGGGGGAGAGAGATCGGACAAATATTCTCCGAGAGGAGCCAGGCGGCGCTCAGGACTGTCCCCCCTCAACTGCTTTTGGGGGTTCCTCCTCAACTCGGAGCCGAGCCCCTGCTTGCTTGCGCGGTGCGCTTGTGGGACTTGGCTCCACCGCCGCGGCTGCCAGCCCGGGGCAACTCCGAGGTGCCCTTCCTCCCGAACTAGTCATGGCCAGCGAAGACTCCCGTGTCCCCTCCCCGCCACCAACAGGTGACGACCGGGGCGGTGGAGGGAAAGAAGAAACCCCAGGCGAAGGGGGCGCCTTGTCTCTGAAGCCCGGGCTCCCCATTAGGGGCATCCGGATGAAGTTCGCCGTGCTGACGGGCTTGGTGGAAGTTGGAGAAGTCTCCAACAGGGACATCGTGGAAACGGTCTTTAACCTGGTAAGGTGAATAATTGATAAGCATATACTTTTCTCGGCGCACTGCAGAGCCAGACGGTGAGCCGGAGTCGTGTGTTTCGCCCCGACGTACGGCTTTTTCCATGGACAGACACAAAATTCTACTTGACCTAAATCAAACACTTTCTTGTATTTCAGTTTAAAGGGAGTCGTACACATCTTGGTGTTTTGTGTCCTTAGTGTTGAAGGAAACATAACTTTTTTTTTTTTTTTTTTTGTTAAGGAAATAAATGTTGAGGTGGAAGTATTTATTTTTTTGTGGAGCAGGTGTTTAGTGGAGAAGCGTGCTGTAGTTTCTTTCCTCTTTAGAGTGAATGTTGAAGTCTGCATTTCCTAACATTTTAAACTTTTGGAGTTGAGATAAAGTCTTTGCCCAAGTTGTGTTGGGAATTCACGTTCATAGTGCAAATAAAAAGTTTATTACAAGATTTGTACTTTTAAATTTGACAAGTTTTATCATCAGAAATAAAGGTTAAGTTTTAAATGATCAGGGTTATATTTAAAAGATTGTGAAAATTCGAAGGACTGGGGCAGACAGTACAATCTTTAATCTTTATGTTTCTTTTGTTAATTCTTGTCTAGCAATAAAACATATTTGATCAGTGGAAATTGCTTTTCCATTCTTAAAAATATTTATCTTTAGTGGAGACTTTTTAAAATTCCAACTTTGGCTGTTTATTTAGCCCTAAAATAATTTCCTCTCTCCTAATACTAATAATGGTCTCAAATATAAGTGAGCATTAGTTTTTCCCTTTGCCTTGGTATTTTCAAGGTTAGGCTTGTTTTATGCCGGAGTGGTTAATTATTTCCTTCATTAGACTTTTACTGCTAGTCTGATCATTTGCAATAGAACTTCTAGAATGAAAAAGTAGTTAGATGACATTCACTTACTTTTGAAATGTGAAAATGTCAAGCAATATGGTAGGTGTTTCTCTACCATTTTTGTGATTTTTGTATATAAATGCCCACAGACACGCATGTATGCATTTTAAAGCTGTATATTATGGAAAATAGAATCTGGTATCTGTCATCCAGTGTCAGCATTTTGTGATCTTGTGTGTGTGTGAAACTCTCATATGTGAGTCTCTCCATATAGATATGCCAAAAATTGATCTATTTCTTGTGGGGAAAAATTGGTCTGTCTCTTTACATTAGTACTTTGTATGATAAAACAGAAATCTGTGGTAGGGATATAGTCTGTAATTAGTTGTGTGTGAAGACGAGACATTCTTTAGCAGGAGAATTCAGACTTCTGTTCTTAGATATGCTGTGTGGGGTTGGGTGAGCAAATATGAATCATTTGCATTTTTATCATTAAAGAAATTAAATTTCTGATGTGATAGTTTGTTAAGTGCTCCCTCGATGGGCATAGAACTTTTAAGGTCATAGCTAGTTCCTTCACAATTGCATCAGTGCAGCCCAGTCAGTCTGTGGTAGGGTGGGATAGAACCTTGTCCGTTATACTTCATCATTCTCTTTTCAGATGGGGCAGGGAAAGTTGCTGGAAGGATTAGATAGTTATTACTTTCCTTTATTATCATTTATAGTATTATTATGATCAATATTCAGGTTCTTGCTCTTTAGGAAATTTTGGAAACTAAAGTATTGGGAGTGTAGCTGGTTCCTCTCAGTGTTGTTACTTAATATTTCCTAATTAATAGTTACAACTCGAGTTGTAATTCTACTTAAAGAAGGAAGGTCCATTAACTAGTAAGTATGATTTTCTTTAAAAAAATTGTCTTATCCTCTCTGTGCCAGGCAGTGGGCCAAGTGTTTAGGAATCTAGTTTAACTCTTCTCCAAACAACTCTTCTGATATGTGTATGCCATCTTATTGATGAGGAAACTGAGACATTGGACAGTTCAATTCGACAATTTTTATGTCTTAAAAATCTTTTATTTATTTATATATTCTTCCTCTCAAATTAAATTGAAAAAATATATAGAGAAAATGTGTATGCATGTCATGGCACATAGTTGGAGAGCAGAGGACAATTTTCAGAAATCAGTTCTTTCCTCCCACCATATGGGCTTCCAGGGATTGAATTTTGGTTTCCAGTGTTTTTTTTTTTTTTTATTCCTAAACTTTATTATGAATTCATGCAAAATACTCCAGACCAATGTGTTTTAATCCTCATCTTCTTCCTCTTCTTCATCCTGGTTAATTTGGAAACAACGTAATTCATAATTTCCTCGTTGTTAGCAACTATGTGTAATCAGTCATGTAGATTATTCTTCTTCAAATATTTTGGTAAGATAATTCAAATACCTTTTGGAAAAAGGCACCTTAGAGGTTATGGTTATCTTGTTCTTGCTCCTTTCTATGATGTGGCCACCAAAATTCCCAGCCTTTTCGCTCACTTTGATTGTCTCCTGGAGGAGCTGCTTGAAATTGGCAGCATTCATGATTCCATCTTCTACAGGGTGGGTGCAGTCAAGTGGGAACTTCAGAATCTGCTCCCCTCTCCCTTTCTCTACAAATTTTTTCATGGGCACCATGGTGGTAGGGGAGGCAGAAAGGGTGGTCTTCAGGTTTTTGAGCAGGCGCCTTCCCCACTGAGTCATCTTGGTGGACCAATTTGACAGTTTTTAGAACGATAGTTTTTCCAGGAATATATCTGTCTCATGATCCTGTGTAAAGTTGTTTGCAACTCTCAACAAGTTTGTTTATCTTATTCTTTGCTTCCCCCAGTATGAGGACACAATAGTTTTTGGTCCTGATACATATGATAAAAATCTTCACCAGTAGACAATTTCTTTTTATTATTAACTTTAAAAGAGCTTTCTAAAACATCACTTTAAAAAGTCTTAAAAGTAAAAAGCAATTTTCAGTTTATGTAGTTTCTTATTTAATCTGATTACAAAGTTGATTTTATTGTGAGTGAGTGTGTGTGTGTGTGTGTGTATGTGTGTGCACATGGAGGCCAGAGGTTGGCATCTGGTGTCTTCCTCAATATTTTCTTCATCTAGTTTTTTGAAAACAATCTCTCACTAAGCATGAAATTTGCACATTCAGCTATCTAGTTGTCTAGTGAGTCTTAGTACTATTTTCCCAGAACTGGGATTACAGGTGTAGACTTCCATGCTGGCACACTTGGGTGCTGGGGATCGAAGTTCAGGCCTCCTTCTTGCTGAGAAAGCATGTTACCAACAAAACCATCTTCCTCAGCCCCAAGTTTTTTTTTTTTTTTTTTTTCTTCCCACTTCAATCATGGTCTCACTATGAATACCTAGTTGACTTGGAACTTTCTATGTAGGCTAGGTTGCTCTCAAACTTGCAGTACTTCTTGAATTCTGGGATTATAAATTTGTACCACCATGCCCAGGATTAACTTTTTTCAGTATATTGGATTAAAACTTCCAAAACTGTGAAATTAGGATGCAAAGGAAAAAAACCCTGTGAAACTTCCATCTTTAAAGAACATGTATATTAACAATACTGTCACCACTTGATTTTTTATTATAAATATAAACTATTCACAGGTGTCATTACTTTTTCCAATCTTTAGGTATATTGTTGTTAAAGTAGGAATATATATGTTACATCTTTTTTTCTTTATTATTACTTTTAAAAAATAGCATCTCATTGTGTTGGCCCAGTCTGGCTTTATCCTTTTAGACTCAAAGTAATTTTTTTGCTTCAGCCTCCCTAGTAGCTGGGATTAAAGGCATGAATCACTGTACATTTTGGAAATATATATTCTACAAATTTGTTTTTACTATTTAACTTTGGGCTCTTTAATAAGTTTTCACTGTTACATTAAACAACTTTCCTTCAGGGTTACTAGATAGGAAGTGGTAGAGCCATGGAATAACTCCAGATGTCTGGCTTTATGGAAGGCTGCTTCTAGACATGGCTAATGTAGCTTGAGTTTTCTCTGCTATGAAGTGTACTATCTCCCTTGTAGTTTCTTTTGCAAATCCATTTTTCAGTTAAGTTTTGATAATGTTGCACTAATTTGTTCAAGTATTTCAAGCTTCTTGACTTTTACATTTTTTGTTACAATTTAAAACGATTTTTTATTTCATTTGTACATGTGTTGATTTGTACTTTTAGATCTAGAATAATTAATATATTAACATGTTTCAAGAACTTGCTGAGTTTAAGGTTTCCATTAGGTATTTAAAGGTGTTGAGTGTTATTTAATTGGAGAATAATGTTTGTGGAGAGTTGGTAACAAATTCATGTTTTCATGATTTGTGTGTGTGTGTGTGTGTGTGTGTACAAAGGGGTACTGTGTGTGCCTGTGGAAGCCCAAGAGTGACTTTGGGAACCGTTCTAGATTGTTCTATCTCATTTTGCTTTGTTATGGAGTTTCTCATATTCAACATTTAAGGCAGGAAGTACATGCTAATGCCATTTCTACCTGGTATTTTTACTTGGGGTTTGAGATCTGAACTGAGTCTTTCTGTTTTTAAGCCAGAAGTTTAACTTCTGAGCCATCTCTCCATCTGGTTGTTTTTGTGATTTTTTAAAGAAACAGTATTTTTATTTATTCTTTTGACAGTTTCATTCATGTATACAATATATGTTGATCATGTTCTACCCCATTCTCTTTTCACTTCCTATAGTCTCCTTTGAATACTTCCCTCCCACCATTATGATTCCCTCTTTTTGTCTTTCCTCCCCCTTCCTTTAATAATTTATTAAGTCTTGTTAGGGCTGCCTACACAGTAAATCGGTATCCACTGAGCTTGGGTAACCTCTCTCTCAGTGGTGGCCACACCTCTGAAGAAAAATGTCTGTCTCCCAGGAGCCATCAACTGCCAGTAACCCTTCAGCTAGGGTTAGGAGCCTTGTAAGCCTCTCTCCCAACCATTCTTGCAGGTAACCATAGTGACTGTGTTCATGGGTGCATCAGCCATGTCATGCCCAGAGACAGAACATTGAAGCACACTTTCCCATTCTCTGCCTCTTAAATTCTTGCCTCCCTCTCTTCTATGATGTTCTCTAAGATTTGAGTGGGTTTCATATAGATGCTTCATTTAGAGCTGTGAACTTAACAGAGACTTATTCTTAGCACTTTGACTAGTGGTAAGTCTCTGCTCACTACAGAAGCATGCTTATCTAACAAAAGTGAGAGCAGCACTAATCCATGGGTAAATATTTAGAAGGATGTTTAACACATCTTAACATATGCATTTAATAAGCCAACAAGTAGTAGGTTCCCTGTCTAGAAACTATGATCCCAGTAACCATATTCTTTGACCAGATTTATAGTACCAGACTTGAATTTCCTTCTATGAAACAGGCCTCAGATCCAATTAGAAAGTGGTTGGTTACCACCATAATAGTCATGCCACTATTGTACCAGTGAGCATATTTTGCCTTGCTAGATCATTGTAGTATACAGGGTTTAGCACTGGTTAAGATGGTTGATGTCTTTTCTCCTCCAAAGTCTGCAAAGTACCATCTGGTACTATGAAAGCTAATACTATGAAAGGGAGGAAGTTTTCTGGTCAGTTAAAGCTTGACTGTTGAACCTGCAACCAAAGTGTGACTGTGTCTTCAGCAATAATAATTTGTTTTGCTTTGTTTAAAAAGTATGAATTTTTTTAAACAGGGTCTTATGTAACCCAGGCTGTCTTTGAATTTGCTAGGTAGCCAAGGATAATCTTGAATTTCTATCTTCCAACTTCTTCCCAAGTACTAGGATTGAAGGTATATATCACCATACCTAGTTTAGTTTTGAATGACAGATCCTTCTGCCTCAGTTTCCAGAATACTAGGATTACAACTATATACTTATATCACTATGCTAAAGCCTGCTATTTTTATTTATTTATTTATTTATTTTTAATTTTTTAATTATTTTTTATTATTTATTCAATTGCATGTGTGCATGCGTGTGTGCACATGTGTGTGTGTGTGTAGACCCATGGACGAATTTGGGAACCACCATGGACCACCTCCACCTCCTTGTTTACTTTGCCCTGGGATTTACAGGCTCTGCCCTACCAGGACCAGAAATGCAGGCGGCCGCCGCCTCCGCCTGGCATCCATATGTGGGGTCTAGGATCCGAACTCAGCACCTTCCGCCTGCAAGGCAGAGGCCTAACCCCTGAGCCACCTCTCCAGCCCCGCCTGCTATTTTTAATCAAAATATTAATATAATTTTTATTATCCTTGTGTAGCAGTGGATATATATTACTGAATACTAGGGTATAAATACTCTGTTCATTCTGATAGTATATGAAATACCTTTGGTGATCTTCAAAAACAACACCAGCTATACTAGTCCAGATGATTGCTGTCTCACAGTAATATGGATCCAGTGGTGTCACATTTTTTTATTTTTGGGAAATATTAAGAATCTTTATATAGGGGCCAGAGAGATAGCTCAGTAGGTAAGGTGCATGTCTGCAAACCTGGTGACCAGAGTTTGATCCCTGAAAGCCCACATGATAGAAGAATAGTTGTCCTCTGACCTCCATTCATCCATTCAAGTCTGGACTCTATGTGGACCTTCTCATTCTCATAAAAAACTAGATTAAAAAAAATCCCTTAACAGGCTGGAGAGGTGGCTCAGGGGTTAAGCCTCTGCCTTGCAGGCGGAAGGTCCTGAGTTCGGATCCCAGATCCCACGTATAGATGCCAGGGGGAAGCGGGGGCCTGCGCTTCTGGTCCTGGTAGGGCGGAGCCTGTGAATCCCGGGGCAGAAGGAGGTGGAGGCGTCCATGGCGGTTCACGAATTCGTCCGTGGTTCTAAACACACACACACACACACACACACACACACACACACGCACATACACACGCACATGCGCACAGTTAAATAAATAATAATAATAAAAAATTAAAAAAAATCCCTTAACATGTTAATTAAAATATTTAAAAATTTCATGTGGACCATATAGATCATAAATAATTACTACTGAAATTTGTATACAAACTTGATTTAGAAAGATAATCATCCAATGGTTTTCTTTATTGTTTGTATCCAGAATTATTTCCTCCATAATACCTATAATCATATATTTAAAGATTAAGAGTATTCCACTCCATAAACAATGCTCATAATGATCTCTGTGCCCTACATCCCTTGTAATCTGTTTTAAAAGTAATAGAAAACTCAAACTTGTTTGAGTATAATGGAAGGATTTATATGTTTATTTATCTGAAGTCCAAAGGTAGGGCAAGACTTACAGTACCATTTCTTTCTCTTTCTGTTTTGTTCTTCTTGACTTCGGCTTTTGTCTGTTGCTGTTCTCTTTCTGTTTTGTTCTTCATGACTTCGGCTTTTGTCTGTTGCTGTTCCTCTCATGGTTGTATTTTGGTTGCCAGGGCAGTAGAACCACATGTATTTTTATTCATGGCTTCATATTTTCATGGGGTACCTATGCCCCTTCTGCCTCTGATAGGATGACAGTGGCTGCAATGTGCTGAGGAGTTTTAGCAGTGTGCATATTTTACATACATAATTCACTCATTTTTTAGTCAGTTTTTATTTTTTATTATTTTTAAACTTTTATTTATTTATTTATTTTTGTCTATGTATCAGTGGACACTGTGTGTCCAAAAGTCTTTGGGAATCATCCTGCATTGCTTCTGCCTCCTTTTTGCTTTGCTATAGGATTTCCCATGCTCTGCCCACCAGGGCCAGAAGTATAGGCCATGGCTGTTTCCACCTGGCATTTTTTACATGGGTCCTGAGATCTGAACTCAGGACCATTTGCTTTCCAGGCAGAATATTAATTGAGCTATCTCTGTAGCCCATTAGTCAATTTTTAGATAGCTTTGCAACCACTGGTACAACCTAATTCTATTTATCTATGTGATCCAATTTTGGAACATTTAAATGCTATACTCTAGACATTGAAGGAAGTTTTACAGTTTCATTGTGTATGTGATTTACTTATTTTTGGGGGGTGTGCAGTAAAGAGGAGGGTCGAAATTTACCTTTTTGTGTATGGTTATCTGAATGTGTGCCATTTGTTGAAATTTTTAGCAGTGGTACTTGCTATAAATCATTTGGCTGGAAATGTAAAAATTTGTCCAGTTTCTTTTAGCTTTCATTGACGTGTGTGTGTGTGTGTGTGTGTGTGTGTGTGTGTGTGTGTGTGTGTGTGTGTGACTGTGTGTGGCATTTTTGTGTCAAGTCTGGGTGTCATCCATTCAAGTCTGGACTATATGTGGACCTTCTCATTCTCATTGATTTCTCTTTACCTTGTATTTTGAGACAGGCTCTCACTGAACCTGGAGTTCTCTAGTCAGCAAACTGGGATCATAGGATGTACGTAAGCTTGTGTGTGAGTGTGTGTGTGTGTGTGTGTGTGTGCGCCCACGCGCACACTTGCTAGGAATCCAACCTCAGGTCCTCATGCTTGTTACACAAACATTGACTGAGCCATCTCTCCAGCCCTTTGGGTATGGTTTTTATCATATGATTTTAAGTCACTTTAGTATTTGTTTTTTAACTTGAATTTATTTTCAAAATAGTCTAATACCCTCCCACCCCTATTTTTGGTGGTTTTTGGGATTGAACCCAGGGTCTTGTGCACACTAGAAAAATGCTCCACCACTGAACTGTATCTTTAGCCCCTGTTAATTTTTACTTTGAGATGGGGTCTTCCGAAGTTGGCTGGGCAGCTTTCTATTTTGCTTACCTTTCTGCGGCAGCCTCCCAGCTAGCTGGCATTCCAAGTGACCAGCACCATAATATCTGCTCTTAAAGTAGTTTTTCTCCCCTCCTTTCTCTTCACTGTTCTTTCATTTACTTTCATAAAATGGAATGATTACTTAGAAACCTGAATGTTGACTTCTGGTGAATCTGGTTTAGAAAATGTTAGGACAAAATACGACGATAAAAAACAGGGGTGGGGGAAGGAGTGTAGGTTGGATAACAATTACTTAAATAATTAGATATGAATGAATCAGCACTAGATTTCTTTAACACAGTCAAATGATTGTAGTTTCCAATAATTCATTATGTATTTTATAAAGAACTAGAGAAGTTTGAAAAAATAAGTATTTAAGGAGATGGAAATTCTAAGTTACTCTGATTTGATCCTTGGATTTTGCATGTACATAGTGAATTATAACCCATAACTATGTAAAGTTATCATCATTTGTTACATGCAAATAAAGTTTCATGTAAAAAAAGTTAAAAACAGAGCTGGCAAGATGACTCATTGGGTAAAAGCACTTGTCTCCCAACAACAGTGTGAAGAGAGAACTGACTCTTTTAGGTTATTTCCTAACCTTTACATGCACACACATACAAATAAATAAATGTAAATAAAAATTTTGAAACAAAAGAAATTTAAAAAGGATGGGTAGGATACTCAGAAATAGTTTGTGTGATTGAAATGTGCTTGTTGAAGTAAAGCTATGAGACTTTAGATAGGCAGCTAGGTACCAAGTGATTTCTCAGGTATGTGACTGTGATTTTAGTCTTCTAATTTTGTTGTCTCTATTTTACTTTAGAGTTCATTCCTGTTTAGTTCTCAGACTTCTTTTTCCCAGATGAATTCCATCAATTTCTTAGAGAGTTGTGAAGGGCTGATTCCCTTCCCCTTGTTCCTGATTAATTAAAAAAATTAACTTCATTTTTTATTTTTAGAAAATATTGTTACAGGGGCTGGAGAGGTGGCTAGGGGGTTAAGCCTCTGCCTTGCAGGCAGAAGGTCCTGAATTCGTATAGACGCAGGGTGGAAGCAGGGGCGGCCTGCGTTTCTGGCCCTGGTAGGGCGGAGACTGGAATCCCCAGGGAGAGTAAACAAGAAGGAGGTGGAGGCAGTCTATGGTGGTTCCCCAATTCGCCCATGGTTCTACACACACATACACACATGCACACACATGCACACATGCACAATTGAATAAATAAATAATATTTTAAAAAAAGACTCTTAAAAAACTATTTTAAAAAAAGAAGAAAATATTGTTACAGAAAAATGAAAAAAACCCATAAATTATGAACTTTATTTTATTTATTCATTTTTTTTGAGACAGGGTGTCCAGTAGTGCAGATTGGATAGCCTTGTACTCTTCTTACCCTGCTTTCTCTACTCCCAAGTCCTGGGATTGTAGGCATGTAATAACTTCATCCAGTCAACCATGTTTCTTTAGGGATAATCTGTTACTTGAGAATTGAGCAAGAAGTTGTCTTTGTCAGTGAGATCAATGTTCTGTTGTATAATGACTTCACTAGTGTAGCATTTTTACTCATAAGCTATATTGAATCTCTTAAAGTTGTGGGAATTTAAAATAATTTTATATGTACTGAGGTGTTTGGATTTCTTTCCTAGTTAAAATACTTCTCTCATGAAGTCATATAAGTATATTAAATCCTTAATATAGTTTTATATTCTTTATACTTTAAAACCTTAAATTTATCTCATCATGTAAATAACATATAAAACATTGAACACAAAGCATGTAAAAAAGTGCTAACTTATTGCTTCTTGGCCATTTGGCTAAGATCAAATGTAAAAAGTGCTTATTTAATGTTAGTACACAAAAATTTAAGAAACAATAATATGGTAGTTCATTTTAAATGAGCTGTAAGGGCATATTTTTTTCAATGTTTTATTTTTTTGCCTATTTATACAAGTTCAATAAGTACCCTCTTCTTTATCCTCCCCCCAGGATGTGTTTTTAAAAACAAGGTAGGCAACAATTTAGTGAGGTTCATTAGTGTTTAAAATGGAGAAAAAAACAGTTGAGCAGAGTTAGGAGTATGGCCATTAAGACCAAGATCAGCTGGTCTACGTGGCTGGGTTCCAGCTAGGTGAGCCAGCGCTGCTAGATGGAGATCTTGTCTCAATAAACAAAAGCAAACAAAAACCATTAACGATGATGATATAAAATTATTAGGAAATTTGATGAGCATTCCTACTAGCTCATTTTCTTAGACTGGTATGAAACTATAAATATTTAAGCAACTCAAATGCAAAGAATTTCAGAGTAATTTTCTTTATAGGTGGTGGCTTCCTTGTCAGTGGTGAGTGAGGCAGTGCTCACAGCCACAAGTACAAAGGAGGTTGCTGTATGTGCTCACTAAAGCATATGGTGGATTTGTGTGTCTTAATTTGTTTTGAAGCTTTTGGAGTAAGTTTTATTTGTAGTAATAGTGAGATGCTGCAAGGCTCTTAGGATAGGAGGGAATTTATGGTTGGTGTACTTTTGATGTTAATCTTTTTGAGAAGATAACAATTGATAATTTAATAGGTTTACTGAATGCTTATACTATGTGCTGTGATGCATTTGACATATTTTTATTCTTAGTTTTTCATGGCATGTGTGCCTGTCTGCCATAATGCCTATGTTTTATAAGAGTGAGCTAAAAAATAACAGGGCTGTGTGTGTGAGGGTAACATTTTAACCAGAACACTCACAAAATCAGCATTTATCCTAACGAGGTTGCTAATGAGGTTTCTCTCTGGCATTACAGTAGCTGGTGTTACAGTGGAGTGTATAGTGTCCTTCGATACAGGTTTGGTAGTATTCTTTAGCTTCCGCTAGAGAACTTTTTTTTTTAGACCAGTGCTGAAAATTTGATCTAAGATGTAGGTTCTGCATTGTTGAATCATTTTAATACAGCAGGAGAATTTTGCATTTTTCATCTGTTGTAGTTTGACAAGTACTTAATGTAGTGGAGAAAGCATATTGGTTTTTGAAATCATTAAAGTAGATACCATATACATTAAAGGAAAGCAATTTTGTTGTTTTCTTTTTTTCTTAAGGTTTTGCATATAACTATGGACTTATCTAAATTTTGTTGGAAAAATTGTTTATGAAATAACTCCTCTTCATATTCTTCCCATTTATTCTCTTATTTAATTACTTTGAGATCAGGTTTCCTGTAGCATAGGGTGGCATTGAAGTCACTGTGCAGCTGAGGACAACCTTGAGTCATCATCACACTCCCAAGTACTGGGATTATAATGTATGTCACCATGCCCAACTTTATTCTACTTTTTAATAGTTTTGTAGGAGGTGATTGAGAGTAGAGTTGTATGCTTAATACCCCCTTTATAAATGATGAAAATGATAAAAAGCAATTAAGTAATTTGTATAAGTCACTGAACAGTGATCTAATTCAGACCTCTAGACCACTAACACATAGGTGGTGCATAGACATCTTTTAGTTATGTAACTAAATGTCTTTAATTGAATCAGGGCAGGTATCTTGATCATTTAAAATTTGTCTGTCATAGACAAGTTTTTTTTTTTCTTTAAATAACTGAAATTGTATGTTGGGAAAAAGGAGGTTTTAGTGAATATAATGGTTAAATTGGATGGAATCAGTGACATAGTTCATTATTTTACAAAGTCCTGGGGCTTCCTTTTATTTTCATGGTTCAAATTTAGTTGGTTAAGCTTCTAAATAAATAACTTTGTAGTTGATCATATAGTAAACTAGAATTTGGGCTGGGGTGAACTCTAGGGGTAAAGTATTTACCTAGCCTTAGCCTAATCTCTGTAAATAAACAAGTAGTCCTAGAATTTTAATATTTTGTGTGACTTTTACATAGTGGCCACATTGAGCCCCTTAATAGAAATGATAGTGCCTTTATTAGCTTAATTCTTGAGCCATCTCTCCAGCCCAAAATTCACTCTTTTAAATCAGTGATTTAAATCAAATTCACAAAATGTCATAGCATTCCTGATGCAGACTGTCTTCCTAACTGTAAGAAGAGACCTCATATTCAAAAGCAGTCATTTCTCATTTTTCTTTCCTGGTAACTACTAACATGATTTTGTCTTAATATAGATTTGCTTATCTTGGACAGTTTATAAAAATGGAATTACATAACTTTTTGTGAAACTTCTTTCACATCATGGTGTTGACAAGGGTCACCTGTACTGTAATATGTATCAGTACTTCATTCCTTTATAATAGCCAAACAATATTGCACTGTGTGGATATATCACAATTTCTCATATATCTTTTGAATTGAATTTGGCTTGTTTCCATTCTCTGGATGTTGCATAATGAATAATGATGTTGTGAACATTCCTATACATTTTTCTGGGGTGTACACCTAGCGTATAATAAAGCTGGGCTTCATGGTAACTCTTTAACATTTTGATTCCTTTCAGGTGATCATTCTGGTTTGCAATGTTACAACCATATATGTGGGTTCTCATCTTTTCCTATCTTTACCATAATTTGTCATAGTAATTCTAGAAAGCAAGAGTGAGAGTGGTAAGAAAGAAAGTTTACAGTAGAAAAAGGAGGATGGAGGTGGTTAATAAAGGGTAAAAATTACATAAATCCATTATATTTGTGTATGAAATTCTAAAAGAATAAAAGTAAAAAGCCAACAGGAATTTTATTAGGCAGTTCTCTGAAAAAAATGTCTTAGTAAGGCAGAAAAGTATGCCCAACACCATTATCCGCCAGGTACACATCACACCACAAGCACTTACCTCATATTTGGGGATCTGAATTCCAGTAAGACAGGTGTTTTACCTGCTGAGCTATTCCCCCAGCCCTCGACTAGATCTTTTATGTTTGACTAGTTTGATGTTACCTTCCTTTTGTGAAACAAGTGTCTGCAGTAGGATCCGTTCTTTCATTCAGTGAATATTTGTGAAGCAGTGACTGCGGGTCTTGGGAGTAGTGGGTGCTGGGAAGGAAGCCATGAGTAAGATAAATATGGAACTTGTCTCTATGGAGCTTACTATACTGCATCTTTAGCTTCCAAGTGAACCATTTGTTCAACTTGTATCCTTTTCTTTGATTTTTTCTTTCATTTATTTATTTTTTAAATAATAGTTATTGCTATTATTGTGTGTGGGGTGTGTGTGTGTGTCTGTGTATGTACAGACCCATGTGCCATGGCATGTGTTGATGATCAGAGGACAACTTTATGGAGTTGATTCCTTCCATCTTTTCATGAGTCCTGGGAATCAGAATGAGGTTGTCAGGCTTATGCAGCAAGTACTTTTCACCTGCTGAGCCATCTCACAGCCCTAATTTTTCTTTTGTTTTCTTTCCTTTCTCATTTCTGATCCCTTTCCTCTTCCCTCCCCTTTCTTTCCCTTCTCTTCTCATCTTAATTCTCTTTCCATTTCTTTGTTATTTTCTTTTTCTTCCTTTTTTCTTTTGGTGGGAATTCTCAAAACTAGGGCTTTGTACATGCTAGACAAGTATTATACCATTGAGCCCCTAAATTTGTTTTCTAATCTTTCATAAATCCCTACTTATTATTCCTATGTTTTGATTCTCCAAGAAAATTATAAATTTTTGTGTGTGATTTTTTTTTTTTCTAGCATATTGACCATACAGGGCACTGAGAGAATGACACTGTTTCTCATTTATCTTTCATTAGGAATTCTTTTTCTTCTCCTTATCTAGCTGAACCATCTAGAAGGATAGTCTTGCTCCAGTATGTAAGTGCAATTCAGTGGAGTATTTGGTTTCTTATTCTTTTCCACTTCATCTATAAAGAAGGGAGAGGGAAGAGGGAATGTGTGCTGCATGTATGAATTTTTCTACTATATTCATGTATGAAATGCTAAAACAATAAAAGTAAAAAAAACCCAAGAATTTTAATAGGCTGTTCTTCAAAGACTATGTGCCGGGCTGGAAAGATGCCTCAGAGATTAAGACTCTGTCTCACAAGGAGAAAGTCCTGAGTTCCGATCCCAGATACCATGTAAAAATGCCAGGTGGAAATAGCAGTGGCCTGCACTTCTGGCCCTGGTGGGTGAAACCTGGGAAATTCCAGGATAAAACATAAAGGAGGTAGAAGTCATCTAGGATGATTCCCGAAGTCACCCTTGGTCCTCCACAGGGACACACAATGCCCTCTGACAGAGAGACAGACAGACAGACAGACAGATAGACACACACGCAAAATAAATGAAGTTAGAAAAAGAATTAAAAAAAAAGAATATGTACAGATGGCTAACAAGCCAAAAAGTGTGCGTGACACCATTATCTAGTGAGGACACACCACAGTAAGCATCACTCATTTTTGCCATTGTTTTATTTTTACCGTGTTTGTTAGAACTAAATTTGAACTATATATATATATATATATATATATATATATATATATATATAAAACATTGGGTC
This sequence comes from Typhlomys cinereus, assembly GCA_023101885.1. Classification (NCBI taxonomy): domain Eukaryota; kingdom Metazoa; phylum Chordata; class Mammalia; order Rodentia; family Platacanthomyidae; genus Typhlomys; species Typhlomys cinereus. The sequence continues at coordinate 278,838 of JALPQD010000584.1, forward strand.
ATTAATTTGAATTTGATGTTTGTGAATGTGATTTGGACTAGTATTTCAATTATCTTTCCCTTTTTGTACATCATTGGCAGGCCACACTAATTTGGGTACTCATTACTTTTTGTCTGATAAATAATTTTTTTGCTGTTGGTTCTTTTTTTCCTAGTCTCTTTTTGAAGAATTGTACACAATTGCTGGAGCATTTATCTGAGATGTATTTGATCATTTGATTTTTCTCCTAGAACGCCTTCAGTTTTGTTTTTTTTTTAAATTTTTTTAGGTAAAGGCCAAGTTTCTTAATAAGATGTTTAAATACTTTGCTGTTTTGTCTATGTCCTGTTATTTTGCACTTCAAACTTCATTTGTGTGACATAGAATTTTGGTTGTTTGCAAAAGAAAAGCTGAACTCAGTGAGTCATATGTAATGGTCTTAGAGCTTTTTCAGCAGGTGACAAGACACTTTCATTCACATTTCACTTAAAAGAAATCATGCTAGGTCTAAGTGCTACAGTATGGGTATGTGCACTTCTGCACAGAGAGTGCTAAATGTTGATGCATAATGAATACTGTGTTTCTCCATTGGACTTAAGAGTTTCCATTGTGTTTACTCAGTGGTTGGTTCTTTTCAAACTTCTACTCTTCATTTCTTCTGTTTCTTCCTGAAGCATAGGGTATATAGCTGTTCTTTAGTCAGGGTCTTTGAGGAATAAGTTTACTTTTCAGTTTTTGAACTTGTGCTTGTATTTTTTTGGTTCTTGACTGTAATTTTTCTGGGTGTAGAATTCTCACTGTTCTGAGGATTTTGTTCTGTCCCTCTCTTGTCCATTTCAGTGTTAAGTTTTTACTGTTATCATCTCATTGCTTCAGATTGCAGTCATCTGTATCTCTAGTTGCCTTAAGATTTTTATTTTGACTTTGAGGTTTTGTACTGTTACTCAGTATAATTCAAGGGTATTGATGTTTCTTGAACCAGAGGATGTTTTTCATTGATTTGGAAGATTTTCATGAAAAATACCTTTTTAAAATATTTTATCCTGGGCTGGAGAGGTGGCTCAGGGGTTAAGCCTCCGCCTTGCAGGCAGAAGGTCCTGAGTTTAGATCCCAGATCCCACGTATAGACACCAGGCGGAAGCGGGGGCGGCCTGCGCTTCTGGTCCTGGTAGGGCGGAGCCTGTGAATCCCGGGGCAGAAGGAGGTGGAGGCGTCCATGGTGGTTCGCGAATTCGTCCGTGGTTCTACACATACACAGGCACATGCACACAGTTGAATAAATAATAATAAAAAAATTAAAAAAAATTTTATCCTTTTGTATTTTGGTAATTCTAATATATAATATTGTTTTTTCTCATTCTAATTATAACATCTTTGAATCCTTCATATTCTTTTTTTAAACTTTACTTATTTTGTGGTGTGTGTGTGTGTGTGTGTGTGTGTGTGTGTGTGTGTATGAGACAGGGCACTGTGTGTCCCTATGGAGGGCCAAGAGTGACTTCAGGAATCATCCTGGATTGCTTCTATCTTTTTTTTTTGCTTTTCTTTGGGCTATCCCAGGCTCTGCCCACCAGGGCCAGAAGTACAGGCCGCTGCCATCTGCCTGATGTTTGTTTACTGGGACCTGGGATCTGAACTCAGGTCCTTCTACTTGCAAGGCAGAGTCTTACTTAACCCCTGAGCTATCTCTCCAGCCCCGAGAATCTTTCATATTCATATTGTCTTCCAGTTAATTAAGTTAATCAACGTGTGGGTGTATGTACACGTGTGCAGCTGTGTGTGGAGTCCAGAGGTTGTGTGTCTTCCTCAATCACTGTTGATTGTATTTTTTGAGAGTTAGGGTCTCTTACCTGGAACTGAATGACTTGGCAGCACTAGTGGCAAGTAAGCCTTAGGGACCTCCTGTGTCTGCTTCCCGGTGTTGTATTACAGACATGTACTGCTGCACCTGACTTTTTATGTGGGCCCTGGGATCACAACTTGGGTTTTACCACTTAAGCCATCTCCCCAGTCCTAATTCTTTTTTTTTTTTTAAATGCATGTCATGTCTTTAGTTTATCTTGAACTTTTGCTTTCAGTGGGTATATGTTTAGGTGTTTTCCAATTCCATGTGATTTTTTAAACATTAAATCTGTTTAATTGGGCTGGGGAGATGATGGCTTATGGGCTAAGACTCTGCCTCACAAGCAGAAAGTCCTGAGTTGGGATCCTGGTCCCACGTATAAACACCAGGTGAAAGTGGCTGTGTTGAAGCATAGGAAAATCCCAGAGCGAAGCAAAAAGGAGGCAGATGCCATCCATGATGATTCCTGAAGTCACCCTTGGTCCTCCACAGGGACACACAGTGCCCTCTGATCACACACACACACACACACACACACACACACACACACACACACTAAAGTAAAAAATGTGAAAAAATTAAAATCTGTTTAATATTAAAAACAAAATACTGATTGGGAAATTGTATGTGAAGATTATTAGAATGCTTTAAAGTTTGTTAAATGAATTTTCTTGAGTTTTTTGACTAACCTCTATTCACTTAAAACAACCAACTTAGTATAAATTATCTTTCCTTTTGTCAGTGGGTCAGGAGACACAAATTTAGCTGTTGCCGGCAACCTGAAGCGGTCCCTTCATTTTAGGGCCTTCCATCTACCCAGGGAAAGCTAGATTCTTGGTTGTGCTGCAGAAAAGACATTTAGGACCAGCCAGAAAGCAGATAATGAGTTCATTAAATACCTTGACAGAGCAGTGTGTAGGAAAGCTCAGTATATGACTTTAAGACATGAATGTAGACCTCTCCATAGAGGATTGCCCTGGGATGTCTTTATAATAACTGCTGTATATTAACATACAGTCTTGTGCCTTTCCAAGTCACATTCCTCAAAAGATATAACTTACAAGGTTTAAAGATTAGGCAAAGCTTAAAATATAAGTTTAAAAATTAATTCAAAATATATGATCTTGTGTACTTTTTTTTCTTAAAAAATAAGCTTTTGTAAGTGAAATTGTAAGATGGCTTTCTGGAGTGTTCTGTTATGTTGAGGAATGAGAGAGGAATGCCAGTATGGTAAAATTCAGGGTTGCAGCAATCAGCTCAGTGAGCAGGGTTTGCTTGTTATTTTTTAACATCCTTGTTCAAGATGTCTTTAGGAAAACATGATTATCTTTGTAGGTGATTTTGACTTTATTAGTTTTGTAGAAGCTTCTTAACTGTCAGCCAGCAGGAAAGGCAAACTAGGTCCCAAGGTCAGGGGTTTTCGTTTTCTATGGTCCCTTATCTTTCATTTTTGATTTAATTGTATCTTTCTTTTCAAAATATTTTCATGCAGAGTATTAATGTGTAGCCCAGGTTGGCTTCAAATTTGTAATCTTACCTCGGTGTCTCTCAAGGGCTGGGATTATTTGTTTTGTGTGTGTGTATATGTGTGTGTGTGTGTGTGTGTGTGTGTGTGTGTGTGTGTGTGTGTGTGTGTCTGTGTCTGTGTCTGTGTCTGTGTCTGTGTCTGTGTCTGTGTCTATCAGAGGGCAAATGCGTTCCCGTGGAAGACCAGGGGTGACTTCGGCAATCATCCTGGATTGTTTCCACCTCCTTTTTGTTTTTTTCTGCGATTTCCCAGGCTCTGCCCACTAGGGCAGGAAGTGCAGGCTGCTGCTGTTTCTGCCTGGCATTTTTACGTGGGACCTGCGATCCGAACTCAGGACCTTTTGCTTACCAGACAGTCTTAACCCCTGAGTCATCTCTCTAGATCCTGTGTTTTATTTTAGAATTTGTTATTCATACCTAGCTGATGATCCATTTTAATGGTTCTGTAGTTAGTTTGACAATCAGCTTACCAATATTTTTATATTCTAAATTATTGAAAAGCATAATTAAAGTGAATATTTTAAAGTAATAAATGAAACATAGACTGTGGGATAGTTATGTAGACCCTGAATTCAAACATCAATATAAAAATATTAAAAGAATATAGGCTGTGTTTAGCTTAGTTGGTAAAGCACTTGCCCAAGCATATCTGAGGCCTGAGTTTAATCTCTAGCTATACCCAAGCCCTAAATTTGCTGTTAATCATATACATTTAGGAGGCAGTATGCAGTGTATAGTACCTGTGTGAATTGTGGAGTGGTTAACCTAAGTGGCTTATATGATTTACATTCTTGAATACTTTTTTGCATTTTGTATACAAGAAATGGAAGAGGCAGAGACAGAATCATGTAAATAAATGTTTCATTTGAGAAAAGGATAATCTAATCTTGTTTCCAGGACCTGTAGTTTACCGTTTGGCATATACCAGCATGTAAAGAGGAACTGGCAACAAGGCACACAGTTCTATTCTGTGTCAAGAAGACAAGTAGCCTGACTTCAGACAGCTACAGTGATGTGGTGGTGACGGTTGCCCTCATGTACCAGACCCTTCCTGATTTTCTGTTTTATTTTTATTCAAATAAAAACTCAAGTTATGGGCTCCCAAATTCTTTTTTTTTCTATTTTACCATAAGTTTAACACTGTATACTTTGACTTTTGATATCTGTTTCTTATGTTTCAAATGGTGCCTTATGGTTTATGCATGTCATCCAATCAATTTTATTTTATTCTGATAGTCAGGAAAAAGTGAAATGACTAATTCTTTAATACTTAATGATTTATCATAAACCTGATTTTCAGTTTATGAATATTATTTACAGTCTTTTTCATTTGTGTTTTGTTCATGGTTTTGTTAACTTAGTCTGATGGTAAAAACAAGGAAGAAAAGAAAATTGGTTGTCTTGATACTTTTTTTTCAATTTTTTACTATACTCAGTACTATTTTTTATTATTTATTTATTGTGTGTGTGTGTGTGGGGGGGCACTGTGTTTCCCTGTGGAGGACCAAGGGTGACTTTGGGAATCATCTACTTCCTTTTTGCTTGACTCTGGGGTTTCCCAGGCTCTGCCTACCAGGGTCAGAAGTGCATGCTATCACCCTTTCTGCCTGGTGTGTTGTTTACATGGGACTTGATCCAAACTTAGGACTTTCTGCTTGCAAGGCAGAGTCTTAACCCCTGAGCCATTCTCCAGCCCTGTGTTGCTACTTACTAGTACCAAGTGTAGTAAGTAGTCCATGCCTGTAATTTCAGTACTTTAGAGACTGAGTCAGGAGGATCTGGGCTACATTCTATATACATAGCAAGCTGTGTGTCATTAGAACCAAATCAAGCAGAATACATACAACAAAAAGTTAAGAAAGATTCTCGATTCTACAGGTGCTCCACTTAGGACTGTGCACTCAACGGTCAGTTTTTTCAGCACTTTGACCAGTTATGAGTCTCTGAATTTTCTGTTGTCTCCTGCCAACAGAAGCTTCCCTGACTTAGGTTGAGAGCAGTACTAATCTATGGGTATAAACATAAATATTTAAAAGACAGTTTGATAACATGTCTATTTAGCAAAAACAATGTAGAAAATTCCCCCTAGAGCCTATGAACTACTCAGCCATGGGCTTTGGACAAGATTTATAGTACCAGGCATGAATTCCCTCCTATGGGGTGGGTCTCATATTTAGTGAGAAAGCAGCTACTGCTGTAACTTGCTCTGATGACTCTTGGAAGCTTGTTTTCTACATTATTTTGTGATTTTTGTCTACTCTAGCCCAGGCTGTTTTAGAACTCATGGAAATTCTACTACTTCAGCCTCTCAGACACTGAGATTACAGGATCAACTACCACACTTGACTCCTGTTTTCTGAAACTGCTGCTGTTGTTCTTCCTCTTCCTCCTCCTCCTCCTCCTTTTCCTCCTTCTATTATAGGCTGAAAGTATAGCTCCATTGTGCTTAAAGTCCTGAGTTCAATCCCTAGCAGAAAACAAAAATATGTTAGGAGCACATGTTCTGTGGGTTTTTTAATGTGTGTGTGTGTGTATGTGTCTTTGAGGCATGGGTTGAAAGTTTGTTCTTCCTGGCTGATTTCTGTTTGCTCTATCATGCTCCAGTTTGGTACAACCAGAACTCTTGGAAGTTTTCGCCTGATTGTTTAAAATCACACAGGTAGTACAATGGAGCCTGTCTCCACACTGGCACATGAGGAGGGATATTACACTTGACTTTGGAGTCCTGCTTGCTATGGGGACTAGGGATTGCTATTATTCCCTATAAACAAGGAATTGCTGATAAAGGTGTGTCATAATCTTACGTGTCTCAGTACTTGTTCTTTGTACACAGGCCTACTAAATGTTGCTGTTACTGATTGCATGGTTTAGCCGCAGTCCTAGCAGAGCAAAGAGAAGATGGTTAAACTTGACCAAATGGAGAAAGTTAAAGTTTTAACAGGGTTTCTGTAATCACTAATGTGTGTTGAGGTTTTGGTTATTCCTCTTTAAACTAAATAGTTCAACCCATACTACCTTGTAGTAGTAATTTGATTATCTACCACTGAGACTCAAAAATCCAGGAAGAACTTAAAGCACTGACTACATACCTCAGGGCAACTCAAAAGTTTAAGCCAACCTTCTCCTTGAGCTTTCTTAGAGGTTCTTTCAAGAAAATTCAGCAACCTGTCATACTGTTGCTCGGAAACATCATAAAGGATTCCAGGAATGTAGCTCTCAAACTTGGTACTGAGTTTCCTTCCTTTCCCCAGGAGGTCACCCAGAAGAATAAAGATCTCACAGGAGGTTAGAGATGGCTTCCCCTACAGTGGAAGAGAGGTCAGGAATTGAGTAGAGACCAAGGTTTAGAGATTTAGGACATGGTGCTGCAGCAAATAGGGATCTTATAGACACACTGTAGTATTCAGTCTTAATATGCAGTAATTACAGTAACATTTCCCTCCAAATACTTACCTTTCATACATTTGTTAGACTCATTTATGTTGTGGAGTCTTCTAGAAATTCTTTCTCTAATTTTTATTGGATTATTGAAGTTGTGATTTCTTTTGCCATTCTTTCCCCTACCTGCATTCCTGGCTCCCCTTACATCCCTTTTTTCTTAAGTTGTGAATCTCAGCTCAGTTCCTATAAGAACCTCAGTTCTAATTTGCTTGTTTTGTTTGAGACAGGGCCTTGCTTTGTAGCTCTGTCTGGGCTCCTGTCTCTACTGCTGAGTGCTGGGATTGAAGATATATGTCACTGTGCACAGCTGTTAGATGACTTTTTTGTTTTTTGTTTTAGACAAACTAGCTTTGAACTTCTCTATGATGACTTTTGACTTCTGATCTTCCTGCCTCAATCTCCTGTGCTAGGACTACAGGTATGAGCCTTTGTGACCAGTTTATATAGTGCTGGAGATCAAATCCACATATTCATGCATGCTAAGCATGCATGATGTCACCTTAGCTATATCCCCAGTTCTTGCATGACTTTGAATAAGAAAATGAATGTCCTTGATTCTCAGTTTTCTTTTATGTAAAATATGCTTGGCTGTGAATAAAGTGCATGACTGATGTGTGAGGCTATGGCTTTTGTTTCCATTGTACACACACACACACACACACACACACACACACACACATGCGCTTGCACTCTTTCAGAGTTATTGTATGTTAGGATACCCAATATGTACTTGGTTAAACTAATTACTGTGGCTCTCTTCCCAATTTTTAAACAGCTAGTAAAAACTTACTTTTTCTGAGTGAGTTTATTAGTCATTCTTCTTCATTCAAAAGAAAAGAAATTTCTGATACTCACAAAATCTTGGAATAATTTTTATATACTTTGTCATCTGACTTCTGTCTTTATAAACATTTGTTTCTTTTCCCATGTTTAATGACATTGCAGCATCTGTTTGTCTTTTTTGGCTTTCTATGATTGATTCATTCCTTGGCATTATAGTGCTTAAATGAAAGGTTAATGGCCTTGGAGAGCATTTTTCTAGAGACATAAATTTACTGCCAGAATTTTTATGATACCATGGCAGTTAGCTCCAGCTGCCAACTTGATTCTTAAAGAATGAGTCTGTAGACACACCTCTTAGGAATTATCTAGTTAAGGCAGGCTTGTAGGAGATGGTCATAATTGCATACTTGATGTGGGAAGACTCAGCTCTTAATGGTTGGGACCATTTCCTGGACAGGTAGACAAGATAGAGAAAACCAGTTAGCATTTCAGCAGATTGGCAAACTAAAGAGCTGCACTACCCTTCTCTTCTTGCTGTGGTTGGGTCATGACCAGTTCCCTCAGCTTCTGCTGTGATGGACCTGAAGTCATAAGCAGAAAAATGATTCCCTTGCTCCCCTAAATTGCTTGGGTCATATATTTATTATAGGAATAGAATATGAAACTAAGGTAGATATTGGTGGCATATTATGGATGCTATGTATGCTATAACATCTATAACATCTGTAACAGGGTCCAAAGTGGCTCCATTTTGCTGCTTTATCTCCTTGCAAATAATAGTTCCTTTATATTTCCTTGCTGTATATCTTGATTTTGGATTTAAGGTTTTTCCCAAGTCACTGTGAGATTATACATAGGGTTTGACTTTTTTTCCTTGTGTGTTTGAACTAGAAATCATAATGTAACCCAAGATAATGAAGCTATTTCTAGTTACACATTGTATGGATAACTTTTAGGAAGACAAGTGAAATTTTCCACTGAGTGCTTTTTTTCCTATTTGCTGATTTATATGCACATTTCTATAAGTACCTGATTTAGTAACATTGTAGCCATCCACAGTTTCCTTCATACTTTATTGGAGCTAAGGATTTGAGAAAGACTAGGTGTATTTTTATTTTACCTTCATCATTATTGGAGATAGAAGTAAAACATATTTAATTGCAAGTTATAGTTCACCACAGATCTGAGAGCTGCTAATCATTGGAACTTTTGTATAATTTAAGTTCATATTCCTTTATGTGAGTGCAACTAATTGGTTATGGATGAGAAATACTCTTTCTGTATAAATCCAAAGATGTAGAAATCTGCTATAGCCCAAAATTTGAAGAATAATTTTGCCTGAAGCTAGTCAATTTTTAATTTTTATTTATTTTATTGAATTTTAATTTTTAACTCTAATGAGTATGTTTTTCAGTTGGCTTCTCTACTTGTGGCCCACAGGGTATGTTGTTAGTTGAACGTTATTCCTATTATTTTATTTTGTGCAGTAGAGTCAGGTAGAAATTTCCACAAAGATTCTCTTTCTCTTTGTTTACCCATGGTGGGGGAGAAGTGGTTTGGTTTCACTCATGGACTGCTTCTCTTTTCCTTGGAATCTATATTCTATTCTTTTGGAACTAGAAGTATTTTAGCTGAAGTAAAAAGACTTATAAAATCCTTCTCTTTAGTTCCCACTAGGTGGATAGATAGGTCTGTATTTTGTTTTACCAATATTTTTGCTACTCTTAGTGGGGGTGAAAAAAAGAACACAAAAACTGGTGATTATCATCAACTAGCTTGGAAATATTGCTGTACTAGTCCCATTTCTTCCCCTTGAATTTCATCACCTTACTAATATTATCTCACACATTTTATGCAGACCATGTTTTAGCATTCTCTACTGGTTAAGAAGGTCAGAGGTTGATCAAGTTTGTAGTACCTCAGTTCTATGTACATGTTAACATTGTTTCAGTCATGAATGTTACAGAAGAAGAAAGTTACTCTATTACATGTGAGTTGCAGCATGCTAGTTACGTAAAACACAGCTTTGAAAATAAGTTTTGTGCTCTATTCAGCTTAATATATATCTAGTAAATTGATGTTAAGAAACTATATGTTAAAGGAGCTTCAATTAAAGTTTGAAGATTGTAGCCAGGTGTGATAGGGGACACTGCTGCCCCCCAAAACACCAAACAAACAAACAAGCAAACGAACCAACCAACCCCGCCCAAACCCACAAGAGCTTTGAAAACTTTTTCTGGTGCTGCTGAAGATGGAACCTGGCAGGACTTGTGCATTGGTGGGCACCCATTTGCTACTTAGCTATCTCCTGGCTCCAGGAACTACTAGCTTCTAATCAAGTCTCATGCTCTTAGAATTGGCAATTACAAACACAACTCTTCTTGTGCTGCTTTTGATCTGTACTTAGGATCTTGAGGCAGGAGGATCAAGAATTCTAAGTTGGCCTGAGTTATATATGACTTGTTATAAAAAGCAAAACAAACAAAGCAACACTATTATTTTGGAATAGTAGATGTGATAGCCAATCTTAATTATTGTTATGTAAATTTCAAACTTAAAAAAAATAATTTATTTTGTGTGTGTGTGTGTGTGTGGTGTGTAAGTGACTTTGGGAATCATTCTGGATTGCTTCTATCTCCCTTTTGCTTTACTCTGGTGTTTTCCAGGCTCTGCTTACCAGGGCCAGAAATATAGGCTGCCACCATTTCTTCCTGGTGTTTTTATGTGGAACCTGGGATCCAAACTTAGGACCTTCTGCTTTTGAGGCAGAAGTCTTAATTCCTGAGTCATCTTTCCAGTCCGCAAACATTTTTTATGTACAGGTTCTTGTTTTATGAAATTTAGCAGGCTGACTGTAATGACCAGTTTATTAGTCAGTGTGGTTCTTGATGATTCATTCTTGTTTTTTGCTTCAGAAAAATTTGAGCTGCCCTTGAGATATTAGGGGAACAATGTGGAAAGTCAGGCTTGTGACTTGTATTGTTTTTAGAAGTTGAAAAGAATATGACATAATTGGGATTGAAAAAAAATTACTGAATAAATGAATATAAGCCAGGTGTGGTAATCCCAGCACTTGAGTGTCAGGGGTCAGGAAGGTCACTGTGAGTTCCAGCAAGTCTGGGCTAAAGTGAGAACCTGTCTCGAAACAACTTACTTTAGTATTGTATTAACTTACAAGCTTTAAAAATTGTTCCTTTCACAACAAAGGCACACTTAGAGCATTTGAAAGCACCGCAACATTATTTATAGCCAAAATGTCTATCAATTTACGAATGGAAAAATAAAATGTGTAGATTCATATGATGAAATATTATTCTGACATAAAAAGGATTTTAATAGATGTTATGAATGAATTTTGAAGACAATGCCAAATGAGTGAAGCAAATTACAGAAGGCCATTTATTTATTCCATTTATTTGAACTTCATTTTATATCCAGTGTTCAGAATAGCTAAATCCATGAAAGTTTAAGTATTAGTTGCAAGAGCCTGGAGGAACTAAAGAGAGAATGACTGCTGGTGAGTATGGGATTTGTTTTTAGGGTGATAAAAATGTTCTCAAGTTAGACAATGACCATATTTTGACACTTCTAATTATGTGCATGCATGTCTCTGTGTGCGTCTGCGTGAATCAGAGGACACTGTATGTTCTTTTGGAGACCCAATGGTGACTTTGGGAATCTCCCTAGTTTGCTCTATTTCCTCTGCTTTGCTCTAGAGTTTTCCATGCTCCTCCTTCCAAGGACCAAAAGTGTAGGCTGCCACCATTTTTGGCTGGTGTTTTTACATGGAATCCAGGATCTGAACTCAGGACCTTCTGCTTTTGAGACAGGCTTAAAAACCCTGAGCAATCTCTCCAGTCCCTGTAAATATTTATAAACTAAAGGAATGAATTTATGTACGACCTGGGATAGTAGCAGAGGGTTTTTCATGACCAATACCCTGGATTCCATTTCCAGGAAGGAAAACAGACAGATCGACTGACTGACCGACCGACCGACCAAGAAGCAACAGCCTTTGCCTACTCATGGAATTTTTTTGAGCTTCATAGTTCTATAATAGGATAATCTTTCCTGGGGAGACAGAACACATGTTTGTTCATCCACATTGGCACCAGTAACACAAAGAAACAATTCTACCCATATCTGGCTTGCTGGGCCAATGAATTTAATTTGGTTATTGATGGGAGCATGTGTGAAGGGCTCCATACAGGAACATGGGAAATTTGCTGCTAAATCCCTGAGATCTGGAAGGGAAACTCCTGGAGAAGTGAGGGGGCTTCATGAGGGTTTAATCCTGTTACCATCATACAGGAGAAAACAAATATACAAATCAAACTGATGTAGAAATATAGTAAAAACTAAAAAAAACAAAAACAAAAAACTTCATCAATATCATTTAAAAAGAATGAGTAAAAATAACGTTAAACTAAAAAACTAAAAACATAGGTAGTTCAGCTCGTAAAGGTGCCTGCCTGTAAAACTGGTAACCTGAGTTTGATCTGCAGAACCTTCCGGATCTTGTGGAAGGAAGAGAACTGGCTTCTGAATATTGTCCTTTGACTTCCATACATGTGTCTGCTCTCTCTCTTCTATTTCTGTGATAAAGTATTACAAATATAAGTGTAAAAGTAATGGTAACAATTGGAAGATAGTTTAACTGGTAAAATGCTTGTGTCCACGAGGAACTGAATTCAATCCTTAGAACCCACATAAAAAACAAGCTTTAAGATGTAGATTATGGGGTTACATCTGAGACCTGTTGAATTTCTTTTCAGATCCCACCAGATAATGCTGTATGTAAAATGAACTGAACTCTGTCTCTGAGCTCTGACTGGTTCATGTTATATTGTTAGCAGTGTTCATCCCAAGGCATTTTATTATGTGTACCAGAGCTGCTGTGAGTCCCAAGGAGGTTTGATGGTGTGTGGGCTAATCTGGGGCTCACCCTAAAGGCATTCTTTTTTTGAGAGGTAAGAGAGTTGAGACAGGGTCTTACTCTGTAGCCGAGGCTGGTTTTGAACACAGCAATTTTCCTATTTAAGCTTCCCAAATGCTGGGATTATAGATGCGCACCACCATACCACCATTCATATTAATGAGAAAGAGAAAATGTAAAAAAACAAAACAGACAAAAGCTCTAACAACCTAGATTACAATTTTTAACATCTTAGAAAATAAGAAATCGGGAAATATGTAACAATACTGGATCAGCTTTATAGTGAATTATTTGTGACTGACTTGGAGGTAACATGAGCAATGATGTCAGTTTTGTTTTTTGCATTTGGTGGTTCAACAAATATATTAAAGAAAAAAGAATGTTCACTGAATCACGCCTGGTTTGAAGGGAAAATTTTACACAAAGTGAAAAATCATCAGCATGGGTAATTCCCTGGAAATTACTTGGTATACAGTTTTCTCTGACTTTCCAGTTTGCAGCTGTTGTTACTGTAAATGTACAGGTCACAGTGTGGATGTTCAGATTGCCTCCTAGATTGGTGTGTTGCCTGACTTTCTTCCATTACATTCCATCTCCTTAAAGATTGCTCTTCTTGATAATGATAAGCTTGCCCTACATTCTGTGGCTGCTTTGTTCACATTTTGTCCTCCATACTCACTCATTTGACCTGCCATAATGATCTGTCTTTAGCTCCTTCCCGAGAAAGTAGAAATGTAGTGGTAAGAATTTTGCAAGTTGCAAGGAAACATATGATTTTTTTAATCTTGTGAATTTTCTTTTTAGAGAAATGAAATAAAAATCTCTCCTAATCCTGTCACTTTTAAGAGGATATATTTCTCTGACCATTGATTTACTGCAGTCTTACATTCTTTATTCTATTCCCCTTTTTTGTTTGGTGTTAGATATCAAATTTACATCTGTTTTGAATTTGTGCTTTATCTTGGTTGTTCATCATCATTAGTTATCAACTCAATTAGTGAGACCTGGGAAGTTGGCTCAAGGGGGTAAAAAGCCTTTTCTTCACAAGGATCCCAGATATCATGTAAAAACTCTAGGTGAAAATAGCAGTGGCCTGGACTTCCAGTCCTGGAAAAAAGAGGCTGAGAGCTCCCACAGCAAAACAACAGTAATCTACTGTGATTCCTGATGTTAACTTTGGACCTCCACGCGCACACATACTCAACTTATGTATTTAAATCTTTTTTTTTTTTTAATTCAATTGTGCGTGTATGTGTGTGTGCGGGTGTGTGTATATATGTGTGTGTGTGTAGAACCACAGATGAATTCGGGAACCACCATGGATGCCTCCACTTCCTCCTTGTTTACTCTGCCCCAGGATTCACAGGCTCCGCCCTACCAGGACTAGAAATGCAGTCCACCCCCGCTTTCACCTGGCATCTATACATGGGGTCTAGGATCCGAACTCAGGACCTTCTGCCTGAAAGGCAGAGGCTTAACCCCTAAGCCACCTCTCCAGCCCTCAACTTATGTATTTAATAGAATGCGGTTTAAGAAACATCTGACACCAATTCTCAATTTCTTGAAGACTTTTTTTCATTGAGTATACAGTGCAATTAATTGTCAGATATAGCCTTTTATGCCTAACCTAATTAAAAAAAAATTGAGTTATGAAGCATTTTCTTGTCACTTAGACTTTTAAAAAACTGTTACTTATAAACTTCGAAATTACAGATTACCTTGCAAAAACATTCACATACCCTTCTTCATAAGTTTGATGCAATACTTTTACTTTTATTTTTTAAAATATTTAATTAATTTGTTTACTTTGTGTGTGTTTGTGTGTATCAGGAGGCACTATTTCTGTGGAGGACCAAGGGTGACTCTGGCAGTTATCCTGAATGGCTTCTATGTCCTTCTTGCTTCTTTCTGGGATTTCCCAGGCTCTGCTCACTAGAGCTAGTAGTGTATGCCACTGTGGTTTCTGCCTGATGTTTTTTTACATGAGACCTGATATCTGAACTCAGGACTTTCTGCTTGTGAGGCAGAGTCTTAACCCCTGAGCCATCTCTCCAGCCCATGGTACAATACTTTTAATACATAATGGGGTACTTTTATCAATTGGATGAATAGTTTTTTTTATTTTTAATATATTTTTTATTATTATTTCAGCTCATACAAACTTAATAGGTACACCAGTTCCCTCCCTCCCTCCTCCTCCCCCCGAACCCCCTGCTCCCCCTCCCCTCCCCCTTCCCTCCCCATCCCCCTGTGCCTCCCGCCCCAATTCCCAGAGTCCTGTCTTGTGAATGCCTGACTCTCCTCTGGGCCCTCCTCTCCGATGACGTACAAGGACCCAGTGGCATTTCCCTGAACCCTTTCCTGTGTTCCCCTTAAGCATAGGAACACTACTGTGGCTGTCAATCCCTTACCTCCAAGGATCTTGGTGCCTTTAGCAGATGCTAGACTTTGTGAGGTCAATAGTGTGTTGGACATTGCACTGGGCATGCAATGTCCAATTATGATTGCTTCGGCCCTAACTTGTGTGGAGTATCTTGCAAATCATTGCTCCTCCCATCCTTTTGCTCTTACACTCTTACCGCCCCCTCTTCCACAAATGTCCCTGAGCATCAGGATGGGGAGAGATTAGTCTGGCCTAGTTCTAGGTGGTTGATATAGAATCTCTGAAGTTCTGGATAGTGGTTTGTTGATTTTCTTTTTCAGTTTTGCTGCTCCTGCAATGCCCTTCACTCCATTGTGATGAGCACTGTATGTCACCCCCTGGCCAGAGACAGAAAGCTGTTAAACTGGAGTCTTATTAAAAGAACACATTCAAGGATAGATGTAATACTTATACCCAAAAGTGGAATCGCAGGGTCATATGGCATTTGGCAATGGGAGGGGTCAATCACCCATTTGCAAAATGGTTACTTTTTAATCTGCCGGACTATATGCCCTCCCCTTCTGGTGAGTTCATACCCCCTTAGTTGTAAATGATCAGGAACGAATGTCTGTGAACTTAACTAGGTGTCACATTACTTTCTTGCAGTCCTTGATGGAGGCCTATTTTCTCTACTGTAACATGGTCACTTCTCCTTGTTTCTGGTGTGGCCCGCCAACCCCATCCCTCCTGTTCATAATCCTTGCAATTACTGTAGGTAATACATAGATTTACCTATGAGTGTCTCAAGATGGGCTGGGTGGGTTTGGTATTAGGAGCCACCTATTAGGGAGTACATACGGCACTTAATTTTCTGGGTCTGGGATACTTTACTTAATATAATTGTTTCTAATGGCATCCATTTCCCGTCAAATTCCAGTAATTCATCATTTTTGATGGCTGAGTAGTACTCCATTGTATAGATGTACCACAGTTTCCTTATCCACTCGTCAACTGTTGGGACATTTGGGTTGATTCCATGACTTTGCTATTGTAAACAGTGCTGCTATGAACATGGTCGTG
This sequence comes from Typhlomys cinereus, assembly GCA_023101885.1. Lineage (NCBI taxonomy): Eukaryota > Metazoa > Chordata > Mammalia > Rodentia > Platacanthomyidae > Typhlomys > Typhlomys cinereus. The sequence goes on from JALPQD010000584.1 coordinate 294,789, forward strand.
CTTGTGCTATCGAGGTGAACCTCTGCTGTATGGGGGGTTATTTGCAAAAGTGGAATAGCAGGGTCATATGGCATTTCAATCTTTAATTTCTTTAAGAATCTCCAGACGGCTCGCCAGAGTGGTTGTATGAGCCTGCACTCCCACCGGCAATGTAGGAGAGTTCCCCTCTCTCCACATCCTCTCCAGCATTTGTTGTTGTTTGTATTGTGGATTTTTGCCATCCTGACCGGGGTGAGATGATATCTCAGGGAAGTTTTGATTTGCATTTCCCTGATGGCTAAAGAAGCTGAGCATTTTTAAAGATATTTGTTAGACATTTTAATTTCATCCCTGGTAAAATTTCTTTGAAGTTCCAGGGCCCATTTTTTAATTGGGCCATTGGTTTCCTTGGTGTTTAGTTTTCTAAGTTCTTTGTGCACTCTGGACAGCAGAGTTCTATCAGATGTGTGGTTAGTGAAGATTTTCTCCCATTCTGTGGGTTGCCTTTGAGCTCGTGTTACAAACTCTTTATCTGAACAGAAGCTCTTTAATTTCACAAGATCCCAACTGTTGAGAGTTGGTAGCAGTGACTGTGCCATTGGATGTCTGTTTAGGAACTGTTGGCCTAGCCCAATCAGCTCGAGGGAGTTCCCTATCCTTTCAACTATGGTTTTTATAGTCTCTGGCCTGATATCAAGGTCCTTGATCCATTTGGAATTAAGTCTTGTACACGGTGACAAGTATAGGTCCAGCTTTAATCTTCTGCATGTGGAGATCCAGTTTTGCCAGCACCATTTGTTGAAGATGCTGTTCTTTTTCCATTGGATTCTTTGGGCCCCTTTGTCAAAGACCAAATGGCTGTAACTTTGTGGGCTTATATCTGGGTCTTCAATCCTTATCCATTGATCTGTGTGTCTATTTTGGAGCCAGTACCAGGCTGTCTTTATAACTATGGATTTGTAATATAGACTTAGGTTTGGTATGGTAATATCTCCAGCTGTGTTTTTGTTACTCAGGATTATCTTTGCTATCCTGGGTCTTTTGTGCCTCCATATGAACTTTGAGATTGTTTGGTCAACTTCTTTGAAGAATTGCTTTGGGATTTTGATTGGTATAGCGTTGAATCTGTATATTGCCTTTGGTAGGATGGTCATTTTTACAATGTTGATTCTGCCAATCCAGGAACAAGGGAGGTCTTTCCACCTTCTGGTGTCTTCTGCTATTTCTTTCTTTAGGGTTTTAAAGTTTTCATTGTAAAGGTCTTTTACCTCCTTAGTTAGGTTTATACCAAGGTATTTCATTTTTTTAGGGGCTATAGTAAATGGTATTGTTTCTCTCAAGGCTTTTTCACTTCTTTCATTCTGGGCATATAGGAAGGCCTCTGATTTTTGCACATTTATTTTGTATCCTGCCACCCTGCTGAAGTTCTCAATTAGTTCCAGGAGCTTCCTGGTGGAGTGTTTGGGATCACTCAGGTATAAGATCATGTCATCTGCAAATAGGGATAGCTTGACTTCTTCCTTGCCGATTTGAATCCCTCTTATGTCCCTTTCTTGTCTTATGGCTTCGGCTAAGACTTCAAGTATAATATTGAATAGAAGTGGTGAGAGTGGACAGCCTTGTCTAGTTCCTGATCGAAGTGGGAATGATTCCAATTGTTCCCCATTGAGCATAATCCTTGCTGTGGGCTTGTTGTATATAGCTTTTATTATATTGATTAAGGTTCCTTCCATTCCCACTGTCTCTAGCGTTTTGATCATAAAAGGCTGTTGGATCTTGTCAAAAGCTTTTTCTGCATCTATCGAGAGTATCATGTGGTCTTGGACTTTGGACTGGTTTACATGATGAATTACATTTATTGATTTGCGTATGTTGAACCAACCTTGTGTGCCGGGGATGAAGCCTACTTGGTCCCCATGAATGATCTTTTTAATATGTTTTTGAATCTGATTTGCTAAGACTTTGTTGAGAATCTTTGCGTCTGTGTTCATCAGGGAGATCGGCGTATAGTTTTCTTTTTTAAGTGAATCTTTATTAGGTTTTGGGATTAAAAGGATATTAGCTTCATAGAAGGAATTTGGTAGTGTTCCTTCCTTTGCTATTTGATGGAACAGTTTAAGGAGTATTGGTGTTATTAACTCCTTAAATGTCTGGTAGAACTCTGTGCTGAATCCATCTGGTCCAGGACATTTTTTGGTGGGAAGATTCAAGATTACTTCCTCAATTTCCTTATATGTTATAGGACTATTTGAATAATTCACGACTTCCTGATTCAATTTAGGTAAGTTGTGTTTACTTAGAAATTCATCCATCTCTTTTTTTTTAAATTTTTTTAAAATTATTTTTATTTATTCAACTGTGCGCATGTGTGTGTGTATGCGCGCGCGCGCGTGCATGTCTGTGTGTGTGTGTGTCTGTGTGTGTGTAGAACCACGGACGAATTCGCGAACCACCATGGACGCCTCCACCTCCTTCTGCCCAGGGATTCACAGGCTCCGCCCTACCAGGACCGGAAACGCAGGCCGCCCCCGCTTCCGCCCGGCGTCTATACGTGGGATCTGGGATCCGAACTCAGGACCTTCCGCCTGCAAGGCGGAGGCTTAACCCCTGAGCTACCTCTCCAGCCCTCATCCATCTCTTTTGTGTTGTCAAACTTCACAGAGTATAAGTTTTTGAAATATGATGTTATAATTCTCTGGATTTCTTGGGTATCAGTAGTGATAACTCTATGTTCATTTCTAATTTTGTTAATTTGGGTTTTCTCTCTCCTGCTTTTGATTAATTTAGCTAGGGGTGTATCAATCTTATTGATTTTTTTCAAAGAACCAGCTTTTTGACTGGTTGATTTTTTTCTATCGTTTTCTTAGTCTCGATTTTAGATATTTCTCCCCTTATTTTGCTAATCTCCTCTCTTCTACTACTTTTGGGATCAGATTGCTCTAGTTTTTTTAAAGCTTTCAGCTGGATTGTTAAGTTGTTTATTTCTGATGTTTCCATTTTATTGATGTAGGCATTAAGAGCTATGAACTTACCTCTTAGAACAGCTTTCATTGTGTCCCAGAGATTTTGGTAGGTTGTATTTTATTATCATTCACTTTCAGGAAATCTTGAATTTACTTTTTAATTTCTTCTTGAATCCAGTTCTCATTCAGCATCATATTGTTAAGTTTCCAGGAGTTAGTGTATTTTCTCTTGTTTGATGTGTTGTGGATGTCCAGCTTTAGGCCGTGGTGGTCTGATAGGGCACAGGTTAGAATTTCAACTTTTTTGTATATGTGTAGATTCGTTTTGTGGCCCAATATGTGATCTATTTTGGAGAAAGTTCCGTGTGCTGCTGAGAAAAATGTGTATTCTTTGGTGCGTGGGTGAAAAGTTCGATAGAGATCTGTAAGGTCCATTTCTTTCAGGATTTGATTAAGTTCTAAAGTGTCTCTGTTAAGCTTTTGACCTGTTGATCTATCCCATGTTGAGAGGGCGGTGTTGAAGTCCCCAAGAATTATCGTTTGGGGGTTGATTTCTTGCTTTAGACGCTGTAGGGTTTTCTTAATGAATGTGGAGGGGCCCGTATTGGGTGCATATATGTTCAGTATTGTGAAGTCTTCCTGGTGAATTGTACCTGTGACTAAAATGTAGTATCCATCCGTGTCTCTTATAATTTTCTTTGGTTTGAAGTCCACTTTGTCTGAAAGCATAATGGCTACCCCTGCCTGTTTTCTGCTTCCATTTGCTTGTAGAATTGTTGACCAGCCTTTTAGTTTTAGAGCATGCCTATCTTTTGTGGTGAGATGGGTTTCCTGCAGGCAGCAGATTGATGGATTGTGATTTTTAATCTAAGTTTGTAATCTGTGTCTCTTGATCGGTGAGTTAATTCCATTAACATTTAGTGTTATAATGGAGAAACTATTTTTAATTCCACACATTTATTATGTTTAGTAGTTTTTATAAGTATATTGCTTTGCTTTTAATGGTGTTATACTTGCCTTCTGTTCTCCTGGATATGCCTGTTTTTTTCTTCACGCTTGAGTATCATTTCTAGCATTTTTTGAAGGTCTGGTTTGGTGGACATGTATCCCTTAAAGTTGTCTTTGTGCTGGAAAATTTTTCTTTCTCTCTCGATCATGACAGATAGTTTTGCAGGGTAAATCAGCCTGGGTTGACATTTTTGCTCATTCAGTAGTTGAAGTATGTCTCTCCAAGCTCTTCTTCCTTTTACTGTTTCGACTGAGAAGTCATTTGTTATTTTAATAGGTTTACCTTTAAAAGTGACTCGTTTTTTCTCCCTTGAATCTCTCAGCACCAGTTCTTTACCTTGAATGTGGAGAGTTTTAACTATTATTTGCCGTGGGGTGCTTCTGTTTTGGTCGTATCTGTTTGGGGTGCGGAATGCCTCTTGTATATGGATGGGCCTCTCTTTTTTTAGATGAGGAAAGTTTTCCTTGATGATCGTTTGAAAAATTTCCTCAGGGGTGGTATTTTGAGATTCTTGCTCATGAATACGCATGTTAGGCTTCTTCAGGGTGTCCTATATCTCTTGGATATTTCTCTCAAGTATCTTTTTGGCTTTAACAACCTCTTCCATTGAGCTGGTTAGTACTCCCACTTTATCTTCAAGGTCTGAAATTCTGTTTTCTGCTTCGTTAGTGTTAGTTCTGTTGATAAGACTCTCTGTGGAGTTCTGGGTTGAAGATAACTTGTCTTGTAGCTCAGTTTTAAACTCTGCTTGAGTCTGTTTTAACTGCTCTATGCCAGTTTTTGTTTCTTTCACTGTTTTTCTTAACTCCTCCAAGTGTCTGTTGTGTTCCTCTTCAAAGCGATTGGTTCGATTATGTAATTCCTCCCGGATTTCCTCTTTCATAGTATTGAACATGGTAATGATCATATTTGAAAGTCGTTATCCTGGGTCAGGCTTTCTTGGCCATTTTCCGTGGGTTTGTTCTGGTTGGAGTCTAACATTATGGGATTAATTCCTTCAGTGGGAAATTTGTTTACTTGAGTGTTGCTTCTCATGGATTTGCACTTTGACTTTGGCATTGTCGTTTTAACTCTTAAGATCTTTCAATTTCACTAAACTGAATTATTTGGCCTGGGGTTCTTCTGGTGGGCGGGCGCGGGTGGAGCTTACCTAGGTCGCGAATGAGGCATGGCTGGACTGCGCGCGTGTTCTGGCTGGCGGAGCAGGGTGGGGAAGGGAAGATGGGGGCGTCTGTGTGGAGCTATTTAACCCGAGGGGAGCTGGGGTGGGGCCCAGGGTGCAGGGGGAGGTCCTCCTCGTCCCTCGGCCCTGCGCGTGGCTCTGGCTGGATGGTGGGGTAGGAGCTGGGTCCCTTGGGCTGACCTGGGGTTCTGGTGGGCGGGCACGGGCGGAGCTTACCTAGGTTGTAGGTCGCGGATGAAGCCCGGCTGGACCGCGCGCGCCCGTCCTGGCCTGCGGAGCAGTGTAGGGAAGGTTGGATGAATAGTTTTTTTAATGTTTTTCCTTTTCTGTAATCAAGATCTAGTCTTGACAAGGCACATCAGGATTCATTTGATTTGCTATAACTTTTTCATCTCTTTTTATCTGAAACATTTCATTTTTGTCTGCTATAATGTGGATAAAATTAAATAATTAGTCTTTTTTTTTCTCATTTTTTTATTAAAAATTTAATTATACATTTAAAAATTTTTTTACCAGTTCCCTCCCTCCCCCCTCCTCCCCCCGAAACCCCTCCTCCCCCTCCTCTCCCTCTCCATCCCCCAATTCCCAGAGAGTCCTTTATTGTGTACGCCTAACTCTCCACTGGGTCCTCCTCTCCGATGACATATAAGGACCCAGTGGCATTTCCATAAGCCCTTTCTCTTGTTCCCCTTAAGCATAGGAGCACTACTATGGCTGTCAATCCCTTGCCTCCAGGGGTCTCGGTGCCCTTAACAGATGCTAGACTTTATGAGGGCAACAGTGCACTGGACATTGCGCAGGGCATGCAAAGTCCTTTTATGATTGCTTTGGCCCCAACTATTGTTGAGAATCTTGCAAATCGTTGCTTCTCCCATCCTTTTGCTCTTACAATCTTACCGCCCCCTCTTCCGCAAATGTCTCTGAGCTCCAGGATGGGGAGAGATTAGGCTGGCCTAGTTCTATGTGATTGATATAGTCTCTGAAGTTCTGGATTGTGGTTTGTTGATTTTCTTTTTCAGTTTTGCTGCTCCTGCAATGCCCTTCACTCCATTCTGCTGGGCACTGTATGTCACCCCCTGGCCCGAGACAAAAAGCTGTTCAACTGGAGTCTTGTTATACTAGCACATTCAAGGGTAGATGTAATAAGAGTAGGAAACCTCAGTGAGGGAGGGGTCCATCACCCATTTGCAAAATGATTACTTTTTATCTGCTAGACTATATGCCCTCCCCTTCTGGTGAGATCAGGAAAGAACGTCTGTGAACTTAACCAGGTTTCTCATTACTTACTTGCAGACCTTGATGGAGGCCTATTTTCTCTGCTGTAACATGGTCCCCTCTCTCCTTGTTTCTGGTGTGGCCCTCCTACCCCATCTCTCTTGTTCATAATCCTTGCAATTACTGTGTTACATAGGTTTACTTTTGAGTGTCTCAATGTGGGCTGGGTGAGTTTGGTACTAGGAGCCACCTATAAGGGAGTACATACGGCGCTTAATTTTCTGGGTTTGGGATACTTCACTTAATATAATTGTTTCTAATGACATCCATTTCCCAGCAAATTCCAGTAATTCATCCTTTTCGATGGCTTAGTAGTACTCCATTGTATAGATGTACCACAGTTTCCTTATCCACTCGTCAACTGTTGGACATTTAGGTTGATTCCATGACTTTGCTATTGTAAACAGTGCTGCTATGAACATGGTCGAGCTTGTGCTATCGAGGTAAACCTCTGCTGCATGGGGGGGTTATTCCCAAAAGTGGGATAGCAGGGTCATATGGCATTTCAATCTTTAATTTCTTTAAGAATCTCCAGACGGCTCGCCAGAGTTGGCTGTATGAGCCTGCATTCCCACCAACAATGTAGGAGAGTTCCCCTCTCTCCACATCCTCTCCAGCATTTGTCATTGTTTGTATTGTCGATTTTTGCCATCCTGACTGGGGTGAGATGATATCTCAGGGAAGTTTTGATTTGCATTTCCCTGATGGCTAAGGAAGTGGAGCATTTTTTCAGATATTTGTTAGACATTTTAATTTCATCCCTGGTAAAATTTCTTTGAAGTTCCAGGGCCCATTTTTTAATTGGGCCAGTGTTTTCCTTGGAGTTTAGTTTTCTAAGTTCTTTGTGCACTCTGGACAGTAGAGCTCTGTCAGATATGTGGTTAGTGAAGATTTTCTCCCATTCTGTGGGTGTTTTTTTTTTTTAACATGAGGCAGGCATGACTTTCCTATGTAGCTGGCTGCTCAGGAATTCTAGTTCAGGTTAGCTTCCAACTCTCTATCTTCCTTTGTTAGCCTCTAGCTACCAGGTTTACAAGTGTACCACCAAAAACAGTAATTGGTTTTAATAGAATGCTTCTCATTTTGAGTTTCTCTGGTATTTTCCCAGGGAAATTTCAAGTTGGATACTCCTGGTAACGATGATATATGTAAGTGGTGGTATTTCTCAGCATTAAATTTAGAGGCAGTCAGTATTCATTTTGACCACATTGGTCATACTAATACTTGGTTACTCGATTGAGGTGGTAGATGATGTCTTCACTGTATATTATTTATATATAAATATTTTATAATTAATAAGCAGTCTATAGGAGACACTTTAAGACTATACAATTATCTTGTTCCTTACCAAAAAAAAAGCTAAATTTAACGTTCATAAATTTTTCTTGCATAAATGTATGTGACTAGAGTTTTAGTGCAAAAACCCTGATTCCAGGAGCCCAAACTATCTAGCTCTGCCAATTTGCCTATTGGGATGAATAATGAGGATAAGTAGAGAGAGAAGATTTAATCAAGGTACACATTTGGGAAGAGGAACAGATGAAGGGTCTAGTCGGGAATCCCCCCATGCCCATCTTGTGTGGTACTGACAAGAACTTATTTAAACAAAGGAAAGAATTAGTGCAGTGGGGGCTAGCATAATTAAGCAATCTTGGTCAGGGTGCAGTTTGGTGATCTTTCTCTCAGTCTGGTTCTGACATGGTCTAGAAGTTGTTATTGTTGTTGTTACAGCTTGAGGGGAGCAATTATGTTCTCTTTTTATGATAACTCCTGCTCTAGGGTACAGCTTTGCCACCGCTTGGGGAGGAGATCTGTTCTGTAATGATGTGTTGATCTGGAATCCAGGGCGACTGCAGGATTTGGTTTGGGTGCCTCTTGGTGATCTGGAATAGGATAAGTTGTAAAAAGTTAATGTATGCTTCATTTAATCTTTGCGCTTTCAGCTTTGGGGAGGGGTATAAAATAGGTTAGGTATCCCACCTTTTTTCAGAGCAGGCCTTGAGTGATTATTATACAGAGTTAAGTGGGTGATTGACCTAAGTAAAGGGGATATTCAAAATGACGGCAGAGATGCTAGACTTTCATCCTTCCTTTAGTTACCATGTGGGCCTAGGTAAGTCAGTGCTTTTCAGCAAAAGCTGCTTCTAAATGTCTTCTGTATTTATGTAACAATAGTTGCAAAGCTTTAATTTTTCAGCTCTAGCATACTACCTTTAACATTTAGTACTGACACACTGGTGTTCTGTTTTAAAAGCCCCCTCCCTCATTTCTGTTTATTTTTCTGTTCAACATAGAGTTGAACTTTTGGATTTTTTGGTTGTGTGCTTATAAAATTTCATTAGTGTTTGTTAAATATTTTGATGGTGATGTAAGTGTGTTTATTTTTTGACATAGTAAATACCCTTCCTGTAGTGGACTTTCTTTTTTATCTCTTTTGAAAAACATAGATTCCTTACTATAGAATGGTCTTAGAGACCAAGGTCTGGGTACTAGGCAGCTCTATTATTCTTGGAATGTTTTTGCTTCTGTATTCTTTAAATAGACAAAGGATGAAACACATGTATACATTAGTATGTATGTATACTTCTGTATGTACACATTTACCTGTCTGCCTCTCTCTGTGTTTAAACAGGTTATCCTGTATTCAGGCTGGTCTACCACTTGCTATTATATTCAAGAGTGACTTTGAACTTCTGAATATTGGAATTACAGTTATGCCACCATTCCTAGTTTTATGGAGTGGTGGGAGTCAAACCTAGGGTCTTATGCATGCTAGGCACATACGCTACCAGCCAAACAGCTCTCCCCTGTATTTTTATGCATGCTTATATGTATGCATATTATATATGCATGTGAGTATGTATATGTACACATTATGAGTCTTTACTATCTTCAAATACAGTTCATTTCTGTCAGATATATATATTTGTGTGTCTCCTCTTTAACAATGAAAACCTTTTCCCCAATAGTCATTTGCTTACTCCTAGAAGTAATTCTAAAATAGTTTTAGAAATCTATGGTTATATTATACTTGTGGTGGTTACTTTCTTTTTTAGATTAGATTTCGAAACAAAATTAGAAATGTTTCCCTATTTTCAACTCATACCAAATTTGCTCATTTTTCTATTACTTGTATATTTTCACTTTTTTATTTAAACCTCTGATACATGTGAAGTGTACGTAGGATAGATCCTGTTTATCTTTTTCTAAATGGCTGCTTACTTTTTAGTATTTGTTAAAAAGACCAATTTTTGCCCTGGTGATTTGAGATACCATTTTTCTCATATGTAATTAATAAATGGTATATGTACTTTGTATAACATGGACTGTCTTTTCTATTTCTGTCTGTTTATGTGTCAGTAACAAATTTTTAATTTTAATACCTGATACAGTCTCTCTTTTTAGTTCTTTTAATGTTCTCTTAATAATTCCTGGTGAATTTATTCTACACTAACTTTTCTATAACATGTCTAATTGTATATAGAGCTTATTGATTCTATTAGGGTCACACATTTATTATTTTTTATAGAACCAATACCTTAATTACATCGAAACCTATTGACCTATATCATGAATAATTGTTGAAATCTAGTTTTCTGCCTATAAGTAGTGTTTATTTATTGTTGTTGCTATGTATAATAAGAGATAAGGTCTCTTTAAATAGATTACTGGATTAGTCAGGGTTCTCTAGAGCAATAGAATCAACAGAATGAATATATGAAAAAGGAATATATTGAATTGGCTTACTAGATATGGCCGAGGTTGTCCAACAATGGCAGCCAGTAGCTGCTCAACCCAGTAGTCCAGTCTGTGGCAGCTGAAGGCTGGACGATTCCTGGAGAGTCTTTAGTCACATTGAAGGCTTGGAAGGTTGGATAGCTGGAGGGTGGAAGAAGCTGGGTAGCAGGAGGGAAGAGTTTTCTAGCACAGCTTCAGAAAATCTTTCTTCAAGCTCTGCTTCTGCTGTTTTATGGTTCCTTTTATCTGGTCTGCTACTGGGAGGTTCCAATCAGATATGGGACTGGTGTTTGTATTGCAAATGTGTTGATCCAGAAAGTCTCTTCAGGTGGTCAAGTTGACCACCAGAATTAACTATCACACCCAGGCTGGCCCATATTCCTGGGTTAAACAGTTCTCTTTCCTTAGGCAATTTGTGAAGATAGGTGCTTGTCTCCATCTGCAGTTTTATTGTTTTCAAATAGATTTCTTAACTTTATTCTTATTTTTGTCTTATATATATATATATATATATACACACATATATTATATATATGTATATATATAATGACTGAAATATTGTGTGATGCTGTGCATGCAAGGTAATCACTCTATCACTGAGGCATGCTGTGAGGTTCCATGACCTGCACACTTGCAATCCTGATAGTTACCAGAGTGGGATCAGTAAGAATTGAATCAGGTTGGGTCAAGAGTGGATTGGAAAAGCTAAAACCAAGTTAAATTTATTATGGAATCTAATCCCTTATATACCATGAAACAGGATGGTGATGTCTACACTTTGCAGAGTGATGACGTCAGTAGTGCAAGGTCAGCAATAGGTGGGACAATATCATAGTTAGGTGTCAACTTGACTATTGAGGAGGGTTTGAGCTCTGGACACATTTGTAGGAGGCGTCCATGGTGGTTCCCAAATTAGGCTCAGAGCAAACCTGCAGGAGATTGTCTAGTTGATGGGAAAGGCCCAGCCCATGGTGGGTGGGATTAGGCCCTGGAATAAAATACAGAGAGCTGATTGAGAGAGTTGGCATCCTTTCGTACACTTGGCCACACATGCTGGTCTGGCAAGTAAGGATTGTTCTTCTCTCAGCCGTTGTGTAGAGATGGTGTGGCCAGTTCCCTAGGCCCTTGGTGTTGTTGGTGCGTGTTTTCCCATCAAGCTGGACTACAAACTGTAACCAGACTAGTCTAAGAAAATAAACCCTTGTTCCCTTAAGCTGTTTGATGGTGATTTATCAGCAATCATGCAGGTGAACTGCTACAGACCACCACCACCAATTCAGCCCTGCCAATCCTTAGACATGCTAATATGCCCTAATAGCCCCATTCATTGTGGGGAAAGAACAGGCTGCTAATAGGCCAGGAACATGGTGATACAGTGATGAAACTCTGGGCCCATCCTTCAGACATGCTAGTTAATGTCTAGATGGTTTCTAAGGAACTGGAGAGAAGTATGTTAAAAACACCTCTGCCCTAGACCCCATTTCGAGACAGGACGAGATTCATCCCTGTCCCCTGTGGGAAAGTCAGTCTACAATTATACTGGCATAGGAGGCACACTACAACTCAGATCTCAAGGAATGTCTTTGGCATCTGTCTTCAAGAAATGAAAATCTTGGGGCTGGAGAGGTGGCTCAGGGGTTAAGCCTCTGCCTTGCAGGTGGAAAGTCCTGAGTTCGGATCCTAGACCCCACGTATAGACGCCAGGCAGAAGTGGGGGCGGCCTGCGTTTCTGGTCCTGGTAGGGCGGAGCCTGTGAATCCCGGGGCAGAGTAAACGAGGAGGTGGAGGCGTCCATGGAGGCGTCCATGGTGGTTCCCAAATTTGCCCGCGGTTCTACACATACACAAAAACACATACACACACACACACAATTGAATAAATAATAATTAAAAAAATAAAATTAAAAAAAAAGAAATGGAGATCTCAAGCTTGAGTGTTTCCTACAATATGCTAATAAAGATACTATGAAATATAACATGCACTATAGCTCAGAAGTACTGACATGGAAATTAAATCCTACAATTGATAAAATATGGTCTTTAATCCTTTAAAGCTATGGTTTATTTTTTGAAATTTATTTTTGTAAGAAGTAAAGATTTTATTTATGAGTGATTTCCAAAATCGACTGAAGAAAGCAAGATCTTGATTTCAGATTTAAAAATCTTATCCTTAACAAATTTACATGTATATGCTTTATTAATAAAGCATTATGTACTCTACTAGTCACTGTATCACAAGCACAGGGCTCAGGCTTTGGGTAACCCTGAGGCAGCCCTGAGGCAGAATATTTTCCAAAGATGACAGTGGCTGTCACAGTTACTCCATCTCACGTGCTCTCTGCTTTTCTCTCTCTCCTTTTTTTCTTTTCATTCTCACTCTCTTCTTCCCTTCTCTTTTCTCTTGTTTCTTCTCTCTCTGTTCTACAAATTTCCCCTAGCTGTCCATACTGATCTTAAACCTAAGTTCTTCTCAGCCTCCTGAGTGTTGGAATTACAGGTATGTACCACTCATAGTTTCACAAGTCCTTACAATGTGAGTAATGTCAGATATGGCTCATGTTCCCTCCTTTTGGAACTGCACAGGCTTTTGTGGCTTTCATTCTGTGGAGTTAGCAGAAGTCACTTAAAGTGACTTTTGAGGATGGTTGAGACACTTGTTCATGGAGTTTTTTAAAATCATTTAAATTTCACGTGCAATTGCACAGACAGGTTCTGAAATACTGTATTGCCACTGTTCAGTGTCTTCTGTAGCCTCCTTGAGTCCAGACTGTTTGAGATCAAGTGAGTGTACGCCTGCCAGCTGCATGAGTTCCCAAAGCTGTATCACCTTAGCCCCTTCCTTTTTGGATTCTTACTGTACAGAAATCGTGAGAATAATAAAATGATTGTTGGTTTTGGGATGACGTAATATGTAAGGCAGCAAGGAAAATAGGAACAAGCCCCAAAGTGGAAAATGAGACCACTGAGTATTTATCATAGAGTTTTAATTAAGTAGTGTATTAAAAATTAGTAAATGGACTAGGGAAATGGCTCAGTTGGTAAACTACATGCTTTGTAAGCCTGAAGTCCATGAGTTCAGATCCCCAGACACAATGCCATTCCTTGAGACCTGAGAATCTTCAGAATGTCACAGGCTAGCCAGCATGACTTTCACTGAAATTGACATAGTTAGATATAGGTGTCAAATTGACAGGTAAGGGTTTGAGCTCTGGGCTCATTTGTAAAGAATTTACGTAGTTAAGCCCAGAGCAAACCTGCGGGAGATTGTTTGGTTGACGGGTAAAACCCCATAGTGTATGGGACTAGTCCCTGGGCAGATGAATAAGATGGAGGGAACTATTTGAGAAAGTGAGCATCCTTCTGTGTCTTGGCTAGACATGCTGGTCTGGCAAATATGGCTTGATTGTCCCTCTCTCAGCTTCACAAACTACTTCACTTATTGGTACCAGGTCCTCTTAGTCTTACACAGCAACACCTTACTTCTCTGGCACCAATTTCTGTAGTAGTTACTCTTTTCTGTTGCTGTGAGACACCACTGAGGCTCAAATAACCTAAGGGGAGAAAGGAAGATTTATTCAGCTTATGGTTTCAAAGGGAAGATACACTCCTTTATGGTGGAAAAAGCATGACTTGCTGGCAGAAGATGGAGGTTTCTTAAGTTATATCCATCAAAAAGGCTGAAAGCTGCAAAATTCACTGCTACTCACTGCAAACTATAAGAGCAGATTTCTCCTGGAAGAGACCCCATCTCAAACAGGGTGGAAAATCAAGTAACAAAATATAGGTTGCTGTCTATCTCCACTTTCACATCCACATTCCACATGTGTATACACACACAACATGGCTTTATTGACTCAAACTTTTACTTTCACTGAGATGTTGTGTGTATTCATTATCCCAATCAAGCCATTTTAAAACACATGACTCATCAACTTTCATTATAAAGTTGTGTGATTATCCCTACTGTCTAGTTCCAAATGTTTCATCACTTCCCAAGAGAAATCATATATTCAATTGTACTTACTCTCAATTTCTTCTTTCTTCCTGACTTCACTGATCTTTTACTTTTTATATTATTGACTGATACTTAATATTAATCACTTGCTGGCCTGGAAGTTGAATCCAAGCAAAGAAGCACTATACTTCTGAGCTGCATTTTCTCTTCTTTGACATTTAATTTTTAAACTTGTTTGTCTTGTTTTCTTTCCTTAGTACACGTGAAATAATAGGCTGGGGGGGATTATGAGCACCATTCCCAGTCATGATGGCATGTACCGGTAGGTCTGAGGCAGGAGGATCATTTGAACTCAAGAATTCAGAACCAGACTGGGCAATATGGCAAGGTTCCATGTCATACAATCAGACAAACCTTCAAGTTGGTTTAATGACAACAGAGAATGAAACTGTGTATAATACATCAGAAAACTAAAGTGCTTCCTTATTCTAAGAATGAATGAAAAAAAATATATATATAAGCAAGTAAAATTTAAAAATGTTTATTTACTTACATTATGTATTTCCTATTAGAAAATGTATGGGCCGGGCTGGAGAGGTGGCTCAGGGATTAAGCCTCTGCCTTGCAGGCGGAAGGTCCCGAGTTCTGATCCTAGGCTCACATATAGACGCCAGGCCTGTGTTTCTGGTCCTGGTAGGGCGGAGCCTGTGAATCCCGGGCAGAGTAAACAAGGAGGTGGAGGCATCCCTGGTGGTTCCCGAATTTGTCGGTGGTTCTACACACACACACACACACACACACACACACACACACACACACACGCACAATTAAATAAATAATAAATAATAAAAAAAAAAAAAAGAAAATGTATGGGCCAAATATAGAGAATAAAAAGGGCATATGAATTGGAGCATTTTTTTAATTTAAATTTTACTGTGTGTGTGTGTGTGTGTGTGCGCGTGTGCGTGTGCGTGTGCATGTGTATCAGAGGACATTGTGTGTCCCTGTGGAGGATGAAGGATAACTTCAGGAATTATCCTGGATTGTTTCTACTTCCTTTTTGCTTCTCTCTGAGATTTCCCAGATTCTGCCCATTAGGGCTGGAAGTGCAGGCCACAGCTGTTTATGCCTTACTTTTTTAACATTTTTTGACCTTCAATCTGATCTCAGGACCTTCTGCTTTTGAGGCAGAGTCTTAAGCCCTGAGCTGTCTCTCCAACCCATGGAGCATCTTTGCAGTGAAAAAAGTGGAAAACCTCTTGTGGCATCTTGAAGAACTCTGAGGGAGACATGACAGAACCCTCTTTTCTGTTTCCTTTTAGCTTGTGTGGGTCATGTGTTCAGTAGTACCTGGTGTTTTGTGATAGGCAAAGTGTAATTTTAAGCATCTTTTGAATACTAAAAGGTTGATCGATTATAGTAGTGAAAGACTGTTTAAAAGTTGAACTGAAAAGTAAGTTAGCTTTTTTTTTTTAACTACAGAAAGATCTAAATTTATATTAACTGTTGGTAATATTTTTATACTTAAAGCACAGTGTGTCCCTTTAGGTTTAAAGTTATCTTTTTAGATGTAAATGAAGTAATATATATGTAAATATATTTGAGTAAAAAACTGAACACTCTTACAGGCTTGCTTGGTCAGGGCGTATTAGGTTCTCTAGAGACGCAGAATGGACACAATGAATATATATAGGGAATATATTGAGTTGACTTAAAGATATGGCCGAAGTAGTCCAATGATAGCTGCCAGTAGCTGCTCAGTCCACTAGTCCAGTGGGTGATGTCTGAAGGCTGGAGAATTCTTAGAGTCTTTAGTCTAGTTGAAGACTTAGAGGGTTGGAAGGCTAGAGGGTCGAAAAAGTAAAGAAACCGGATGGCCAGAAGGAAGAGCGATTCCTAGCATTTTTTTGGGGGAGGATCGTATGAGATCTGTGGAGGTTTTGATGCGATCTAGTGTAATCCTTTCAGGTGGTCTCAGTTGATCTTAGTTAATACCAGGTGTGTCAAGTTGACACCTAGGCTTAACTATCACACAGGGCTTACTTTAACTACTAATTCTTCACAAATGTGTCCAAAGCCCCAGTCTCCAGTTTGTCATATTGACACCTGTGTCTAATTAGCACAGATAGCATATTGTCTTTTATTCATACTCATTGATGGTTCCTCTGTCATTTCCATGCTCCTAATGAGCCCAACAAGGCCTACTACTTATTTTTGATACTTTGTTCATTTCTAAATGTCTTTATTGAGAATCTCTCAGATGTCACTTCTCTCCTTTCTTGATATGGGCTTCTGTGGATGCAGCTCAGGTTGCTAGGTTTGTGCTGTACCCTGTGAGTTGTCTGATTGACCTCTTTGCTGAGAATCTTTATCTTCTTCATTTCGTTCCCTCCTGTAGCAGTTATGATAGCTGTTTTCAGTGCTTTGTGCAGTCATTCCAGCATGTGAGTAACAGACATGTTTGCTTGTGTTTATCATTATCTATTTTGAGTTTCATATTTCCTGTATGTAAAGTTATTTGGTGTGTGTGTAGATATGTGCTTTTGTGTGCCTGTGGAGGTCCAAGGACGACTCTAGGAATCATCCTGAATTGCTCTACTAACTTACTGCTTCATTCAGGGATTTCTCAGGCTCTGCCTTCAGGGCTGGAAGTGCAGGCAGTTGCCATTTCCACTTGTTTTTACATGAGATCTGGGATCTGAACTCAAGTCCTTTTGTTTGCTAGGCAAAGGTGTACCCACTCACCAGTCATTTCTCCAACTCACAGAAAGTAATTTCGATTTGCATATCTGATACACTAAGTATTATATCCATTGCAGAAAGTTGCCTTTCTGAGCTGTAGCAGTGAGAAGCCTGGACTACCTGTGAAGGAGGAGGAATCGGGGCTGCTTGGGTAAGAATTCTCAAGGTCAGAAAGTTACACTGTATAAAAGACAAGTGCAACAAAGAGCAGTGTTTCAGTCTTTCAGGAAAGGAATTCTCCCTTTTTGTTTTATCAGGTACTCAGCTTGGTTAGGGTCACACCACAAGTTCTGTCTTATTTTCTGAATATGGTGGTTTCAGTATTTTGCCAGTTTTTTACTTTTGTGTTGCTTTTTGGGTTGTGCTGTGCATTTGGAGAGCTCAGGGGTTGACCTGAGATTGGATCAGTTCAATGCTTGAAATTTTGGCTTTGCTGGTTTGGCTCTGTGCATAGCTCCTGAATTCAATGAAACTTTTTCTTCTTGGTGATTCCCTTATTCTTTTCAAACTTTTCTTGGTTTGAATGACTTCAAAGAGAATTTCTGTTGTCCCTTTAACTACACTCTCCCTTGTTTTATTGTGTATTTACCTGCAGGCAGAATCACTGTTTTTATTAGTATTCCCCAACATGCTGTACTGATTATAGTATAATTGTACAGCTAAAGGCTTGATCGTTTCAGATTCTTTATTAAGTTTTGGATATTCAAGATCTTTCTACCAGGAGCAAAGGGTACAGAGGGGATGCTGGGACCCATAGAAGCAGACAGGCAGGAAGGTGGGAGGGAATGGAATGGATTGATGGAGGGAGGAAAAGAAGGAAGGGAGGGAATGGGGAAGCAGGCGGGCAGAGATAATTACTCAACATGCTTGTAAAATTAGGAAAAAGAAATCATAAAGCCCAGAATAAATAATTTTGTTTATCATAGGAAATAATTCAGACAGAATTCTGACTTACTCTAGTCCTCTGTGGGAATTTTTCAGGTTACATACCCTAATAACTGTGCTGTTAGTAGTGCTGAGTCTCACCTTGTTACAGAACAATGAGGAACAACACTCAGATGCATAGTAGCAAAGTTCACATTGCACTGGAGCTTGGTCCAGGGAGAATTCCTTTCCTGAAAGACTGAAACACTGTTCTTTGTTGCACTTGTCTTTTATACAGTATAACTTTCTGACCTGGAGAATTCTTATCCAAGCAGCCCCAATTCCTCCTCTTTCACAGATAGTCCAGGCTTTTCACTGCTACAATTGGGCAGACTATATTGCAGAAGTAAAAAATAGAATAAAGAAAAACATTTTACATAAAGGTCACTACTTCAGCCTAGTATCTTTGCAGATTAGTATTCACTCAGATACTCCAGGAGACTGCTATGTTGTTTACTTGAGCAATTTCTCAGATAACTTTCCCTGGTGTTCTGTTCCTTGAGTTCCAACTAGTACAGTTGATCTTCATTCTGATTGGTGTCTCTTCAGTTCATGAAATTGTTACCTTCTCAACTCAGCCAAGTTGTTGGTCACAGTGTAGCCTCCCCTCTCTGTGTAATACTTAGCAGACGCTTTAGGAACAAAGTTGGGATAGTCTTGCTTTGTTTTTCATCTTTCTGGGATAAAATCCAGTTCTGTTTGTTGTCTAATATCTGGAAAGAGTTGTTTCATGTATTTAGTTTGTGGTGATTGGTTAGGTCTGCTATAATTCATTCTGTCATAGCCAGTGGCAGATGTATTCTCCAGCTCTTTCTTTTGAGGTAGGTCTCAGGTCTTTTGTAGCTTAGGATGTATTTGAACTCACAGTCCTCCTGCTGGGATTACAGTGCGAGCAGCCATATCTGGCCTCCCAGTTATTTTTAATTTAGCAATTTGTTAAACAAATTTGTTCTGCATGACAAATTGACACAATTTACAGACTTACATACAGAATCTTATAACATTTCTGTATCAGGAAAAAGTTCAGAATTGAGTTTGCTTCAGGTTCAGAGTGCTTACGACTCCACAGGTATTCTTAAATAGAGGTTTGTGAATGGTTCCTGGCTCTGTAGACCTGTGAAACTAGAAAAGCGATCTGCCTCCCTTACCAGCATACAGTGGCACACTGATCTGGAGTAACAGCTGGACATCTTTCTGCTCCTGAAGGGGACACAGTTCCTAGTCTGCAGCATTTCTGAAATCCAGTCAGGCTCCTGTTGGAACTTGCTTAGGTCTCAAGTTAGGCATAATGTCCCATGACTCTTGCTTCTGTCTTTAAGTTCTTCTGTCATTTGAGTTAGCTCTGAGCCTATTCTCTTGAGCTCCTTTTCCATACACACAAGGCTCCCATATCAGCATCTCCCATCAGAGTGGAATGTGCTGAAATGGATGAATCTTTTTGATGCATGATTTGTCTCAGCATGGAGAGTTTTGGGAATCCAAAGCCTCCCCTCATTTTTTTTTTTTCTGTTTCTCTGTGGATATGTACAATATTGTTATAGAGGGCTATACATGCACACTTGTGTTGAATGTCAGAGGTCAATCCTAGATTTGTTCTTCAGGATCTGTCCACTTTTTTTTTTTTTTTTTTAATTTTTTTTTTTATTTATTCAATTGTGCGTGTGTGCGTATGTATGTATGCGCGCGTGTGTGTGTCTGTGTGTGTCTGTGTCTGTGTAGAACCACGGACGAATTCGCGAACCACCATGGACGCCTCCCACTTCCTCCGCCCCGGGATTCACAGGCTCCGCCCTACCAGGACCGGAAACACAGGCCGCCCCTGCTTCCGCCCGGCGTCTATACGTGGGATCTGGGATCCGAACTCAGGACCTTCCGCCTGCAAGGCAGAGGCTTAACCCCTGAGCCACCTCTCCAGCCCCACTTTGTATTTTGAGACCCAGTTTCTCATGGGACCTGGGCTTGCTGATTAGGCTGGGTGACTGGCCAGTAGTACCAGGTATCTGCTGGTTGCCGCTCCAGCATTGGATGCCATGTGCTGCTTTGCCTGGCTTTTTTTTTTTTTTTTTTTTTTTAACCTGGGTGCTGGAGACCCAACTTAGGTCTTCATGCTTGTGAAACAAGCACTTTGTGGACTGAGCTGTCTCCTCATTTTGCCAGTCTGTCTCTGTTTCTCTTGGTTCAAACTGGCAAAGTTTTTACATATAGACTTCTATTTTTTTCACTAGGCTTTATTTTTTCAGATGTGGCTTTAGACTCATAGTAGTAGAACATGCATAGATTCTATTTCTCTACCACCACAACATACTCAGCTCCTCCATTTACCAGCATCTTCCAGAGTAGGAGATTAGTGACAATTAATGATCCTACATTGACACATGATTATGTTCTCCAGTCTCCAGCTTACATTGGGGTTCACTCTTCGTGTACGTTTTATAAGTTTGGGCAAATATTAGTATGGTATGGAATAGTTTTATTGCTCTAAAAATCCTCTGTGCTCTGACTGTTCACTTCTTCCACATGGGTCCTGGAAACCACTTTTGATTTTCTTTAAATTGTCTCCAAAGTTTTGTGTTTTGTTTATGCCTGAATTTCTCTACCTACTTATGGCTTTGCTCTGGGGTTTTCCAGGCTCTTCCTTGTATGGCCAGAATTACAGACCATTGCCATATTTGCCTGGTCTTTTTATGAGGAATCTGGGGATTTGAACTTAGGTTCTTTTGCTTGTGAGGCAAAGGTTTTAGTCACTGAACCCATCTCTCTAGCCCCAGAGTTTTATCTTTTTTCATATATTTGAAATCACACTTTTTTTTTTTTTTTGAGACAGGTGTTACAATTTTTTTTTTAATTGTGAGACAGTACTCAGGGTCAAGCAGTTTAGGGAGAAAGAGGTATTTATTTAGCTTACTGTTCCAAAGGGCATGTAGTCCATTATGGGGACAATTGCATAGTGGAAGGCATGGCTGCTGGCAGAAGCAGGAGGCCATTCAGGTCATTTCAGCCCTCAGAAAGGCAAGAGAGAATTAGAAAGCAAGATGAAATGGCCTGGGCTGGCAAATCTCAAGGTCCACCCCCATGACATGCCTTTTTCTAGCAATGTATTGCTTCTTAAAGGTACCACAATCTCCCTAAACATCATCAACTAAGGCTTCAAATACAGGAGCCTATGGATGGCAGCTCATATTCAAATCATGACAACATGGTCTTTGTATGCCTTTTTTAAACTTAGTAGTATTCATTGAGTTTCTTGAATGTCTTTTCACAGCTTGTTAAATCCTTTCACTGCTGAATAATATTTCATTGTCTAGTTGTGTTGTATTTTATTCCTATATACATTTTTATTCATTCATTCGTGTGTGTGTGTGTGTGTGTGTGTGTGTGTGTGTATGTGAGAGAGAGAGAGAGAGAGAGAGAGAGAGAGAGAGAGAGAGAGATGGCACGTTTCCCTTGTGGAGGACCAAAGGTGACTTTAGGACTCCTGGATTGCTTTTAGCTTCTTCTTGCTTCACTCTGGGATTTCCCAGGCTCTGCCCACTAGGGCTGGAAGCTCGGGTTACCACCATTTCTGCCTGGTGTTTTTACGTGGGACCTGGGATCTGAACTCAGAACCTTCTGTTTGCAAGACAGAGTCTTAACCCCTGAGCCATCTTTCCAGTCCCCATATATACATTTTTAAAGAACTTTGTGGACTGGGTGTTTGAGATCACATTCATACTCCCAACATTTCGGAGACTAAGGCAGAAGAACTACAATGAGTGAGATTTTGTCAGCTTGTAGAGTGAGATTCTGAAACAAAGGAACAAGAAAAAGAAAGAATATAGGAATGAAGGAGAAAAAAAGGAAAGAAAAATAAAGAAAATACTTTTGTTTTTATTCCATTATACAAAGTCTTGACTCAAATTTCTTCACTATATGGATTTTTTTTAACATTTTTTATTATTATTTCCACTCATACAAACTCAATAGGTACACTGGTTCCCTCCCACTATATGGATTTGTTAAAGACATTTAACATTACATAAATGTAGGGACCTGAACAGCAGTTCTGTGAAGCTTTTGTTTTTGAATGTAGAATATATAGGGCAAGTGATCAGGTAGAGAACATGAATATAAAGTGTGTAAACTAGAATGTACAAATACAACATGGCGGGCTTAAGGACAGACGAATAGCTCTTGCATATTTCTTCTGGCCTTTATGATGTGAGTGACATATAGAAGTTAGATTCCTTTATCATAACGTTTCACACATACAAAGAAGCTTTGTGAAAATGCATAGAGTTAATATGGGGAAGTGATAGGCCCAGTCATTCTGTCACATTCCTTAGTAAACCATCATGTAGGAAAAATGTATGTAAGTCACAAAGTCTTTGCTATCTCCTGAGTTCCTCTATACCACTCAGGAATTTTATTGTCTACACACAGACACACACAGACACAGACACACAGACACAGACACACACACACACACACACACACACACACACACACACGATTGAAAGGGATTTTGAAAAGGAAAGGGAATTCTGGGAAATGCAACTTGGCTAACTTAGTACACTGAGTGTTACCACTTTTAGATATCTAAGTTGTTTGTTGCTATTTGTTATTACAACTAATACTGCTGTTTAGTTAATGAATACAAAGCACTTTTCGTGTTTTGATTTATTGAAGATAGCTCTGTAGAATCAAATGGTATGAATTTTATTATTATTGTGCTGGTGTATGATGAGTGTGGTGTGTGTTTATGATCATGTGTATTACAGGAAAACTTGAGACATATATCTAGGGATTGACCTTAGATCATAAGACTTGCACAGCAAGCACCTTTATGCATTGAACCATCTTACTGTTTAAACGTTACGAACTTTTCCTGTATTCTTTTGAAGTTTTTACAACTATATTTCATTCTAAAAGTCACATATATCTTTCATATGTGTGTCTGTGTTCCGATGTGCAGTTGGCTTTTTTTGTCTTGTACTTTGAATATATTTTGCCTCACAGATCACAAATAGACCCCTTAATCAATGAGTCTACCTTTTATGTAATTATGGAATAGTTCTTGATGAATGCTTGTTGATCATGTGCAATGATTGTTTTTCATATCTGTTTTAGTTTACACTTCACTATTGTTGTTTAAAGCCAGTTCTGGTTAATTTTTAATTTGATGCTACTGAAGATTGAAACAGTCAGGTTTCTGTGTTCAGAGTAGTGCTGTTAGGTCTCTTATTTGGGATAATCAAATTTTAAATTCATTTTTGGAGGAATGTATGATATAACAGGTAAGTATAAACTTCATTAATGTCATGTTAATATTTTGACATTTTATATTGACTGAAAAGTGGTTAACTAAAAATTATTATGTTTTTGTATGGTGTGTGTGTCTGTGTGCATACACATTTGTGTGTCTGTGTGTGTGTGTGTTTGTGTGTGCCATGGCATGCCTGGGGATTGAATTTGTATTTAAATGTGTAAATTATTTTGTATGGCTGTGTCCAGCAATGTGAGAGTTTTTCTTCCTCCCCTATTTCATTTGTAAATATTTGTCAATGTGTGTCTCTAAAAGATAAAGATTGTTAAAAAAATTTATCAAATCACAATACCAGCAATGCTTCTTTTTTTTTCTTTATTTCTTCCATTCATACAAAATTGATAACTACCCCATTCCTCTCCCTCCCTCCAACCCTCCCTGGATCCCCTTGTTTGCTTCCCCCTTGTCCCCTTCCTTTCCCCCCTCCCTCCTTTTCTCCTAGTGCCCCCTCCCCTCCCCGTTCCTGGAGCAGCCTTTACTATGCATGTCAAATCTTCCCTCTGGGTCCTCCTCTCTGATGAGGTGTAAGGACTCAGTAGCATTGCCTACAGCTCTTTCTTGTGTTCCCCTTTAGTATAGGAACACTATTGTGGCTGTTACCCTTGCCTCTAAGGATCCTAGTGCCTGTGATCCATGCTAGACTTTGGGGGAGGGTCAATGATATGTTGGTCATAGTGCAGGTCATGCAAAGTCCTATTATGATTACGTCGGTCCTAACTTTTTTTTCCCCAATAATTTATTTTTTCTGCTTATACAAACTTAATAGGCACTCCGTCCCCTCCCTCCCTCCCTCCACCCCTCCCTGGACCCCCCCTTCCTTCTCCCTCCTTTCCTCTCTCCCAGTGCCCTCTCCCCCCCATCCTTGGAGCATGCTTTAATGTGTATTGTCAAACGTTCCTCTGGGTCCTCCTCTTTGATGAGGTGTAAGGACTCAGTGGCACTTTCTAGAATTCTTTCCTGCGTTTTCCTTAAGTATAGGAACACTATTGTGGCTGTTAATCCCTTACTTCTAAGGATCCTAGTGCCTTTAATCCATGCTAGACTTTGAGGGGTCAATGATATATTGGTCATTGCGCAGGTCATGCAAAGTCTTATTATGTTGCTTCGGCCCTAACTTGGGTGGAGTATCTTGCATATTGTTGCAAAAACAATTCATAGTGATTCCTAAATAACCATCAAATATTCACTTTTCAAAATTCTCTCATGTCCTTCTAGTTTTCATTCTTGTTTTGAAGGTAATGACTTTATTCAGAATTGTGAGCTAAATGTGTATTTGTCATAGTGTGTGTATGTGTCTCAATTTTTTTCAATCTTTAGAAACAATATTGCTAATTGTTTTCCTCTTGTTATTTCAGCAGATATTTCATCCTATGAGTCTTTAAACTATCATTTCCACATTTATCAACTTCACTACTTCTGAAATGAAGAGCTTTGTAAAGTGAATTATTTGGTTAAGTAGCAGTACAATTTTTTCTTTTTATAGAAAAAGCAGGAGATGTGCTTGATCTTTTCTTTTGTTTTACCTTTTCCCAAAGAGCTTATCTGTCTGTCCGTCTGTCTATTCCGTCCATCGGTCCATCTGTTGGTGGTGCTGGGGATGTAACATCTGGCATATATTATTAGACACAAGCTCTACCACCGAATTGTATCCCAACCCAGTTATCAGTGTTAATATATATATTTTTTTCACCTCATACAAACTTATTAGGTACACCAGTTCCCTCCCTTCCTCCTCCTCCCCCCATACCCCCTGCTCCCCCTCCCCACCCCTCTCCCTCCCCATCTCCCAGTGCCTCCCGCCCCAATTCCCAGAGAGTCCTTTCTTGTGCATGTCTGATTTTCCTCTGGGCCCTCCTCTCCGATGACGTACAAGGACCCAGTGGCCTTTCCCTGAACCCTTTCCCGTGTTCCCCTTAGGTATAGGAACACTGCTGTGGCTGCCAATCCATTACCTCCAAGGCTCTTGGTGCCTTTAGCAGATGCTAGACTTTGTGAGGTCAACAGTGTGTTGGACAATGCGCAGGGCATGCAAAGTCCAATTATGATTGCTTCAGCCCTAACTAGTATAGAGTATCTTACATATCATTGCTCCTCCCATCCTTTTGCTCTTACACTCTTACCGCCCCCTCTTCTGCAACTTTCCCTGAGCTTCAAGATGGGGAGAGACTAAGCTGGCCTAGTTCTAGGTGGTTGATATAGAGTCTCTGAAGTTCTGGATTGTGGTTTGTTGATTTTCTTTTGCAGTTTTGCTGCTCCTGCAATGCCCTTCACTCCATCCTGGTGGGCATTGTATGTTACCCCCTGGCCAGAGACAAAAAGCTGTTAGAGTCTTGTGATAAAAGCACATTCAAAGGTAGATGTAATAAAAGTGGGAAACCACAGTAAGGGAGGGGTCTATCACCCATTTGCAAAATGGTTACTTTTTATCTGCCAGACTATATGCCCTCCTCTTCTGGTGAGATCACACTCCCTCAGTAGTAAATGATCAGGAACAAAAGTCTGTGAACGTAATCAGATGTCTCATTACTTATTTGGGTCCTTGGTGGAGGCCTATTTTCCCTGCTGTAACATGGTCCCTTCTCTCCTTGTTTCTGGTGTGGCCCTCCTACCCCATCCCTCCTGTTCATAATCCTTGGAATTACTGTCTCTAGGTGGGCTGGGTGGGTTTGGTACTAGGAGCCACCTATTAGGGAGTACATACGGCGCTTAATTTTCTGGGTCTGGGATACTTCACTTAATATAATTGTTTCTAATGACATCCATTTCCCGGCAAATTCCAGTAATTCATCATTTTTTGATGGCTGAGTAGTACTCCATTGTATAGATGTACCACAGTTTCCTTATCCATTCGTCAACTGTTGGACATTTGGGCTGATTCCATGACTTTGCTATTGTAAACAGTGCTGCTATGAACATGGTCGTGCTTGTGCTATCGAGGTGAACCTCTGCTGTATGGGGGGTTATTTGCAAAAGTGGAATCGCAGGGTCATATGGCATTTCAATCTTTAATTTCTTTAAGAATCTCCAGATGGCTCGCCAGAGTGGCTGTATGAGCCTGCATTCCCACCAGCAATGTAGGAGAGTTCCCCTCTCTCCACATCCTCTCCAACATTTGTCGTTGTTTGTATTGTGGATTTTTGCCATCCTGACCGGGGTGAGATGATATCTCAGGGAAGTTTTGATTTGCATTTCCCTGATGGCTAAAGAAGTGGAGCATTTTTTCAGATATTTGTTAGACATTTTAATTTCATCCCTGGTAAAGTTTCTTTTAAGTTCCAGGGCCCATTTTTTAATTGGGCCATTGGTTTCCTTGGTGTTTAGTTTTCTAAGTTCTTTGTGCACTCTGGACAGCAGAGTTCTATCAGATGTGTGGTTAGTGAAGATTTTCTCCCATTCTGTGGGTTGCCTTTGAGCTCGTGTTACAATCTCTTTATCTGAACAGAAGCTCTTTAATTTCACAAGATCCCAACTGTTGAGAGTTGGTAGCAGTGACTGTGCCATTGGATGTCTGTTTAGGAACTGTTGGCCTAGCCCAATCAGCTCGAGGGAGTTCCCTATCCTTTCAACTATGGTTTTTATAGTCTCTGGCCTGATATCAAGGTCCTTGATCCATTTGGAATTAAGTCTTGTACATGGTGACAAGTACGGGTCCAGCTTTAATCTTCTGCATGTGGAGATCCAGTTTTGCCAGCACCATTTTGTTGAAGATGCTGTTCTTTTTCCATTGGATTCTTTGGGCCCCTTTGTCAAAGACCAAATGGCTGTAACTTTGTGGGCTTATATCTGGGTCTTCAATCCTTATCCATTGATCTATGTGTCTATTTTGGAGCCAGTACCAGGCTGTTTTTATAACTATGGATTTGTAATATAGACTTAGGTTTGGTATGGTAATACCTCCAGCTGTGTTTTTGTTACTCAGGATTGTCTTTGCTATCCTGGGTCTTTTGTGCCTCCATATGAATTTTGAGATTGTTTGGTCAACTTCTTTGAAAAATTGCTTTGGGATTTTGATTGGTATAGCGTTGAATCTGTATATTGCCTTTGGTAGGATGGTCATTTTTACGATGTTGATTCTGCCAATCCAGGAACAAGGGAGGTCTTTCCACCTTCTGGTGTCTTCTGCTATTTCTTTCTTTAGGGTTTTAAAGTTTTCATTGTAAAGGTCTTTTACCTCCTTAGTTAGGTTTATACCAAGGTATTTCATTTTTTTAGGGGCTATAGTAAATGGTATTGTTTCTCTCAAGGCTTTTTCACTTCTTTCATTCTGGGCATATAGGAAGGCCTCTGATTTTTGCACATTTATTTTGTATCCTGCCACCCTGCTGAAGTTCTCAATTAGTTCCAGGAGCTTCCTGGTGGAGTGTTTGGGATCACTCAGGTATAAGATCATGTCATCTGCAAATAGGGATAGCTTGACTTCTTCCTTGCCGATTTGAATCCCTCTTATGTCCCTTTCTTGTCTTATGGCTTCAGTGGGAATGATTCCAATTGTTCCCCATTGAGCATAATCCTTGCTGTGGGCTTGTTGTATATAGCTTTTATTATATTGATTAAGGTTCCTTCCATTCCCACTGTCTCTAGCGTTTTGATCATAAAAGGCTGTTGGATCTTGTCAAAAGCTTTTTCTGCATCTATCGAGAGTATCATGTGGTCTTGGACTTTGGACTGGTTTACATGATGAATTACATTTATTGATTTGCGTATGTTGAACCAACCTTGTGTGCCGGGGATGAAGCCTACTTGGTCCCCATGAATGATCTTTTTAATATGTTTTTGAATCTGATTTGCTAAGACTTTGTTGAGAATCTTTGCGTCTGTGTTCATCAGGGAGATCGGCGTATAGTTTTCTTTTTTAAGTGAATCTTTATTAGGTTTTGGGATTAAAACGATATTAGCTTCATAGAAGGAATTTGGTAGTGTTCTTTCCTTTGCTATTTGATGGAACAGTTTAAGGAGTATTGGTGTTATTAACTCCTTAAATGTCTGGTAGAACTCTGTGCTGAATCCATCTGGTCCAGGACATTTTTTGGTGGGAAGATTTGAGATTACTTCTTCAATTTCCTTATATGTTATAGGACTATTTAAATAATTCACAACTTCCTGATTCAATTTAGGTAAGTTGTGTTTACTTAGAAATTCATCCATCTCTTTTGTGTTGTCAAACTTCACAGAGTATAAGTTTTTGAAATATGATGCTATAATTCTCTGGATTTCTTGGGTATCAGTAGTGATAACTCCATGTTCATTTCTAATTTTGTTAATTTGGGTTTTCTCTCTCTTGCTTTTGGTTAGTTTAGCTAGGGGTGTATCAATCTTGTTGATTTTTTCAAAGAACCAGCTTTTTGATTGGTTGATTTCTTTCTATCGTTTTCTTAATCTCGATTTCAGATATTTCTCCCCTTATTTTGCTAATCTCCTCTCTTCTACTGCTTTTGGGATCAGATTGCTCTAGTTTCTCTAAAGCTTTCAGCTGGATTGTTAAGTTGTTTATTTCTGATGTTTCCATTTTTTTGACGTAGGCATTAAGAGCTATGAACTTTCCTCTTAGAACAGCTTTCATTGTGTCCCAGAGATTTTGGTAAGTTGTATTTTCGTTGTCATTCACTTTCAGGAAATCTTGAATTTTCTTTTTAATTTCTTCCTGAATCCAGTTCTCATTCAGCATCATATTGTTAAGTTTCGAGGAGTTAGTGTATTTTCTCTTGTTTGATGTGTTGTGGATGTCCAGCTTTAGGCCGTGGTGGTCTGATAGGGCACAGGTTAGAATTTCAACTTTCTTGTATATGTGTAGATTCATTTTGTGGCCCAATATGTGATCTATTTTGGAGAAAGTTCCGTGTGCTGCTGAGAAAAATGTGTATTCTTTGGTGCGTGGGTGAAAAGTTCGATAGAGATCTGTAAGGTCCATTTCTTTCAGGGTTTGATTAAGTTCTAAAGTGTCTCTGTTAAGCTTTTGACCTGTTGATCTATCCCATGTTGAGAGGGCGGTGTTGAAGTCCCCAAGAATTATCGTTTGGGGGTTGATTTCTTGCTTTAGACGCTGTAGGGTTTTCTTAATGAATGTGGAGGCGCCCGTATTGGGTGCATATATGTTCAGTATTGTGAAGTCTTCCTGGTGAATTGTACCTGTGACTAAAATGTAGTATCCATCCGTGTCTCTTATAATTTTCTTTGGTTTGAGGTCCACTTTGTCTGATAGCATAATGGCTACCCCTGCCTGTTTTCTGCTTCCATTTGCTTGTAGAATTGTTGACCAGCCTTTTATTTTTAGAGCGTGCCTATCTTTTGTGGTGAGATGGGTTTCCTGCAGGCAGCAGATTGATGGATTGTGATTTTTAATCCAAGTTTGTAATCTGTGTCTCTTGATCGGTGAGTTAATTCCATTAACATTTAGTGTTATAATGGAGAAACTATTAATTCCAGACATTTATTATGTTTAGTAGCTTTTATAAGTATATTGCTTCGCTTTTAATGGTGTTATATTTGCCTTCTGTTCTCCTGGATATGCCTGTTTTTTTCTTCACGCTTGAGTATCATTTCTAGCGTTTTTTAAAGGCCTGGTTTGGTGGACATGTATCCCTTAAAGTTGTCTTTGTGCTGGAAAATTTTTCTTTCTCTCTCGATCATGACAGATAGTTTTGCAGGGTAAATCAGCCTGGGTTGACATTTTTGCTCATTCAATACTTGAAGTATGTCTCTCCAAGCTCTTCTTGCTTTTACTGTTTCGGCTGAGAAGTCATTTGTTATTTTAATAGGTTTACCTTTAAAAGTGACTTTTTTTTGTTCCTTGAAGCTCTCAGCACCAGTTCTTTATCTTGAATGTGGAGTGTTTTAACTATTATTTGCCATGGCGTGCTTCTATTTTGGTCGTATCTGTTTGGGGTGCGGAATGCCTCTTGTATATGGATGGGCCTCTCTTTTTTTAGATGAGGAAAGTTTTCCTTGATGATCGTTTGAAAAATTTCCTCAGGGGTGGTATTTTGAGATTCTTGCTCTGGTATTCCATGAATACGCATGTTAGGCTTCTTCAGGGTGTCCCATATCTCTTGGATATTTCTCTCAAGTATCTTTTTGGCTTTAACAACCTCTTCCATTGAGCTGGTTAGTACTCCCACTTTATCTTCAAGGTCTGAAATTCTGTTTTCTGCTTTGTTAGTTCTGTTGATAAGACTCTCTGTGGAGTTCTGGGTTGAAGATAAATTGTCTCTTAGCTCAGTTTTAAACTCTGCTTGAGTTTGTTTTAACTGCTCTATGCCACTTTTTGTTTCTTGCACTGTTTTTCTCAAGTCCTCCAGATGTCTGTTGTGTTCCTCTTCAAAGCGATTGATTCGATTATGTAATTCCTCCAGGATCTCCTCTTTCATAGTATTGAACATGGTAATGATCATATTTTGAAAGACCTTATCCTGGGTGAGGCTTTCTTGGCCTTTTTCCGCGGGTTTGTTCTTGTTGGAGTCTAACATTATGGGATTAATTTCTTCAGTGGGAAATTTGTTTATTTGAGTGTTGCTTCTCATGGATTTGCACTTTGACTTTGGCATTGTCATTTTAACTCTTAAGATCTCTGAATTTCACTAAACTGAATTATTTGGCCTGGGGTCCTGGTGGGCGGGGCCCGAAAGGGGACTTACCTAAGGCGCGGGGTGAGGCCCGGCTGGACTGCATGTTTGTCCTGACCGGTGGAGCGGGGTGGGGTGAAAAGGGAGGATGGGCGCGTGGGCGTGGAGCTATTTAACCCGAGGGCAGCTGGGGCGGGGCCCGGGCGCAGGGGGAGGTCCTCCTCATCGCTGGGCCCCCACACGCGGCTCCGGCTGGATGGTGGGAGTCGGAGCCGGGTCCCTGTGGGCTGACCTGGGGTCCTAGGGCGCGGGGTGAGGCCCCGCTGGACCGCGCGCGTCCCGACTGGCGGAGCGTAGTGGGGTGAAAAGGGAGCAGTGTTAATATTTTAAGAGATAATAGCCTATCTGGGAAAAAACACATAAATTTTTTATTTAGATATCTATTTTATTTATTGTTATGTAGTTGATATAACACAATTATTAGAAACTTTTAGTTTATTGAAATTATACATTTTACACCTTTTGAAATATTAGACTAAAACAAGAGTATTTGACTTTGATAACAAGATTACTTTTTTTAAATCTTTATTTATTTATTTATTCAATTGTGTATGTGTGCCTGCGTGTGTGTGTGTGTGTGTGTGTGTGTGTGTGTGTGTGTAGAATCACGGGCAAATTACCGAACCACTATGGATCGCCTCCACCTCCTCTTGTTTACTCTGCCCAGGGATTCACAGGCTCCGCCCTACCAGGACTAGAAACGCAGGCCATTCTGTCCCCTCCCCCCTTCTGCCAGGTGTCTGTATGTGGGGTCTAGGATCCGAACTCAGGACCTTCCGCCTGCAAGGCAGAGGCTTAACCCCTGATCCACCTCTCCAGCCCCAAAATTAATCTTTTTATAATGACATTTTTTATCCTTTAAGTTTGCTTCTCCTAACACTATGAACACATACTTGGTTAAACTATGAACTTACAGAAAGTGAGTCCTTGTAATCTAAACCAAGGGAGAATGTGACACTGAATGTTTCAATGAGTGTATATTCCTACTGGATGAAATTTCAGGTAGGAAGTAACTACATTGTTTGGTATTAGACTGTTGGTACATGCCATTTGATTGCTTTTAGAAAATGAACTTGTATTTTAAAGGAGGAGCTAGAGAAGTGAACAAAGATGCTTTTAATTTCCAAGTCTCAGAAATGCTTTTACTTTTTTTGCTTTGTATTTCTTTTTTCATTTTATTACACATATTTCATTTTTGCCTAATCATACAAGCTCAATAGATACCCCCTTCCTCTCCCTTCTCCTGTTGTCCCCCATTGTACTCTCCTCTTCCTCTCTCTCACTCCTCTCTCCCTCCCCTTCTCCCAGGGGCCTGCAGCTTCCTCCCTCCCATCCCCCAGAGCATCCGGTTATGTGGGTACTGAACCTCCCTCTGAGTCCTCTACCCTTATGGCATAACTTGAGACCCCTTCTTGGGCTGCCTGATAGCATGGGAACTCTATTGTGACTGTTTAACCCCTTGCCTCCAAGGAACCTACTGCCTGAAGCCTTCTCCCCTGTGATCTATGATAGAGTTTGGGGGATCGTTAACATGTCAGCCATTGTGCAGGTCAGGGAAAGTCCAATCATACTGTGGCAATATCCTGGCTGCAGCCCTAACTTGTGTAGAGTATTTTGCATATTTTTGGTCCTCCCCATCTTTAGGCTTTAGGATGTGGAGAGATTTGTTTGGTCTGGTTCCAGGTGAATAATGTAGGTCTTTCGTGTTCTAAGTTATGATTTATTGTTGTTTTCAGTTTTGCTTTTCCTGCACTGCCTTTGGTTATCTCCTAACCAAAGATAGAAGACTGTTTAAACAAAAATCTTAATATAAGAGGAGACTCAAAGGTAGATGGAAGAATAGGAGTAGGACACCGCAGTGAGGGGGGTCAGTCTGCCATTTGCCTGTTGGTTACCCTCTAAACTGCCAGTCCCCATATCTTCCCTGACTGGGGAGATTAAACCTGTTCTGTCCCAAGAGACCAGGAAGGGAAGTGAGAGTGAGCTGCACTAGATGTCTCACTACTAAAATGCATTACATGACCATGGCCTATTTTCTCTATTGAAGCATGTTCCCCTGTCTCCTTTCTTTTGAGGTCCTCCTGTTTATAATCCTTTGCGATTACAGTAGGTGTTACAGAGACTTAACCTTGATTATATCATTAAGTGGGTTTGTAACTAGGATCCATTTATTAGGGAGTACATCCGGTGTCTAACTTTCTGTGTCTGGGATACTTCACTCAATACAATTTCTTCTAATTCCATCCAGAGAAATGCTTTTACTTTTTGTTGATTAAGGGAATTGTGAGTGTCCCCTTCCCATGACCCCCCCCCCAAATATTGTGTATTTTGCTTTTAACACATTTATTTTGTAAGTTTGTAAATTGTTGATTGACTGAATTCTCCTTCATTATCATTTTTAGTCCCAAGTATGTGCATCATATTGGGGGATAAAAAAATATGCCATATACTACCTTAGATAGAAGAGAAAATGAAGTGGATCATATTTGCTGGATACCATCTTTATTGATAGCTAGTACGCTGGTTGCCTATGATGTTTGAACTAATACTAGTAATGTCAAAATGACATTTTTTTTCCAGGATTTTCTGGGCTATCAAAAAATAAATTATTTTTATGTATTATTCAATATTTTAATCATTAATGTGGTTCAAGATAAAAAAGTTTGTATTTTTCCCTTCCAGTCTTCTGTTCTTCATGTTTCTAGGATGTGTTCTCTCATTTTCCCCAACCCTCACAACTGACTGACACTGATTAAAAAAACAAACAAACCTGAAAGCCACTATTATTAGTTGTGATGCTAAATTTTCTTTTTTTTGTAAACAAAAATAAATTATTTATCTATTTTAACCAATTTGACCCCTTTGTTACACAAAGGTGACAAGTTCTGTCCCATGCTTCTCATCTTCCTTTCTCTTCAGTGGTTGCTTCCCATGCGTGTCTTTCTAGAGCAATATAGAAAATGCTTTATTACTTTTTAGCATTGCATGTTTGTTTTGTGTCTTACTCTGCCCCTGTTTCTTGGGCTGTTTTTCTTCCTTTTGTAAAAATTTGAATGTGAACTACAGGCCCAGTATTCCTAGTAAGAAATGCTTGAGACCAGAGGTATTTCATATTTCAAGGTTTTTATTATGAGGTATTACCACATTGAGAAAATAGTTATTTGTGGATTTGATTATTTTAGAATAAATAAAACACGTTTAAAGATTAAATCTGTTTAGAATCTGTTATCTTTTGACACATCTACAAGGGAGACTGAGTCTATTCACAAAATAAAGACTTATTAAGTAGGAAAAGAATTGAAAATATGTTTATTTTAAGACAGAAAGCAATAGAACCAAGCATCTGGGAATCCTGGAAAGAGGCAAGTTGACCTGTCATTGTTTTGAATTGTATTCTCCATAGCCTTATGTATTTGGGAAGGCATGGCACCTTAGAGAGGTGGAGCCTTGATGGAGGAAGGTGGTCACAGGGTGTGGGCCCTGAGGTGGATAAGTCCCAACCTACTCACTTGAGAAGTTCTTTTACAGCCAGCAATCTTGTAGTTCTCAGTTCATGAAAAGGTGTAACTTAGCCTGTCTCCAGCTTCAACCAGCCAGCCATGCCATCTCTCCATGAAGGACTGTTTATCCCTCTGGAACCATAAGCAGAATAAATCTCTCTTTCTTCCTCTAAATTACTTGACTTTGGGTGTTCTCTCACAGTAACACATAAAAGTAACTAATACAAGTCTTCAAGGGAACAGTAGAAAGTCTTGAATATTAAGGGAGAGCTTGTTAAAGTTTTAGAGGTTTAGACTACAGTGGAAAAGAGAAGATGGGGGAAGAGAGAGAGAGAAAATAAATTTGCTCTTTGAAAGTTCAAAGAGCATGTTGCTCACAAAATTACATATTGGAAGTTTTTTCTTCTGCTTGTGTCTTGCTGAAAGGGAGAGGAGAGAGATTGGGAGATGACTTTGGGATTAGAAAGGGCAAAACCCCTTCTTTCTCTTTGGCATACCTCCAAGTGGATTAAATTCTGTGGGAAGCAGGAATCTTGCCCAGGTGACCCAGATTTAGGCAGTTTTAGAGCGGCAGTGCTGGGAGGTCTTGGAGGTCTCTGAAGGTCTTCAAAGGACATCCCCTATTGCTGGGAGTACCCTGAAGGAACACACCCTATTTTCTGGAGGAACTGATTTTAATCCTCCACAGAGATAAGATGTTAATTTCTCCTAATCCTCTCTTTATGAAAGGATATAGAGATTAGTTTTCCATTGTAGATAAACCTTACAGTGAAGCCAACCACAAAATTAACTGGATTGGGCCAATATGAGCAGACCAATGAAATGTAGAGGACCAAAAACTCCAATCAGGTTTGCAGAAACCAATAAGGAAAAGCTGTCCCCCTCCTCTTAAGACCATAAATGACCCTGACTCTAGCAGCTATCCTCACCTCCCTTACCTCTCACGGATTGCACATCTTTGAGTTCCTTTCTGGCTCCCTTACCCTTCCTGGATTCTATGTCTAGAGCCTGTGAATTCTTTTTTTTTTTTTTTTTTTTCAAAATTTTTTTCTTTTTTCCCCACTCATATCAACTTAATAGGTACCCCGGTCCCCTCCCTCCCTCCACCCCTCCCCGATCCCCTTGCTCCCTCCCCCCATTTCTTTTACCCCCCTCCCTCCCTTTCTCCCAGTCCCTCCCCATCCCCCCATCCCTGGAGTATCCTTTAGTATCCTTTAAACTTCTCTAAGTCATCTACTCTGATGGAGTGTAAGGACTCAGTAGCATTGCCCAGAGCCCTTTCTTGTGCTCCCCTTTAGTATGGGAACACTATTGTGACTGTTAATCCCTTGCCTCTAAGGATCCTAGTGCCTATGATCCATACTAGACTTTGGGGGAGGGGGTCATTGATATGTCAGTCATTGAGCAGGTCATGCAAAGTCCTATTATGGCTACTTTGGACCTAATTTGTGTGGAGTATCTTGCATATCAATGCTCCTCCCCATCTTTAGGTTCTTACAATCTTACCATCCCCTCTTCCGCAAATTTCCCTGAGCGTTAGGATGGAGAGAGATTTGGCTGGTCTGGTTGCAGGTGATTAATGTAGGATCTCTGATGTTCTGAATTATGGTTTGTTGTTTTTTTCAGTTTTGTTGTTCCTGCACCGTCCTTGACTCCATCCTGATTGGTATTGCAGGTCACCTCCTAGCCAGAGATAAAAGGCTATTAAAATAGAGTCTTACTATAAGAGTAGATTCAAAGGTAGATGGAACAAGAGTAGGAGACTGTGGTGAGGGGGTGTCAGTCTCCCATTTGCAGGATGGTTACCATCTATCTGTCAGACTCTATGCCCTCCCTGTCTGGTGAGATCAAACCCCCTCAGTTGCAAGTAACCAGGAAGGAAAGTGAGTGAGCTTAACTAGATGTCTCACTATTTACTTGTAGTACTTGATGGTTATCTATTTTTCTCTGCTGTAGTATAATCCCCTCTCTCCTTGTTTCCCCTTCCCTCCTGTTTATAAACTCTGCAGTTACTGTAGGTATTACAGAGATTTATCTTTGAATCATAAGCGATTGTCTGTGAATTCTTAGCAGCTCTCTTGCCCCCATGGAATTCATATCTGTGAGTTCCGTTCTTTCTCTCCTCTAATAAATTCTACCGTAAACTTCTATATGTATTCTGGTTTCAATATTTGACTTCTGGACATAAGAACCAGGACACGTAAAGACCTAGAGGACTAGCATAATTTTGGCAAGGTAGCCAGAAGATCAAAACTCTGTATCAATATCAGTAACTTAAGGGAGTAGACTGAAATTTGGGCATTACCAGCAAAACAGTGTTGAGGCTAGCAGAATCCCTAGAAAGACCATTTCTCCATAAGGATTTTGTCTAAACTCAGGAGACCTTCTCCCTGTCCCTCCCAAGATAAATCTGTAATATGGGATGGTAAGATGGTTCATCGGGTAATAGTGCCTGTTTGTAAACCTGTGTTGCAGTTTGCCTGCGTGGTTGCTTATTAATTACCATCAAATGGCTTAAAGGAACAAGGGGTTTATTTTTTCTTATGATTTTCCGATTTCAGTTCTCAGTCCAATTTGACAGGAGAGCTCACATGAACAAGGTCCAAGGGAACTGGCCACACCATCTCTACATAATGGCTGAGAGAGGGACAAACCTTACTTGCTAGACTAGCATGTCTGGCCAAGTGTATACAAAGATGTCAACTTTCTCAACCAGCTCTCTGTATTTTTTTCCAGGGCCTAGTCCCACCCACCATGGGCTGGGTCTTCCCCATCACTAGACAATCTCCTGTAGGGTTTGCTCTGGCCTTAACCCAATCATTAATTCTCTACAAATATGCCCAGAGCTCAAACCCTCTACTGTCAAGTTGACACCTCTGCCTAAATATGAAAACCTGGTAACTTGAGTTCAATGCATG
Source organism: Typhlomys cinereus (assembly GCA_023101885.1). Classification (NCBI taxonomy): domain Eukaryota; kingdom Metazoa; phylum Chordata; class Mammalia; order Rodentia; family Platacanthomyidae; genus Typhlomys; species Typhlomys cinereus. The sequence continues at coordinate 331,895 of JALPQD010000584.1, forward strand.
GAGTCCACATGGTGGAAGACAGAACCAGCTACTTTGATCTCTGATTTCTATACTTGTACCTTCACTTCTTTTTCTGTTTCTCTCTTCTATCTCTCTGCTCTCTCTCTCAATAATTAAAAAAAAAAGAACAACAAAAAAAGAACAAAAAAAATCTGTATTGTAAGATGCCAGCCCTTCCTAATTTTAATGTTTCATTAGGATTTTGCAATCAGTACATGGTATCAACTGCACAGAAAGAGACGTTCCCACAACTTAAACACCATTTAATTATATATAATCTTTATTCATGAATGAATACTTTTCTTTCATCTTTCCCAGGACAAATGCAGACATACGATCATGTATTAATAGTAAAAGAGCTGAATTCTGTTTGAGACCAAAAAAAAGGCAAAAAAAGCTTACATGTAATATTGTACTGTGAATCTTGTCTTCTGGGAGATGACTCATTAATTAACTCGCTAGAATATAGAACTTTGTTTCACAATTTCCTGGACATAATTCCTCTCAAACCTTTTCTTCAATAATGAAAAATTGAAAATAACCATGTGACTATGAAAAGGTTTGTGCATAGATGGACTTAATCCATTATTTCTTTATTATGAGCTGAATGGAACGACAGAGCAAAGGAAAGACACATCTAGTCAATTCGCAGGTTATTAAGTCTGTAGCAGATGCCCACATCATGACAGTTTAAATAGCAAAGCCTAGCAAAGGTTAATAGGAGAGCGTCTAAAAGTCTGCTTTGGCAGTTTTCTGCAGTGCAGAAAGAACATAGTGACAACTTGTCCAAAGTCCAAGTGATTATGGAGAGTGAGGTCTGCAGCTGGAAATAGACCCAAGAGCAGAACTCACTAGTCTGATGGACAGATGCAGCTTTGGAACTAGGATAGGTGGATGTTCCCTGCTCCTTAATGTCGGTAGGTTGGTCTTGGGAAAAAATGCTAATGCCAAATAATTGGTTCTGCCCCTGAGCCCTGGAATTCAGAATAACAGCTTGACGTCCTTTGGCACTGCAAAGACATGCGACCTTAAGAGAATCTCCTTTTTGCTTTGAGGATTCAGGGCCATCTAGCCATATGCCAGCTTTTCAGAGTTCGTGGATTTGGAGTCCCAAAGTTTTTTTTATCCCTCAGATATTCAAAGTTTTTTTTTTCTTTGTAGCACTTCGATGGTGTTTATTCCATTTTTTTTTCTGTGTTGGAGATTTAACTTAGGGCCTTTTTTAAAACAAGTACTCTGCCACTGAGCAACACCCTCATCCCTATCATGCAAATTTTTTTATGAAAAAGTGTCCAGGTTTGAAACATCTACCTAATTTTTCATTATATCTGACTTCTTGCTTTTTTTATTTATTATATTTGTGTTTTTTTCCCAAGCTTAATAGATACTCCGGTCACCTCCCTCCCTTCACTCCTCCCTAGTTCCCCTTGCACCCTCCCCTCATTTTCCCCTTCCTTTCACCCTCCTCCTTCCCTTTCTCCCAGTACCTTCCTTTTCCTCCCCTCCCATTCCCTGGAGCATTCTTTAGTGTGAATGTCAAACTTCCCTCTGCATCCTCCACTATAGTGAGGTGTAAGGACTCAGTGGCATTGCCCAGAGCCCTTTCTTGTGCTCCCCTTTAGTATGAGAACTCTATTATGGCTGTTAATCCCTTGCCTGTAAGGATCCTAGTGCCTGTGATCCATACTAGACTTTGGGGCGTTGTTGACATGTCAGTCATTGTGCAGAGCATGCAAAGTCCAGTTATGGCTACTGCAGCCTTAACTTGTGTGGAATATCTTGTGTATGGTTACTCTTCCCCATCTTTAGGCTCTTACAATCTTACCATCCCGTCTTCCGCAAATTTCCCTGAGCGTTAGGATGGAGAGAGATTTGGCTGGTCTGGTTCCAGGTGATTAATGTAGGATCTCTGATGTTCTGAATTATGGTTTGTTGTTTTTTTTTCAGTTTTGTTGTTCCTGCACTGCCCTTGGCTCCATCCTGATTGGTATTGCAGGTCACCTCCTAGCCAGAGATAAAAGGCTATTAAAATAGAGTCTTACTATAAGAGTAGATTCAAAGGTAGATGGAACAAGAGTAGGAGACTGTGGTGAGGGGGTGTCAGTCTCCCATTTGCAGGATGGTTACCATCTATCTGTCAGACTCTATGCCCTCCCTGTCTGGTGAGATCAAACCCCCTCAGTTACAAGTGACCAGGAAGGAAAGTCTGAACTTAACCAGATGTCTCACTACTTACTTACAGTACTTGATGGTGGCCTATTTTCTCTGCTGTAGCATGATCCCCTCTTTTCTTGTTTCTGGCAGGGCCCTCCTTCCCCTTCCTTCCTGTTCATAATCTTTACAATTACTGTAGGTATTACAGAGATTAATCTTTGGGTATGTCACTAACTTGGTTTGGTACTAGGATCCACCTATTAGGGAGTACACACGGCACTTAATTTTCTGTGTCTGGGATACTTCACTCAATATGATTGTTTCTAATTCCATCCATTTCCTGGCAAATTTCATTAATTCATCTTTTTTGATATCTGAGTAGTATTCCATTGTATAAATGTACCACATTTTCCTTATTCAGTCGTCAACTGTTGGGCATTTGGGTTGATTCCATGACTTTGCTATTGTAAAGAGTGCTGCTGTGAATATGGTTGTGCTTGTGCCATTGAGGTGAATTTTTGCTGTTTGGAGGATTATTTCCAGAAGTGGAATAGCAGGGTCATATCTTTAACTTTCAATCTTTAACTTTTTTAAGAATTGCCAGACGGCTTGCCAGAGTGGTTGTATAAGACTGCATTCCCACCAGCGATGTAGGAGAGTTCCTTTCTTGCCATATCCTTTCCAGCATTTGGTGTTGTTTTTATTGTGGATTTTTGCCATCCTGACCAGGGTGAGATGATTTCTCAGGGAGGTTTTGATTTGCATTTCCCTGATAGCTAAGGATTTTTAAAGGTGCTCTTCCTTCTGTTTAATTGTTTTAGGCAAACTGTGGTGAGGCAAGAATAGATTCTGTGAATATTGCTGCTTTAAGATGACTGAACTATGGATGTGGGAGCCTTCAAAAGTTTCGTAGCAATTGGTGCAAAAAAAAACAAAACAGCAAAATGCTCAACAAAAGTTGACAGTTAAAAAAGTTTAAACTAATTTTGTAATGAAATTCATGACTAAACACATATATTTTAAAATAAGAAATTAACCACTCAAAAAACCTTTTATATAAAGCAAATCATTGTAAAATACTTAAATATTAACTAAACAGCAAATAGCTATCAAATCACTGCTTAGTTTAAGAAACAGATTTTTTTAAAAAAGCATCTTAGAATTCCTCTAGTTATACCTCTCTCCTCAAATGTAATCTTTTTAAAACATTAAAAAAATCTTCTTTATTGTTGTTATCCAATAATATCCATGTCCCAAAGTTTAATTTTGCTTATATTTATTAACTCATATTTATATTATTGGGACAAAGTCTAATTGAAACCAAGTTTTCAGACTCCATTTGCAGCCCTCCCAAGTGCTAGGATTACAGGTGTATGCTCCACAAATGGTTTCATTGTTTCTGAGGTATGAGTTCAGATTATCTGTTGAAGAACCTGGCCTTTTTTATGTTTACAGTTTTTCATTCTGAATTTTCTTCTTTGCACATATTGCTGTAGTTTAACATAATTCTGTGTTCTCTACTATTTCCTGAATTTTGGCAACAGAATCAATTGTGTCAGAATCTGCTTCCATACCCATATCTAGACTCTAGGTGGTGCTGTGTTCTTTCAGTGGAAGCTGTTACTACTGGTTTTTGGAGTCTGATGTTAAGAGCCCTTCGTACCATCTAGATGCATTAATTTTCTGTGGTCTGAATAATCATGAGAGCTTGTGCGTGTGTGTGTGCATGTGCGTTTGTGTACCAACTGGAATATTTCTGTGAAAAGATGTTTTGTGCCCTCTGTTGGACTTCTTAGTTGCCAGTGTACAGTTTTAAATGAAGCAGGATAAATGCATGATTCTTTACATTTATTTATTAGTTTAAATGTAATATTTTTTCCTTATATCTTCCAGAGCTAATTAGTTGTTTTTGGGATTTTGAGATTTATTAATTAATGGGTTTAAATATATTTGATTGTAATTTTTTTTCTTGAAGTGCAGATTACATTTTTTTAGGTGGTCTCCTAATTCCTTTTAGCTGAATTTTACTTGATTGGTAACATTTTTGTTATTTTGTATGGCAAGATGTTTTTTCCTCATTCTTTCATTTCTAGCTCCAGACCATGGAATAGATATTTCTGCAAGTGGTATTTTAAAACCACAGTCTGGACATGAGGCATGTGTTACTGTGTCTGTGATTGTTCTAGTGCCTTCGTAGTGGCCAGAACTACATGCGCGCGTGGACACACACACACATCCTCACCCCCCCCCCACACATCAATCACAGATCTTCGTATCAAAATATGTGTTTTCATATATATGTGTGCATGTGTTTTTATGTGTGCATTTTGAAAGATTTAATAACATGAGTTCGTAGTGACACTTCTATTAAGTATGATATTAGTTGTGGCATTTGGATTGATGTCTTTTGTCAGGATAAAAAAGTTCCCTTTTATTCCTAGTTAAGTGTCTTTTATAATGAAAGGGTGTTAGATTTGGCATATCCTTGTGTGTTTTTCAAGATGACCGTATGGTTTCTTTTTTCAAGCTGTTCAAGAAGTGATATTTGTTATCTTTTTGTGTGTGCATGTCAGGGCATATCTATGTGTGTATATCTGTGTGTGTGTGTAAATGTGAGGACAACTTTAGGTTTTGTTCCTCAGACACTATCTACCTTCTTTCTTTTGACACATGGTCTTTTACTGGCCAGGAGCTCACCTTATTGGCTAGCAGCCCCAGGAATCCAACTGTCTTTGCCTCCTCAGCACTGATACTCTAATTGTATGCCACCATACCTAGCTTTTTTTTCTTTTAAATATGGGTTCTGTGAATTGAATTCAGATCTCAAGTATTGTAGCAGCCTAACATTAGTTTTTGAATATAAAATCAAATTTGCATTCCTGGAATCTCATTTGGTTATGGTGTAGTCTTATTTTTAATCTATTGCTGATATATTTTGAAGATTTTTGTCTTTATATTTGTAAGTGGCATTGGTTACCCTTTTCTTTCTTTCTTTATGATATCTTTGTCTAGCACCAGAGTAATACTGGTCTTACCGAATGAGTTCAGAAGTGTTCTCTTCAGTCTTGCACAAGAATTGATTTTGACTACTGTTTATTTGTTTGTAGGCTGTTTACATTGTCTGTTTTTTTCTAGAACCAGTCTTAGAAATTTTTGACTTTATAGGAATTTGTTCTTTTTGTTTAGGTTGCTTACTTTATTGGCATATAGTTATTCACAGGGTTCCTTTGTAGTTTTTTTCTTGTTTTTATAAGGTTGGTAGTAATCTACTCTTTTATTTCTGATTTTAATAATTTGAGTTTTCTCTTATTTCTTGATCAGAGCAAATAAAAATTTCAATTTTGTTTTTCTTTTGTAAGACAGGATCTCACATGGTAGCCCCATGATCTCCTTATGGAGTAGATCAAGATATCATTCAACTTGTAATCTTCCTGCTTTTGCTTTTCAAGTGCTGAGATTTACTTAATGTATTATAGGGTCCAGTTTTTAATTTTTTTTTGGTCCTTTTTTCAAAGGACCAAAATTAATTTAATTTTATTCAATTTTTTCTTAATCTTTATTATTTCATTCCCTCTGATTGGTTTTAGTTTACTTTATTTTTCTTTTTCCATTGTTGTAATACGAAAGGTGACATTGATTGAGATTTTCCTTCTATTCTAATGTTGGCATTTACAACAAATATCCTTCTTTATTTATATCTCGTTTTATTATGTCATCATTTTATTCAGTTCAAAAATTTTCTAATTTTTGTATTTTTCATTGACATATTGATTATTGATAAGTACATTGTTTATATACATTTTTATATATTTGTTGACTTTTCAAAATTTCTTTTGAGTTATGATTTCTAACTTCAGTCTCTTTGTTTACTTTAATCATTAAGTCATCTCCCTAATCCTGTTTTGAAGTTTTAAGTTGTTTTATTTTCACTTTGTGTGTGACATGGGGTTTAGTGTGGGTAGGGAAGAGACATGGTTTTTCTCTGTAGTTAAGGCCAATGCAGAACTTGTTATATAGCTGTTGTAGTAACTCTACATTGTTGCTGATAGATTCTCAACCCAATAGTTTAGGGACAAGGAATTCTATTCTGGTTTATGTTAATCCTTCTCCCTCCCTCTTCTACCCGTACCCCTGTCTCTGGAAGTGCTGAGATTCCAGGCTTTTTCCACCATGCCTGGTTTATGGAGAGCTAAGGATTGAATCCAGAGCTTTATGCATGCTAAACAAATACTCTACCAGCTGTGCTACATCCTTGGCCCTTCCACCTCCAACATATTGTTAATAATCTTTATTTCATAACTGATACTTCCTTTTTTTAAAATTTATTTATTTATTTTTGTGTGTGAATCAAAGGCAGGACAAGGGTGACTTCAGGAATCATTCTGGATTACTTCTACCTCCTTGCTTTGCTCTGGGATTTCCCAGGCTCCTCCCCCCAAGGCCGGAAGTTCAGGCCGCTGCCATTTCTACCTGGCATTTTTATGTGGGACCTGGAATCCGAACTCAGGACCTTCTGCTTGCCAGACAGCCTTAACCTCTGAGTCATCTTTCCAGCTAAACTGATACTTTCTTACAGGAAAGTGATATGAAATTATTATGAATATGCAACAGCTCAGACTTTGTGGAGAAGACCTATTTTTTTTCTTTCATATGTTCCAAACTTCTGTTCCTTAAAATGGGACTAAAGATTAGGAACTGTGGAATTTAACAAAATACTTTACAATAGGTTGGAAGCATTGAGGAAATGGTAATGTAATATAACTGGGGTGCTAATTCGATCAGGAATAATACATTATACCGGATGATAGTTCTGAAGTTACAAATGTAATCAAACACAGATACTGAAGTGATTGAATTGAATATGGAATGCATGACAGTTTGCTATCTCTTTTATGTCTTGTGGGGTTTCAGTCCATGTAATGTAAGTTCAGTGGACTTCTGACTACTTGTCACCAGTGACAGATTTCCGATTTTTAAAATATGACAGTGCCATAAATCACTAGTTTGCTAGATTGAGCTAGCAATCTATTAAAGAACGTGGCAGTATTTACTGTAGATAAATGCAAATTTAAAAAGGTTCTGTGTATGAAGGTTTAAATGATTTATTAGCTTTCGATGCTCACATGAGTCTGAAGTTATGTAATGCATTTAGAAAATTTCATTTCCTGTTCGAAGGTCCAAATTTGCATATTTATTCTATAATGCAAGTATCAGAGCTTAGTAGAATATACAGTTAAACTATGTGTTATAAATATGTGCTTAATTTTGGGGGGTGTATTATAATGTCAAACCTTTTTAAATTGTAGGGCAAATGATTAAATATACCAATCCTTTTTTTTTTTCCCCTGGGTTGGAGATTGAGGGGGAATTTCAGAAAGAAACAGGGATGGTAGTCTCTAGGTAGATTCAGAATTTGTGTTCAGGTGAACCTTTGTTCTTTAATATGGCTCTTTTTCTCTTATATGAATTAGAGATTCATCCAGGCTAATAATGGGTTTTCCTTTCAATGGAAAATAATCAATGAATAGTTAGTTCTATGTCAAACTCTCACTTGACAGTTATTTTTTTCAATACACTTTTCCCAGGTACTATGGTTGCACCACCACACTTAGCATGATATTAATTAATCAGGCTGTTGAGTTCAAGGTCTTCTTGCCTCTCTGTCTCCATTGCTGGTATTACAGGCATGTGCCACTGTGCCTAGAGCTACTTATTTTTAAATTAAAAATTTCAAGATGATTGTAGATTCATATGCAGTGAGAAATATCCCTGTGTTCTTTGTCTGCCTTTTAAAAACAGTATATATGGATATAAAGAAAACAGGCATTTTACAGCACACATGGGTCCCTCCTGTGGTCTTGTGGCTGCACCTTTTGTGCTCCTGCAGCAACTCATTGGAATTGCCAACCTCCAATAATCTTTCTTTCCTTAGCTTTGTCAGTTGAAGATTTTTTATGAGTTTGGGGGATTTCAGTTAATACTGTAACCTGGCTATTCATCTAGATTGTTGCAGCAGTAGTTTGTTCCTTTTATTATTGTGCAGACATGTTATGATATTGGTATACCGAGTATCATCTGTTTTTGTCTTCATTTTCTATTATTTCTATTAATATTCATATTTCTATTAGTAATGCAGTTATAAATAGTTGTGAACTTTTTTGCATGAATATATTTTATTTCTTTAGGAAAAATGCCAGGCATGCATTTCCTAGCTAATATAGTGGCTTCACATTTAATTTTTAAAATAAATTGATCAGATTATTTTCCATGTGGCTAAGACATTTCAGCCTTCAGCGACATTTGAGTGATTCCGTTTCTCCACATTCTTCCCCTTCCCCCGAAGTTGATGTCACTCTTTCTTTTTTCTTCTGTCTTCCTGGCAGATACTCACTGTATTGATCAATATAGTTGTAAAATAAATCTGAAAAGAGGTAGGCAGATTCCTATCGCTTTATCTGCCTTTCAAGATTCCTTTTGAAGTTCTAGTTCATTTGCTTCTTCCACATGAGTCTTGAAATACTTGCTCAATATGTAGGAATTTTCCTGGGATATAAGATAGAAACTATTTAGCCTGTTAATATGTGTCAATTTGGAGAAATACCATTTCTTAGTTTTGATTTTTTTAAGCATGTGTGTACTAGTGCACTTTTGTATGGGTACATGTGTGTATGTGCAGATGTGTACACAGAGGTCAGAGGTTGACATCAGGTGTCTTCCTCAGTCTGTCCATTTTATTCAGTGAGGGAGTCTCCTGCTGCTAGTCTAGCTAGCCAGCTTGCTCAGGAATCCCTTCCCTTTGCTTCTTGAGCACAGGCTATCAGGTAGGATGCATGACATTTACATGGATGCTGGGGATCTGAACTCTGGTGTCAAGTTTGCATGGCAAGTGCTTTATCTACCAATCTATTTCCCAAGCCCCCTTTGATGTGTTTTTAATTTCATTGTTCACATTGTCATTGATAATAGCTAGAAATAGAATTGATCTTTGTCTCTTAAGAGATAGTTGCCCTGCGTTATGTGTATGGAATTGGAGATTGAATCCAGGTTTTCTTTTTTTGTCTGTAGTATTAGCTTCATACAATCAATTATAAAACACAAAACTAGTATTCTATTTGAAACAGTAGAAATATCCAGTATAGCTGTTGTGGACCCTTTTTAAAAATTACAAGTATCGTTAATTACGGGGATATTAAAATTGCTTCTTAAATTGTGATAACTTGTACTTTTGGATGAACTGGTGCATTGTCATCTAAGTTGTCAGGTTACATGTGTAAAGTTGTTTGTATAGCTTGCAAGGTCTAAAATGATCTCTTTCATTTCTGGTAATTAAATTTGTATCTTTTTCTTGCTTTTTTGTCTGTCTTGCTAGATTTTTTGATTTTATTGATATTTTCAAAGAACTAGCCCCTTTGTGTGTGTGTGTGTGTATGTGTGTGCGTGTGTAAAATGTGTCTCTGTGGAGGCCCAAGAGTGACTTTGTGAATCATACTGGATAGCTCTTTTTTTGTATTGTTTTTCTGTTTTCAGTTGCACTGAGTTCTATTTTGTCATTTTTTTAACTTTGGTTTACTTCTTGGTCATTTTGCTTTCTCCGCTGTTTTGAACACAGAAACCTACTTTCTGAAATATAGGTCCTAATGTGTGCAATTGTCAGGCTACAAATTTTCCTATGTGTTGCTGTACCTGTAGTAACAGTCTTAATGTGCTGCTCTTTAAATTCTGATTTAATTTGTGGTAGTTGTTGTTTTGTTTTGTTGATCTGAGGTGGAGTCTCCTCATATAGTTCAGATTGACCTGAATTTGAGACTTTCCTTCCTCAGGCTCCTAAGAACTGAGATTTAAGGGTGGACCACTATGCCTAATCAGTTCATGGTACTTTTAGAGTTCCCTCGAGACTTTCTCTTTGATATATCATTTATTTGAAGTTTCTGTAGTCTATTTTCCTCATATTTTTATATTATTTATTTATAGTTTGATTCTATAGTGTTCAGAGAACTCATACTATAAGTTTTCAATTTATAATATGTTGTCTTTGTATTATTCCCCAGTATATAGCATTCATGTTGGTTGAAAACAACATGCATTCTTCGGATATCAGGTGAACTCATATATGTCTTAATTAATTTCTCTCTTTTTTATTATTTATTCAATTGTGCATGTGTGTGCATGTGTGTATATATGTGTGTGTATGTATGTGTGTGTGTGTGTGTGTGTGTAGAACCATGGACGAATTCAGGAACCACCATGGACCGCCTCCTTATTTACTCTGCGCCGGGATTCACAGGCTCTGCCCTTCCAGGACCAGAAACGCAGGCCGCCCCAGCTTCTGCCTGGCGTCTATATGTGGGGTCTAGGATCCGAACTCAGACCTTCCGCCTGCAAGGCAGAGGCTTAACCCCTGAGCTACCTCTCCAGCTCCTTAATTAATTTCTCTTGACTCATGTAATTGTTGAATTTTTCTAACTTTGTTGATTTATAGTTTAGTTGTTTTATCAGCTTTTGAAGGAGAAACAGTAACTTGTATGACACAATGGTACTTTCATTTATGTGGAGGAAAGCCCCATGAGGAGGAGCTAAGTTAGGGTGAGAACATTGATAGGCTGAGGAATAGTTTCAGAGCTTGTGACTCTTTGGGTTTCTAGAAGAAAAGACTGTAAACAGAAGAGAAAGGATTGCGGGACTCTAACAAACGTGGTGGGAGTGCCGCAGTGTGTATTTTCTCCTTGGCAGTGCAGTTTTCTTCATCATCTGTGGAGGAGGTATGAACACCTGTGTGCATACTCTCCAACTTGTGTGCTGTGTTGCCTATTAGCTTTTCTTCCCTTAGTTTTTTTTTTTTTTTTTCCTGGATGATAAGAGACAGAAAGATGCTCTCCTGAGTAACAGACATGCAAATCTATGATCAGCCTTGGTGATCTTGCTGGTCTTACTATTCTAGGAGCCAGAGAGTTCCGTGTCTTCTATGCTGGTCATGCCCACTTTTATGTTCTTAAGTCTTGGCAACGCAGATGAAAAACTGCATTTGTGTTTTAACCAGCATTTGCTATGGACAAGATGCCGCATGCTTTGGGATGGAATTCTCATCATATGTCTCCTGGTAGATGGGCTTCTGGTGTCATTTTGGCATTTCATGTCACCATCCTGCAGTTGCTTGTGCTGTGTTCACTGAGGGCACATATGTATCCCATGTAGTCTCACTGTCAGCAGCATGTGACTGAGCGGGTTGGTGTGAAGTCTGGAGTTATGTATCCACCAAAGAAATAAACTTTCTCCCTTCAGGATTTAATAGATATTGTTCAGTATTGAAAAAAAAAAGCTGTAAACTACTTTTAGACTCAATTGTTCAAGAAGGGATGGAAAATTTGTTTTATTTTTGATTGCTTTGAGTCACTAATCCCTTCAATAAATCATAAAAAGGAACTTGGTGAGAAAACTGGTTGCTCTGAAGCATTTACTTGAAAAATTTGCAAAGTCTACTGAATATTTATTTAAACATAGTTAATTCTCCATACCATTAAGCTTCAAGAACCTAAATACTATCCAGTGTTTCTCAGAAAAACCTGTTGGACGAATTGTCACTTCACTATTTCTGTGCAAATGAGGAGGAAGGAATAGTAGCATAAGGGGCAAAAGAAAAGGAAGGAAGATTGCAGTTACAAGTTTTGAGAAAACTGCACTGGTTATAAAACTTCTTCAGGAGATATGTACCACACATGACATATGAAAGCTATGGTAATTCATCTTATAAAATTGTATAATCTATTTTTAGACTGATGGATCATGCAGCCTTTTTAGCATAATACTTTTTTAATACATTTTTTATTATTATTATTTCAGCTCATACAAACTTAATAGGTACACCAGTTCCCTCCTTCCCTCCTCCTCCCCCCGAACCCCCTGCTCCCCCTCCCCTCACCCTTCCCTCTCCAATTCCCAGAGAGTCCTTTCTTGTGCATGCCTGACTCTCCTCTGGGCCCTCCTCTCCGATGACGTACAAGGACCCAGTGGCATTTCCTTGAACCCTTTCTCATGTTCCCCTTAAGCATAGGAACACTACTGTGGCTGTCAATCCCTTGCCTCCAAGGATCTTGGTGTCTTTAGCAGATGCTAGACTTTGTGAGGTCAATAGTGTGTTGGACATTGCGCAGGGCATGCAAAGTCCAATTATGATTGCTTTGGCCCTAACTTGTGTGGAGTATCTTGCAAATCATTCTTCCTCCCATCCTTTTGCTCATACACTCTTACCACCCCCTCTTCCGCAAATTTCCCTGAGCTTGGGGAGAGATTAGTCTGGCCTAGTTCTGGGTGGTTGATATAGAGTCTCTGAAGTTCTGGATTGTGGTTTGTTGATTTTCTTTTGCAGTTTTGCTGCTTCTGCAATGTCCTTCACTCCATCCTGCTGGGCACTGTATGTCACCCCCTGGCCAGAGACAAAAGCTGTTAAACTTGAGTCTTGTTATAAGAGCACATTCAAGGGTAGATGTAATAAAAGTAGGAAACCTCAGTGAGGGAGGGGTCAGTCACCCATTTGCAAAATGGTTACTTTTTATTTAGCATAATACTTTTTATAGACTCACTACTGTATAGTGAAAAATTTCTAATCATTATGTAAAATATAGTGGAAAATGGGGGGAAGTCTGCTTTCTAAACACTTGGAGATTAATTCACTTTTAGCAAATGTACATTTTGATCAACCTTATATACAGTGGAATTAGAATTTTTTTAAACGTTGAGGAAGAGCGGATGGTAAGATTGTAAGACTCTAAAGTGGAATGATGGTAAGCCTTAGGGAGAGGGTGGATTTGACTTAGATATCCAGATTAGGGCCATGCAATCTATAGTCATTTATTCCTTAGAATTTGGTGAGTTGTGTTTTTATGTGTTTTATGTAGCTACAACCATTTGTTGGAGAAGGAGGCTTACAGGTTAAGGAGAAGGAGGCTTTGGGTATAATAATAGGTGTTTAAAAGTCAATTTATTGTAGTGTCTTCATAACTAAACTTTCATAGCCTGCTCTTTCCTTGGGATCTGTGTCCTCCCCTTTCATAGGTTTTTATTCTGTTTACAGGAACGTGGTCCCTTCTGACAAGCAGGCCTTAATTATGATCACAAAGCTGTTGGTTGTCTCCCTTATATTCATGCCACTATTGCAAGGATGGTCACTTCTTGCCTTGGTGACTGTTATTGCAACTTGTAGATTTCATGGATTGATGGGACTTTTGATTGCTTTTTTTCTCCTGGTGGCTTCTGTTGACAGTCTTATTAATGTAGTAATGAAACCTTCTAAAGCCAGATAAATTTCATCGTACCATTGTATAATTCTATTTAGTTCAATCTTTTAAGTAAATGTATTTGAGGGCAAAATTTGAGATACCTAGTGCTGATTCTGGGAAGGACCTGAGTTTGATCACCAGCATGTTGTAAGAGTTGGCACTGTGAGACAGAAGGATCCCTTGGAGAGCTCTGTTTGGCGAGATACCCTGTCTCACAAAATGAAGTGGAGAAACAGTAGAGGAAGACAACTGATGTTGGTGTTGATCTCTGACTTCCATACAAACATGTATACTCCCCCAACAAATATACACACACAAAAAAGATAAATATTAAAAATTTTCTGTCCATATTTTAATTTTTTTTTTTACTTTTGGAAGTAGTTAATATTAAAATCAAGGATACAATTTTATAAGGTCCTATATGTTATATATACACACATATATACACCCACATATACATTATGTATATATGTATATATATATCAAGAACAGTGCTTACTTGTAAGTGATAAAAATTAGTTTATTTCCATGGACCCTTCATTTTTGTTACTTGACTGAAAATGACTGATTTGAATACCAATTGAAGAACAGGTGATTAAAATGTGTTGAAATATGTAATATTTTCAGTAGCAGAGGAATATGAGCTGGAGATACAGCTCCTTGCTGGCACTGTAGCAGCCTGAGAGTTTTCTTTTCATTTCTTTTTATTTTATATTTCTATGCATACAGTGAAGGTTATGTAACTTTGATGCATAGTCTAGCACATATCCTTAAAATAAAAAAAATGCAGTAAAGCAGTATCATATGTATTCATGGGAGAGGTACTCAGCAGCTATTTTCAAAATTTAAAAAGTTTCAAAGAATTACTATATTAATTTTACACTATATAAAAAAGAGCTATATATATGAGTGTATAATAATATATGAGTATATATAATTTCTTAAAAAGATATTTCTGATATAGTTAATCATGAATTTCTCAGTTAAAGTTGAAAAAGGTACTTAAAAGTCTTGGGAGTTTTCACTTACTACTTCATGTTTTTGTACTATTTTAGCATAGTCTTCTATTTGTGTGTGTGTGTGTGTGTGTGTGTGTGTGTATCGGAGGCACTGTGTGTGCCTTTGGAGGTCCATATTTTTACATGAGAGCTGGAATTTGAACTCAGATCCTTCTGCTTGCAAGGCTGAAGCTTATCTTCTGAGCCATCTCTTCAGTCCCCCTCTTTTTTTTTTTTTAAACCTAAATTCCCTGATCCTTGAGGGGAGAGGGTTAGACAACCATCTGTAGCTGAGTCATCTCGACTTTACTGACCTTCAACTATTGCTAAGCAATACTTCTTGGCTAGAGGCTGCTAACCGGACAAATTTAGAGGTTTAATGTTAGTGTTTTTTTTTTTTTTTTTTTTTTTTTACAGTTCTTTTTTTATTATATAGGGTTATATGAGCCCATTTTCATGCACGTGTGTAATGTGCTTTGAATATATTTCCCTGCTACTCCTCCTTCATCCCATTAATTTCTTTCCCCTTCCAAACTGCTTTTAGTTTTGCATCATTTGTACATACATGACTTTATAAATCTGTGAAGTTTATGATCCATAAATATGAAAAGATATACAATGTTTTAGTCTCTTTCTGAGACTAACTTAATTAGTTTATATGATTATCTTCAGTTGCATCCATTTCCTGCATACAATGTAACTTTATTCTTCTTTATGGCTGAAAATTCTATTGTGAATATAAACCACATTTTCCTTATCTCTTCCTCTGTGGATGGATACCTCGGTTGGGTCCAGAACAGCAGCTATGAATAGTGTTGAAGTTGGTATTGATAAGCAAGTATCTCAGTAATATGTGGACTGGTAGTCACTTAGATAAATACTCAGGAGTGGTGTAGCTAGGTCACGTGGTATATCTATTTTTAAATCTTTTAAGAACCTCCATTTTGATTTCCATACTGACTGGACTAGTTTACAGTCCTATCAGTGGTGTATTAGGATTTCCTGTTGTTTGCATCCTTGTCAGCATTCGTTGTTTTCTTGATGGCCATGATTCTGACTGAGTATAGAGAGCTTCTAAACTCTGTTAAATCCCAGATTCTTGGCTGATCTGCAGAAAAGAATTTCAAAACAAGTCTGTGTGTAGCAGAGCTGGAGGTTATTAAGAGATTTTTAACAGGTTTAAGAAAACTTTTGATGAAAGAGAGGTGCATAGGAATAGGAAAATCCACTTTAAAAAGTTTGGATATGGGATTTTCAAGAGAGAGAGGATAGGCTTGAGTGTCTTTGCAACAGTTACTATATATTTTGGTGGCTTTTGAAGTTACATCTCAGAGGGTTGTTAGGATCCTTTTCCAGTAAATGGGATGGATAGGATTACAGTGGACAACATGGAACCATAGGTAGGTAATAAGTTGCACAATTGAGTTAAGATATGTTTTCACTGTAAAGAAAGTTCATGGTCTAGTTTTGTGAGATTCTCAGGAAATTGTAGGTTCACATCTGGAAAAGGATAAGGCCGTGATAGAAGATCTTATTTTGTTATTTTAATACTCTTATTGAAAATATAAAGAAAAATGGTTGACTCTAAAAGCAACCTCTTTACAGCAAAATGCATTAATTTTTTTGAATTCTTGACCTTTAGCTGATAAGAAACTTCAACTAGACTTACGCGAGGAACTTCTTATGTCTCCTTAATGTCTCTGTCATTCCATCTTGCTTCAATGTGAAAAATAGATGTGATAAAGTTGATTTTTTTAAACTTATTGCATCGTAACCTGGAATAGTTAAATATTGGTGCTATAAAGGGAATTATATAATATACTAATATTTAGTATATTAATTAATATATAATATAATTAATATATTAATATTTTATAATATGAATATATAAATCATTGGTTATATTAGTCCAGAAGTAGTTCTCTGAAGAAGTTTGTCTTAAAATGTAATTTCCTCTTTTTTTAATTAAATTTTTCTACTTGAAATGCAATTTCTTGTTTTTTTTTTTAATGATTCTTTTTTTTTTATTAAAAATTTAATTATACATTTTAAAATTTTTTACCAGTTCCCTCCCTCCCCCTTCCTCCCCCTCCCCTTCCCCCAGTGCCTCCCCCCCAATTCCCAGAGAGTCCTTTATTGTGTACGCCTAACTCTCCACTGGGTCCTCCTCTCCGATGACATATAAGGACCCAGTGGCATTTCCATAAGCCCTTTCTCTTGTTCCCCTTAAGCATAAGATCACTACTATGGCTGTCAATCCCTTGCCTCCAGGGGTCTCGGTGCCCTTAACAGATGCTAGACTTTATGAGGGCAACAGTGCGCTGGACATTGCGCAGGGCATGCAAAGTCCCATTACGATTGCTTTGGCCCCAACTATTGTTGAGAATCTTGCAAATCGTTGCTCCTCCCATCCTTTTGCTCTTACAATCTTACCGCCCCCTCTTCCGCAAATGTCCCTGAGGTCCAGGATGGGGAGAGATTAGGCTGGCCTAGTTCTATGTGATTGATATAGAGTCTCTGAAGTTCTGGATTGTGGTTTGTTGATTTTCTTTTGCAGTTTTGCTGCTCCTGCAATTCCCTTCACTCCATTCTGCTGGGCACTGTATGTCACCCCCTGGCCAGAGACAAAAAGCTGTTAAACTGGAGTCTTGTTGTAATAGCACATTCAAGGGTAGATGTAATAAGAGTAGGAAACCTCAGTGAGGGAGGGGTCCATCACCCATTTGCAAAATGATTACTTTTTATCTGCTAGACTATATGACCTCCCCTTCTGGTGAGATCAGGAAAGAACGTCTGTGAACTTAACCAGGTTTCTCATTACTTACTTGCAGACCTTGATGGAGGCCTATTTTCTCTGCTGTAACATGGTCTCCTCTTTCCTTGTTTCTGGTGTGGCCCTCCTAACCCATCTCTCTTGTTCATAATCCTTGCAATTAGTGTGTTACATAGGTTTACTTTTGAGTGTCTCAATGTGGGCTGGGTGAGTTTGGTACTAGGAGCCACCTATTAGGGAGTACATACGGCGCTTAATTTTCTGGGTTTGGGATACTTCACTTAATATAATTCTTTCTAATGACATCCATTTCCCAGCAAATTCCAGTAATTCATCATTTTTGATGGCTGAGTAGTACTCCATTGTATAGATATACCACAGTTTCCTTATCCACTCGTCAACTGTTGGACATTTAGGTTGATTCCATGACTTTGCTATTGTAAACAGTGCTGCTATGAACATGGTCGAGCTTGTGCTATCGAGGCGAACCTCTGCTGCATGGGGGGTTATTCCCAAAAGTGGGATAGCAGGGTCATACGGCATGAAATGCAATTTCTTGAAGTAAGAAAGGAAGGCAGTTGTGGAGAATACCACTGTTAACTTAATTTTGTGAGATCCATTAACTTTTTGCATGGTAATCAACATGTGATTGACCATGTAGATTCTGAAATGGCTCCTCTAGCTATTGCCTATGTATGTATCTTAGGTACTAGGCAGTGGGAAAGAAAGGCAGATTATATTCCTTCTTTTTAAGAGGAATGCACAAGTAATATGTAAGAGAATTAAGAGTTTGAGGCCAGCCTTGGCTACATAGCTCAAGACCAGTTCAGCCTTCATAATCAGATTCTGTCTCAAAAATAAAAACAGAAACAAAAACAAACTAAAACTACATGTACACACAGGAAAAAATTAGACCGTGTTCACTTGATTGTTAACATCAAGAACTGGGAAATGTTTTGTGCGCTTCCATGTACAATATTTTAACCAAAAATGAAAATATAAGCTAGGTGTCTATTTTTCTCAAGCTCTTTATTAGTAATCTTTTTATATTTATATTATATTTATATTTATATTCTATACTTTGAAAATTGGTTAGTTTCTTAAAAGTGCTAATCTTAAAGCATTCAGTTCTTTTCTAAGACTCTACTTTGTGTAATTTGACCATGCACATGCCTAGAGACTCTACTTTCCATTTCACATACAGGCAAGTTCAGAGACAAAGTAACTTAGATATTTGTGGACTGTTCACAAGAAATATCTTGTTAGTGGCAGAAGCTGTGATTGAACTCTGTCCAGTTTTCCAGTTATATAGAACTCCTGTTCTGTCTTTGAGGAAAAATGTAATAAGTTTCCAGTGAGTTGTCTAGGGCAAATGTACCTTCAATCTGAAGAATTAGAATGTCCTGTGAGTTACACTCGTCCAGCTTTATAAATCTTTTGAAGAGTAGATAAGAATTTTTGGTCTCCCACTCAAAAGTAAACCTATGTAACACAGTAATTGCAAGAATTATGAACAAGAGAGATGGGGTAGGAGGGCCACACCAGAAACAAGGAGAGAGGGGACCATGTTACAGCAGAGAAAATAGGCCTCCATCAAGGTCTGCAAGTAAGTAATGAGAAACCTGGTTAAGTTCACAGGCGTTCTTTCCTGATCTCACCAGAAGGGGAGGGCATATAGTCTAGCAGATAAAAAGTAATCATTTTGCAAATGGGTGATGGACCCCTCCCTCACTGAGGTTTCCTACTCTTATTACATCTACCCTTGAATGTGCTAGTATAACAAGACTCCAGTTGAACAGCTTTTTGTCTCTGGCCAGGGGGTGACATACAGTGCCCAGCAGAATGGAGTGAAGGGCATTGCAGGAGCAGCAAAACTGCAAAAGAAAATCAACAAACCACAATCCAGAACTTCAGAGACTATATCAATCACATAGAACTAGGCCAGCCTAATCTCTCCCCATCCTGGAGCTCAGGGACATTTGCGGAAGAGGGGGGTGGTAAGATTGTAAGAGCACAAGGATGGGAGGAGCAACGATTTGCAAGATTCTCAACAATAGTTGGGGCCAAAGCAATCGTAATGGGACTTTGCATGCCCTGCGCAATGTCCAGCGCACTGTTGCCCTCATAAAGTCTAGCATCTGTTAAGGGCACCGAGACCCCTGGAGGCAAGGGATTGACAGCCATAGTAGTGATCTTATGCTTAAGGGGAACAAGAGAAAGGGCTTATGGAAATGCCACTGGGTCCTTATATGTCATCGGAGAGGAGGACCCCTTGGAGAGTTAGGCGTACACAATAAAGGACTCTCTGGGAATTGGGGGGGAGGCACTGGGAGATGGGGAGGGGGAGGAGGGGTTTCGGGGGGAGGAGGGGGGAGGGAGGGAACTGGTAAAAAATTTTAAAATGTATAATTAAATTTTTAATAAAAAAAAGAATTTTTGGTCTCCATGTATTTCTTGATTTATTTTTTTCTTTTTTTTTTCTTAAACAGGTGACTTACTTTAATGACTCCCTTAAAGTTAAGGCATTTTTATTAATATAACCATCAAGAAGACAATTATAATGGCAATTACATATTGATGTAAAACCTGTAAAAGTTTATTTCAATTCTTTCAGTAATATGCTTTAAAGTGTCTGTAATCTTTAACATTAAACTATAACCTATAGAAAGCATGTTATGCCACCCTGAAGGTTGCTATAAAAATTGTTTATGAAGTTCAGGCCAAGACTAAAATATGTTGAACTAGAGTTTTGAAAAATGTTCTGTACAGCAGAGAAGACCAAATCAGGTTAAAATGCAGAAAAAGACTATACATCAGTTTTCAGGCTACATTATTCAAAAAATACAACCATAAAAAAGGTAATAAGATTACATTTTCACATTTCATGGCTAGTAAAGTGCATTAGGCTGCTCAGATATTCATAACTTACTGTGACATTTGGGAAGATTACATTTTGTAGTGCAGAGTCATTACTACAGCTCAGATAATAACTAGCCAATGTGTGGACCTGGATTATGATCCCTGTCATTGGAAACAAATTTTTGTTTTGAAGGTTGATCAGCTTCAAATAATTATTAGAAAGGGTTAACATGACATACGGTAGACTCTTTGCATGGTTTTTAGGTAGATATGCATATACACAGTATATCAAACGTGCCACACATTTGTAAGTGCAAATTTCTGTCATCAATTTTCTCCTTGAAAGGTATATTTTATAATATTTAAGGCAATGGAAGAATATTTAAAACACCTGTATGTGTATTACTTTCACACTGTAAGTTCAGTTTACAAGCTGGTGAAATACTAGAGGGTTTTTGGAAAACATTAAAAATTAATTCTGTAGCTTCTTGGAAGGGCGGTTACGGATGATACTATATACAGATCAAAATAAAAGATTGATGTAAGGTGAAGATGAGGTCTCTTAAGTTCGTCGTAGCAAGGCTGTTTCCTATTTAGTTCTATACAGTGTGCCTGGAATTGTTGGAAGAAGTTTCATACTATTAGAAGTTTCTCCAGATTGATTTTTCTTAGCAGTAAATTGTTTCATATATGCTCATTGGCATATAATTATACAGATAAGTGTTATGAATGTGCATTTTAAGAGGTATCTCAGTGATGTTCAGCTGGAAACT
Source organism: Typhlomys cinereus (assembly GCA_023101885.1). Classification (NCBI taxonomy): domain Eukaryota; kingdom Metazoa; phylum Chordata; class Mammalia; order Rodentia; family Platacanthomyidae; genus Typhlomys; species Typhlomys cinereus. The sequence continues at coordinate 352,725 of JALPQD010000584.1, forward strand.
TGTGCTTTCTGTTTTCTAGAAGATGTTGCTGAATTATCTTCTTCACTGTATGTCTGAATACTTTATATAAAACTTTTTCTTAAAGTTTTTCTGTCACTAAACAATTATTTTAGGACAATGTGTTGTCAGATGTGAGATTGTGTGGAATTGCTGCTTTTTTATGGCTGTCTTTCTGTGATTTTATGGTTTATTTTATTACCAGAAGTTCTTCTTAAGTCTGAAGATTTTGTCACTCTTTGGTTTTGTATTCTATTTTGTGTGTGGACTGGTGATTCTCGAAAATCATCTTTCAAGGAATATTGATGTTCTTAGATCAAGATCAGACTTTTTATTGCTAAAATTTATTAGAAATCATCCTTATAAAATTTCCATGTTAAAGCTTGTGTAGTGAATCTTGCTTTTGAATTTCTCTTTGGCAATGGCATCTGACCATTTCTACCCACATTTAATACAGGATAATCTTGACTTACCAGGAATATATATGTAATTAGTATTGCTGTATTGCTTTCTGGAAATAACTCAGTAAGAATGCATGTCTATGTCATCTTAGCTACTTTCAACATTAATCATTTTAGAGTAGCTGTGTTTTATTAAGTAAATTTTTGTTGGCATTTGTTATTTGGGGTTATTTTGTGAATTGATTATTCATCTCTTCTTAAAAAAATCTCCCCCCCCACCAAACTTCTTACAAAATAAGTTTTTTTTGCATTTTTCTAGTTTCAGTTATACCTTTTAAAAATTTAAGTTTATTTAAGAAATGAGAGAGGGAATGAGGGGAGAGAGAGAGAGAGAGAGACAGACAGACAGACACAGAGAGAGAGAGAACTTGCATGCCATGTAGAATGGGTACTGATCAGAGGACAACCTTCAGAAGTCAGTTCTTCTTTGTGGGATTCTGGGATTGAGTTCAGGTTGCTAGTTGTGCAAGTAGGTACCTCACTTACTGAGTTGTCTTGAAAGTCTGCAAGCTTATTTTTTTGAATGTTACAGAGTAAATAGATAATTTACATATTTTTTGGACACCTATGGTTGTTTGATGTTTGTATCCATTGTGTTATGTTTAAATCGAGCTTAATGTATATCTTAAGCACTGGTGAAGATGTTTAAAATCATTGATTCTAGCTTCTTTGAAATATGTAGTGCATTAGTGCATTAGCTTTATCTACAGTAATCCTAATGTGCATTATCACACCGGACTTATTTTTGCTCTGTAAATGTAACTTTAGTACCTTTTCCACTCACTCATCTATCTGCCCCATTCTTTAGTAATCAGCATTTTACTCTCACTTTCTAAAAGGTGAGCATGTTCTGTATAAATGACATATTAAGGGTATCTGACTTTCATTGCCTGGCTTCTAAAAATTTTTTTGCTTTGTTTAATTGCTAGTTCTATCCATATTGTTGGAAATGGCAGAATACTATTATTTTTAGTGGTTGAATGATAGTTATTGTGTATGAGCACACTATACTCATTATCTTTTCCTCTGTAATGGACATTTATGCTTTTATTTCATGGCAGTTGTGAAGAGTGTACAATAAACATGTGCAGATGTTTCTTTGACATGCTAATTTTATTTTGTGTGGATATATATCCAAAAGTGGGATTGTTGGATTATGTGGTAGTTCTATCTTTAGTTTTTTGAGGACCCTCTGTACTGTTCTCTGTAAATTGACATTTTCGCAGTCCTGACAGGGTCTGGGGTTCCTTTTTGCCACACCTTAACCAGCATTGTTCATGAGTCTTTTTGATAATGGACATTTTTAAAGGTATACAGTGATAATTCATTATAGTTTTGTCTTGCAATTTCCAGATGCATAGTGATGTTGAGCATTTCTTGTGTATCTTCAAATGAAGAATGTCTGTTAACCTTTCTTTTTTTTATTATTTATTCAGTTGTGCATGTGTGTGCGTGTGTGTGCGTGTGTGTGTGTGTGTGTGTGTGTGTGTGTGTGCGCGCGTGCGTGTGTAGATCCATGGGCGAATTCGGGAACACCATGTACCACCTCCACCTCCTCCTTGTTTACTCTGCCCTGGGATTCACAGGCTCCGCCCTACCAGGACCAGAAATGCAGGCCATCCCCGCTTCTGCCCGGGTCTATATGTGGGCTCTAGGATCCAAAGGATCCAAACTCAGGACCTTCCGCCTGCAAGGCAGAGGCTTAATCCCTGAGCCACCTCTCCAGCCCCCCTGTTAACCTTTCTAAGTTGGGTTATTTGTGTTGTTTTTTTTGGGAAGGGGAGGGTCAAATTGAATTTATTTTGCATTGGGGATATGAAACTTTTGTCAGAAGTCCAATTCATGGGCTCCCTTGTCCCTCATGGCACTCTGTCTGGAGTCCATGAGTTCCTTTCTGGCTTCAATCTCCAGAACATACTATTTTGGAGCAACCATAGGATGGCTCTTATGTCCCTCTTGGAATCAGTGTCCATGAGTTCCGTTCTTTATCTCCTCTAATAAACTCTGCCTTAATCCACACACACATAAAGTCCAGTTCATAAATATTTTTTCCTATCATGTGACTTTACTATGTTTGACTCATTGTTTCTTGTGTTCTGTAACCTTTAAAGTTTTGCCTCCCTGGCATCTTGTCACTCTGGCTCTGTATATTGCAGGCTGTCAGTTCATGATGTCCTTGGGGAAATACCTGTCTCTTCCTCCATCTACCATAGTAGTGCTGGGATTACAGATATGAGCCACCACTTTTTTGTTGTTGTTGGTGAGTTCTGGGCCTCAAACTCAAGTAGTTAGACTTATGCAGCAAATCCTTTTACCTTTTACCTACTGAGCCACCTTGCTGGTCCAACTTCCCTTGTTTATTATTATTTATTATTATTTAGACAGATAGAGTCTTTGAACCAGGATCAGTTACTAGATTGGGGTGGGGCAAGCACAGGGATTTTCTTATCTCTTTTTCCTTGGGTTGGTGGGATTACAGATGCATACTTCTTATATGATGTTTTAGGGTGAGTGACAGGGATTTGAATTCAGGTCCTCATGCTTGTATGACAAATACTTTGCCAACTGAGCTATCTCCTTAACCCTTGGAATTAAGAAGCAACAACAACAATAACAATGACAAACTAATGGCTATATTTTCTATTTGATATTGCAACTTTTGAGGAGTGTTTGTTATATTGGTGTCCTGTATTTATTTTGTATTAAAAAGTGACTTTTTGGACTGCAGTTACTGCCTTGATGTTCTTAAACAGTATCATTGAGACAGACATTAACCAGAAGTCTTATTATTTCATATACATATATGTGTGTGTATACACACACATACTCACACTCACACACATACACACACACACACACACACACACACACACACACACACACGAAATCTGCAGATTGTAAAACTGTTGATTCCATGGATAATGACTGGACGGTCTTTGCTTTTGTACTTCCCTAGGGCCTAGCATGCAGTGGGCAACCAGAAGAAGTGTGCTGAGTTTATAAATTCATTTTATAGAAGCCATTTACATTTTGTGGTTTTAGGAGATAAATTGAAAAGTTAAAAAGTTTTCTGTGATGCTTTTGTTTAGCCAGTGTGCTACAAGTCACCATGAGATTTTTTACAGCTGGAGTTCATTACCATATATTTGACTTGTGCTTGAATTGCTTGGTGCCTGCTTGCTATGCTACTGGCTGTTAAACATTTGGCTAGCATCATTGTATAGAGTGATTAATATATTGCACCAAATAATTTTTGATTCAAGTCAGTGGTTTATTAGAAAAAGTTGCCTAAATTTCAAGTTTGTATAATATTCTTCATGCTATTTGTATTTATGATAATTTTATATGATATGCTAATAGCATTGGTATTTTGTGTAATTTCTTCTTTTTAAAACATATGTACAGTAAGTAGGATGTGTTCTTGCCAAGTTCATCAAGAATATTTTGAAATTGCTCCCTTGACCTCTTTCCACAGTTTTCTAGTTCTCCCCCCACAGACACGTTTCTCATATGTCTTTCTTAGTCATGAAGAGGTATACAGATGTACATTTTTCACCAAAACCATTTCCCACTTTCTGTTTCAATATTCTCACCTAAAGAGTATGTCTTGAGATCTTTTATGCCAGAGGAGGTGCCCCTTCTCAGTGGAGACACAATGTTTCTTTTTTTTTTTTTTTTTTCAGCTCATACAAACTTATTAGGTACACCAGTTCCCTCCCTCCCTCCTCCTCCCCCCGTACCCCCTACTCCTCCTCCCCACCCTTCTCCCTCCCCATCCCCCAGTGCCTCCCACCCCAATTCCCAGAGAGTCCTTTCTTGTGCATGTCTGATTTTCCTCTGGGCCCTCCTCTCCGATGACGTGCAAGGACCCAGTGGCCTTTCCCTGAACCCTTTCCCGTGTTCCCCTACTGCCGTGGCTGCCAATCCTTTGCCTCCAAGGATCTTGGTGCCTTTAGCAGATGCTAGACTTTGTGAGGTCAACAGTGTGTTGGACAATGCGCAGGGCATGCAAAGTCCAATTATGACTGCTTCAGCCCTAACTAGTATAGAGTATCTTACATATCATTGCTCCTCCCATCCTTTTGCTCTTACACTCTTACCGCCCCCTCTTCCGCAAATTTCCCTGAGCTTCAAGATGGGGAGAGACTAAGCTGGCCTAGTTCTAGGTGGTTGATATAGAGTCTCTGAAGTTCTGGATTGTGGTTTGTTGATTTTCTTTTGCAGTTTTGCTGCTCCTGCAATGCCCTTCACTCCATCCTGGTGGGCATTGTATGTTACCCCCTGGCCAGAGACAAAAAGCTGTTAGAGTCTTGTGATAAAAGCACATTCAAAGGTAGATGTAATAAAAGTGGGAAACCACAGTAAGGGAGGGGTCTATCACCCATTTGCAAAATGGTTACTTTTTATCTGCCAAACTATATGCCCTCCTCTTCTGGTGAGATCACACCTCCTCAGTAGTAAATGATCAGGAACAAAAGTCTGTGAACGTAATCAGATGTCTCATTACTTATTTGGGTCCTTGGTGGAGGCCTATTTTCCCTGCTGTAACATGGTCCCTTCTCTCCTTGTTTCTGGTGTGGCCCTCCTACCCCATCCCTCCTGTTCATAATCCTTGGAATTACTGTCTCTAGGTGGGCTGGGTGGGTTTGGTACTAGGAGCCACCTATTAGGGAGTACATATGGCGCTTAATTTTCTGGGTCTGGGATACTTCGCTTAATATAATTGTTTCTAATGACATCCATTTCCCGGCAAATTCCAGTAATTCATCATTTTTTGATGGCTGAGTAGTACTCCATTGTATAGATGTACCACAGTTTCCTTATCCACTCGTCAACTGTTGGACATTTGGGCTGATTCCATGATTTTGCTATTGTAAACAGTGCTGCTATGAACATGGTCGTGCTTGTGCTATCGAGGTGAACCTCTGCTGTATGGGGGGTTATTTGCAAAAGTGGAATCGCAGGGTCATATGGCATTTCAATCTTTAATTTCTTTAAGAATCTCCAGATGGCTCGCCAGAGTGGCTGTATGAGCCTGCATTCCCACCAGCAATGTAGGAGAGTTCCCCTCTCTCCACATCCTCTCCAACATTTGTTGTTGTTTGTATTGTGGATTTTTGCCGTCCTGACTGGGGTGAGATGATATCTCAGGGAAGTTTTGATTTGCATTTCCCTGATGGCTAAGGAAGTGGAGCCTTTTTTCAGATATTTGTTAGACATTTTAATTTCATCCCTGGTAAAGTTTCTTTTAAGTTCCAGGGCCCATTTTTTAATTGGGCCATTGGTTTCCTTGGTGTTTAGTTTTCTAAGTTCTTTGTGCACTCTGGACAGCAGAGTTCTATCAGATGTGTGGTTAGTGAAGATTTTCTCCCATTCTGTGGGTTGCCTTTGAGCTCGTGTTACAATCTCTTTATCTGAACAGAAGCTCTTTAATTTCACAAGATCCCAACTGTTGAGAGTTGGTAGCAGTGACTGTGCCATTGGATGTCTGTTTAGGAACTGTTGGCCTAGCCCAATCAGCTCGAGGGAGTTCCCTATCCTTTCAACTATGGTTTTTATAGTCTCTGGCCTGATATCAAGGTCCTTGATCCATTTGGAATTAAGTCTTGTACATGGTGACAAGCATGGGTCCAGCTTTAATCTTCTGCATGTAGCACAAAAATCTTAACAGAAAGATCTTTTAAAAAACTCTTGAGATTTTAAATTGTTTTTCCATTGTATCTGGTGCTCTTTATGATGTACTTTTCCTATTTTAATATTTAATCCATTTGAAAATTTATTAAACTACAAGGTACTAAGGATTGTTTTTCTCAAATGCCTCAGTCTATCAATCATTGTCTTACTTAGGTGTCATTTTTATTGCGTACTAGGATACGAATATATATTCATTACAGTATAAGGTATAGTAACAACTATCACCAGTAGTGCCAGCTAGGCGTTGCTTGACACACCTTATTTACTATTTGTATTAGTCAGGGTTCTCTAGAGCTGCAGCACCAACAGAATGAATATATACAAAGGGAATTTATTGGATTTGTTTGTGAGTTAAGGCCTAGGTAGTTAGTTCAACAGTGGCTGCCAGTAGCTGCTTAGTCCTGAAGTCCAGTCTGTAACCAAAGGCTAGAGATTCCTGGAGAGTCTCTGAACTTCAGTCAGAAGGGTTGGAGTGTCAAAGAAGCAGGGTGGCAGGAGAGAAGATGAGTTTGCCAGCACAAATATTTAGTCAAAATAGCAATATGTATAATAATACATTTCTATAAATTTTTAAAATTATTTATTCAATTGTGCACGTGTATGTGTGTATGTGTGTATGTGTGTGTAGCACCACGGACCAATTCGGGAACCACCATGGACCTCCTCCTCCTTGTTTACTCTGCCCCGGGATTCACAGGCTCCGCCCTACCAGGACCAGAAGCGCAGGCCGCCCCCTGTTTCCGCCTGGCGTCTATACGTGGGGTCTAGGATCCGAACTCAGGATCTTCTGCCTACAAGGCAGAGGCTTAACCCCTGAGCCACCTCTCCAGCCCCAATACATTGCTATAATACCTTAAATGTATACAATATTTAAAATTTTTTTTACTTAACTTTTTTAATTAAAAAATAGTTATGAAATATGTTTTTTTTTTTTCAAAAGCAGTTCTAAAAGTCTTCCAACTCGATAAGACTGTTGAACTTTGCTTGAAGTTTGTGTTCCTTTGCTGTGAAGTGTTGTGGATGAACTGCAAGGTGCTAGTGGTTCAGAATGGCTTTCTCTGGATGGATGGCCACATCTCATTATTCTCAGTGCTGAGTACTGACGTTGAATATGGATAATTATGTGTTATTTACACTGGCTGTTGACAGAAAAGGAGAGAGATCACCAGTGTAATGAACCAGAAATTGACAAATATAAATTCCAAGTTTTTTGTCTACTCCATTCCTTTATATCTTTTCACTTTCGTTGTGAGCTTGTGCCCTGCTTATAGATCTTTACTTTTCTGTGTTGCTCACAGATTTGATATTAATAAATGAAATATTGTATTAAAGGGAACCAGAGAACTGATATAGATGTTCATTGGCAGTAAGCAGTAGTGAGTGGTTCATAGAAGTTATACTATATTTGCTTTATTGAAAAAATATTTTTTGCTTTATTGAAAAATATTTTCAATGTTATAATCATTTCATTTTGCACTATCTAGATTGAAGATCTCTTATAAAATTTTGTTTTTATGTTTTTATTGTTTTTTTTTTAAAAAAAATCAATGTTTTATTGTTGTGGCGGGGTAGGAAGAATGTGTATCAGTAGATATTGCTAATCTGAAGTTTAGAAACAAATTACAATGTTTTTGGAAGCAGTACTAATGTCTTCATGTGTTTTCATATCCTCCTTCCCCCCGAAGCTGGTTGGAGGACAGTTTGATTTGGAGATGAACTTCATAATCCAAGAAGGTGAGAGCATCATCTGCATGGTGGAGTTGCTGGAGAAGTGTGACATTACTTGCCAAGCAGAAGTCTGGAGCATGTTTACAGCCATTCTGAAGAAGAGCATCCGAAATCTTCAAGTCTGCACGGAAGTAGGCCTTGTTGAAAAAGTACTCGGGAAAATTGAGAAAGTTGACAGTATGATTGCAGGTATGAGTCTGTTCTACAGGTGTACGTAGAAGGAAATAATTTCCTTCTTATGCATTGTATTTTCTTGTTGGATTTACCAGCGTCTATTTAACACGTATCTACTCTCAATGAAGACATTATTTGAGCTCTTTAAGAAAAAGAATAGCTTAACTATATTATCTATCTCCCTCTCCCCCCTCCAGATCTTTTGGTGGACATGTTGGGAGTGCTGGCCAGCTATAATTTGACAGTTCGAGAACTGAAGCTTTTCTTCAGTAAACTTCAAGGAGATAAAGGACAGTGGGTAAGTTAAACAAAAAATCCCAAACCCCAGTTACTCTGCATTTGAAAGCAGTGACCACTATTTCTCCACATGTGACTGTGAAATCCAGGTGAAGAGATCATTCAAAACAGCATTTTGATTTGAGGGACTATTATTGTTAGGGATGTCATAGGCAGGATGTTAGTATTTTAAACTACATATCCTGTGTTTACTGGAGGAAAAAGTTGAGTACAAGAAAAGTATTAGGCAGTAGCATTTACTTTTTGTTGATCTTATACTTTATCAGATTTTTGTTTTTGTAAACTTACTGAAATGATAATATATATTTCATCGTCCTTTGCTGTTCCTTATAAATGTAAACAAGATTTTCAGTTTTAGTTCCTGATTGTTTAATGTATTAGAGATTTGTGGGCCAAAGCAACATATAAATATAATGTTATGATCTTTATATATGCTATGCATTTGAGGCATATTGTAGAATGAAATGTGAGAAGAAAATTTAATCCTTTCTCCAAGTTCAGGGAAGTTTGCCCTGAGGATGGACACAAGGTAGCTCAGAAAGACATGCATGGTCTATGTGACTCAGAGGAAAGTGAGGTAGGCCTGATGAGCACATTTTAAGCAGAAAGAGTACTTGATGTTTTGGCTATGTTTTAGGAAGTATATTTTGAGAAGACTTTGTGGCTGGGATGCAGGCAGCAAGGGAGTCGAAGAATGAGTCTGGGTGCAGACAAGAATCTTGTTGGCCATGTTGGAGGGCGGTTTGTATCAAAGTCAGGAAGTTACAGGAGAGAGTGTAATATAGCATGTGTATGTATCCTGGCTGAAAACATGGCCTCTGGAGGTAGACTGAGTTTTGATTCTGATGTAAATCTGTTCTGTGTGATATAGAGCATGCTCCTCTGCATTAGATTCTCCTCTAGACAATTGGGAAAATAATGGGTTGCTTATGAAGTTTAAATATAATATGTTTAGCATTGCAATGTATGTAAGCATGGTTTAAGTATTCATTAAATTAAAATGTATTTTGTGGAGAATGGGTGGTGGGTTGATGAAATTTATAAATTTATTTTTTTTAAACTTTATTCATTCATGTAGTGTGTGTGTGTGTGTGTGTGTGTGTGTATATATATATATATATATATATATCAGAGGGCACATGTGTCCCTGTGGAGGGCCAAGGGTGACTTTGGGAATCATCCTGGATTGCTTCTACCTCCTCCTTTCTTTGCTCTGGGATTTCTCAGGACTGGAAGTGCAGGCCGCGGCTGTTTCTACTTGTGTTTTTACCTGGGACCTGGGATGTGAACTCAGGACCTTCTGCTTGTGAGGCAGTATCTTAACTCCTGAGCCATCTCTCCAGATCTAATTTATAAATTTTAAAGATCCTTTTTTCTCTGTAGTGCTTGAAGTACAAAATAATATTAGTTCATATTTCCTGAAGGACTAATCTTTCCTAAAGTATTACAAAAAGTGGCACAGTGTTTGTTTGTTATACCATTATATATACCATTTAACATGTGGCATTACTTGCTATTTTATACATATTGAAGCATGACAATATGAAGATACATATTTTTGTTTTATGGTGAATAATTGTTCATTATTCCATAGCCCCCACATGCTGGGAAATTGCTGTCTGTGTTAAAGCATGTGCCTCAGAAGTATGGTCCTGATGCTTTTTTCAACTTCCCTGGCAAGAGTGCTGCAGTAAGTAAATGTTCATTAAATCATCACTCAGATTCACAGCCTCCTGAAAATGTAGCTCTGTGAACTCCTGGGCAGGTTCTTTCAGGGAGAAGCTTCCTGTGAGCTAACTTAGTCCTTAGGACAGTTTTCTCTTGCTGTTAGAGATGAAGAAGCTTAAATAGTTGGGTATTCTGCCTGCAAAAGCTTTTCTTTCGTGTGTAGCTGTTTACCACGTGAATTTATCTCTATAATCTTAAGTGGTCATTTGTAATTTTCTGTCTTTCTGTACATCTTTTTCTAGCTACAGATTTCCTTTCTTCTTCTTTTTCACTTGATAAATGGAATGAGAGTACTTGTTTGAAACTCAGCAGGCAAATTTTTCTGCCTTTGAATGAATTTGTAATCAGTCTTTTTTTTTTTTTTTTTTTTTTTTTTTTGAGTCTGGCTTTGGTTTCTCTGTTAAGCCATGCTGGCCTTAAATGTGGGATCCTGCCAGAGCCTCTTGAGTATTCTGTTTACAGGTGTATGTCACCAAATCTGGTTAAAAAAATTTTTTTTTCCAGCCCAGGTGATTGAACCCAGAGTTTGAAGCATGCTAGATCAGCACTGAACCACTGAACAATTTCTAGCCTTTGAATCAATCTTACTGTTGTTAATTTATAGATAAGACAACTATGTATGGTTGTGATATCTGTAATATTCAAAGTTCTATAGGTAAATATATAATGTGTGTGTTATTTAGAGAAAAATTTTTTAAAATTCCATATAAAATTAGTCTATATAAATCTATAATAAATTTTTTTATAAAGAAACTTAAGTATTCTTTTTCTGAACTAATTTTTCATTTATTAATTTGGTACTCTTATTTGTAGCTAGATAATATCTGCTGAAAAATAGGTATATGTTTTTTCACACCATAACTCCCTAATCCTACCTCCCTCCTCTATAAGTATATGTTTTAAAAGATTTTTGTAATAGTGTAGTATAGTGATGTCATTCTGGCACGCTGGCATTACATAAAAGAAGATCAGGAGTTCGAGGTTGTCCTCCACTTCATTGTGAATTAAGGCTAACCAGAGTTACAGGAGCCCTTACCTTTATAACACAGCACAGTACAGACAACACAACACCAGACATTCATTATGCTTGATCTGTTTTTGCCCCACTGTGTCACCTAGGCTGACACTGTACTTTCAATCCTGTCTGAGATGACTAATTGGCTGAATTTACAGGCACTTGTTGCTTCATGCAACTGATTCGAGATGTTTGAATGTTAAATACACAATACGTGACCTCTTTTTAAACACTGTTGCTTTTTTTCTTAGCAATTTTTCCTTAAGGAGATTTTACATTTGAAGTTTTCCTGCATAACTTTCCTCTCTTGCTACTGAGCTTTTTAATTGCCTGAGATCAGCCATTTTTGTGCCTGATGATGGAATTTTATTATTTCTAGTTCTCTGAAATTGAAATCGGTTCATTCTGCCACTTGCACTTATCTTGAAAGTACAGTGGGTTCAGCTGAACCACTTTTGAAATTTTCAGACAATGTTTTTAAAAACTATTTATCAATTTACTCTTTTTCTTAAAAGGTAGCTTTTAACAGGAATTTATTTATTTATTTATTTATTTATTTATTTATTTATTTATTTATTTATTTATTTATTTATTTGCTCATACAAACGTAATAAGAACCCCTGTCTCCTCCCTCTCTCCACCCCTCCCTGTACCTCCCTGCTCTCTCCCTCCTTTGCCCCTTCCTTCCCCCTCCCTTTCTCCCAGTGCCCCCTCCCCCCATCTCTGAAGCATCCTTTAATGTGTATATCAAACTTTCCTCTGGGTCCTCCTCTCTGATGAGGTATAAGGACTCAGTGGCAATTCCTAGAACTCATTGTTGTGTTCCCTTTAACAGGAAATTTTAAATATTAACAGGCAGATTATTTTTATGAGGTTTTTATGTCATGTCTTATTTTAGGTGAGAAAGAGCATACCTAAATACTGATATAGTATTTTTTTCTCCATACAACCTTTTTGTAACATCAGTGACTTGAAGTCTCAATAGTGTAATTACATAAATTTGTCACTGTGATACTTTACATGCTTTAGGGCATATGCAATGCATATGAATGAACATATATGCATATGTATATATAATATACGTGGATATAAACATCTGTAGGTTATAGCAGTAAAACAAAATCTTGTGGCATAATATGATTTTTAAAAATGTTTTATTGATGTAGAGTTCATGTAACAAACAGTTAACTCATTTTAAGCAAAACAACTTGATGGGTTAGTATATTCAGAGCTGTGAACTACCATGATCTATTTTATAACATGTTTAACTCTCAACCCCCCTCACTAATCTGCTTTCTGTTTCTGTAGATTTGCCAGTTGTGGACCATTTATATGTATGGAATCATGCAGTATATGCTCTTCCAGGATCAAATTCCCCCCCCCCTTAGGATCAAATTTTTTCTTAGCAAATTTTTTTCTTGGCACCCATGGTCTAGTTTGTATCATCAGTGCTTAAATTCTTCTTACACAATTTATGGTGCAGATGTCAGTCTTGTGTTGAGTATAAGGCTAGAAGAAGAGTTTCTTGGTTATAAAACCTTTTATTCACACTTTGAGGAACTCCCAGAATATTTTCAAAGTGGTTGTATCATTTTCATCAGCAATGTTTAAAGATTCCAATTTCTCTTTATTCTTATCCATACTCACTGCTTTTTAATATATAGTTATATTAGAAGTTAAGAACATACATTCTCTCTCTCTCACTTTCTCTCTCATAGTGTTTAAAGTGTTGGGGCTATAACTTTGTACATTTTAGTAAAGTGCTATATCACTGAACTGCACCTTTGGCTCTCTCATTTTGATTTTTTTCTTTTTTGGTGTGTGTGTATGTGTGCATGTGTGTGTGTGTGTGTACAAAAAGACACTTGAGTATATGTGCCTGTGGAGGCCCAAGGATGACTTTAGGAATCATCCTGGATTGCTCTACATCCTTATTGCTTTGTTCTGGGGTTTTCTAGGCTCCACCCCCATGACCAGAATTGCATGTGGCCGAAATTGTATTTTTATGTGGGAGCTGAGGATCTAAACTTAGAATTTTTTTCTTGCGAGGCAAATGCTTTAACCCATGAGCTGTCTTCACAGCTCCTGTCATTTTGATTTTGACTTGTATTTTCCTAGAAACTTATAATATTGAACATCTTTTCATTTCCTTATTGACTAGTAGCGTATGTTCTTTAGAGCCATGTCTTCTGATTTTTTTTTTTTTTGTTTATTGTCTGATTGTATTTATCTTTGTTTCTAAACTGAGATTTAAGAGTTCTTTATATGCTTTGGATATTAGTACTGTATTGGGTATTCAATTTACAATGGGTATTTAATTCCACCCATATGTCGTGTCTTCTCAGTCCTTAAAAGGTGTTTTTCAAAATGCAGTTTTACATTTTCTCAAAAAATTATTTGAGAGAAAGAGAACGAGAGAGGGAGGAGGCCAAGCATGTGAATAGACACATGCGTGCCATGGGCAGGTGGAGACTAGACGATAACTTGTAAGTTGGTTCTATCTTACTGTGTGGACTCTGGAGAGTAAAATCAGGTCTCCAGGTTTGCAAACAAGTGTCTTTGTGTACCGAGTCATCTCCCCAGCTCCACTTTTGTGTTTTAGCAAGTCCAGTTTATGTTTACTTTCTTTTGTCACTTGTGGCATAGTCACAAAACACTTGTCTCGTGTTCACAAAACTATTATGTCAGCACCATATAGAATTCCTTACTGTAGCTTTGCCACCTATTTTGGTCTCAATTTTTAAAGGCTTATATGACTATTAAATGCTCCTTCCATTATATAATATGGTCTTTTAGATAAAAATTAAATTGAGTGGTAAAACAATTTTTAAAATGACTTTAGTACAACTTTATAAAATATATGAAATAATCCTGTCTAGTTTTATGTTTGTTGCTTACAAAAATGTAAATATACCGTGCATATTCTTAACTTTTTCCTTTCTATCTTCTTTTTCTTTTTTTTAAATCAATGTGATTTTTCCTTTTGTTATATTTCAGTTTTGGTATCATTACCTATTTCTTGTAACTAGCACCTGTTTGGATATGATTGTTGTAAGAAGTAAAGTAGGTGATTTTGTGTGCTCACCACATTACACTGAATGTTTCATTTAATAAAATTAAAATTCACTAGTTTGTATTTTGAAAATTCACTAGTTACTAAAAATTTACTTTTTTTTCCCAATAAAGTTTGCTTACAGATATTTTACAACTAAAATATCTTAATACGGTAGAATTATCTCTGGCATTGTATTTTTTTTTTATGCTTTCAATGATTCTTTTCGTGCGATTTAGTAACTATGTATTTCTCTTTAGGCTATTGCATTGCCCCCTATAGCCAAATGGCCCTACCAGAATGGTTTTACATTTCACACATGGCTTAGAATGGATCCTGTAAATAATATCAATGTAGATAAGGATAAACCATATTTGTATTGGTATGTATTTCTACAGTTGATTTGTAATATCTTACTTTGAAAATGAGGATATTCAGAAGTAAAATGTAAGGTCACTCTTTTTAGTTTCAGAACCAGCAAAGGACTTGGGTATTCTGCTCATTTTGTTGGTGGTTGTTTGATTATAACATCAATAAAATCAAAAGGAAAAGGCTTTCAACACTGTGTAAAATTTGATTTCAAACCACAAAAGGTATGTGATCTGAATGACCCATAATCACATTAAAAAGTTATGCTAGCCTTCAGAGTACTTTGTATTATCAATATTTATATAACATATTTTGAAATTCTGTTTACACTGCCTAATGAATGTATTTAAGTTACTGAATAATTATTAACTTCTATGATTTGGATCATAAAATGACTGCATATTTAGGTATTTATAGAGTTTAAGGGAAATACAAGTAGAAAATATGGTAATTATTTTTTACTGTTTCTTATAAGCCTTAAAGTTGAGAGGTTAAGAAATGATTCACCAGTAAAATGTGTAGATAGGTGGGGGAGGGCAGTTACTTGTGGTAGTAAGTATGGGCAAATAATGAAATTTTTAAAAATGTGTTTGTGTTAAATATTGGACTTAATATTGGTACTCTAATTTGTTTTTAAAGTATAACTAAAAGTTACCATTGTCTACTTCCCTATGATTGTATTGTTGGGAATCATTGTATTTTTTGCTCCTTCAGTGGTACATGGTAACTATAGTGCACATTTATAACCGATGGAAGAACAGTGAGCTTCGATGCTATGTTAATGGCGAGCTAGCTTCCTATGGAGAGATAACATGGTTTGTCAACACCAGTGATGTAAGTAGTAAAAATAGTTCCTGTGAACAAAATATTTTTTTCAAAACGATCAAATTTATAAATAAAAAATGTTTAAAAATTGAGTCTAAATTTTGGAATACCATAATGCATTTTTATAATCATAATTTACCTACATATTAATTTACTGATAGAACTTGTAAGATATTATTCAGATTTTATTATAAAATTATTCTGGATAGAGATATAGATTGATTAAAAAATGGTAGCTCACTGAAGAATTCTAATTTTTATGAGTAAGTTAGATGATGCATGTTTATAAATTTTACATGTAGTTCATATACTTGTTTTGATAACTATTATTATTCATTATGTTTTCAAGATCAAAATGTTAGAATTAAGCTTTTCTCCTTAATTTTTTCATTCTTTTAGTGTTTTATACTTGAATGTACTGAAGTTAAGGTATTTTCACATTTTCATCCGCAGCCCCATCTCCCTATTCTTCCCATTGCAACCATTTTCTCCTGCTAGATAGAATTAAATTAAAAGTCTTTTTCTTCCTCTCATAATATTCCTGGTCTAGAGAACTTAAAAAAATAGTCACAAACTATACCACCCACTCATCATTCACTGCTTTCATTGTCCTGGTCACATATATGTACACATTGCATTGTGTTAGCCTTAAGGATTCTGGGTGTCATATGAAACACTGAGTTTTGAATCCTGTTCTGTCACATAGTAGCTGAATGATCTTACTTAGATTGTGGCTGGTGTTTTCTTTTTCATCTGGAAACAGGTATGAAGCATACCCCATACCCCATAACAGAAGGTGGTTGTGATCATAAATGAAATGAGATAGATTTGCTAGTTTGTTAGCAGAGTGTCTTGTAGCTGCTCAGCACTCCCCCTTTTCACTGTGGGAAAAAAAAAAAAAAAGACTGATCCAGTAAGTCTCAGACCAAGCTCATGTTTTCCTTCTTGAGTCAAAGCCTTCTTTGTGTGTGGGTGTATGTAGAAGAGGGTATTGTGTGTGCCTTTGTAGGCCCAAGGGTGATATTGGGAATTATCTTAGATTGCTTTACCTTCTTATTGCTTTGCTCTTGGGGTTTCCCAGGCTGTCCCTCTCTGCCTGCTCCCTGAGCCAGAAATTGGGGACTCCATCTTTTTGCCTGGCATTTTTACATTGGATCTGGGATCTGGGCTCCGAACTCAGATCCTCTGGCTTGTGAAGCAGAGGCTTAACTCCTGAGCAATCTCTTTAGCCCAAAGAAAGGTATCATTGTACTTTCTCTGACTCCTTTATTCCATCACATGTTCAGTAAATTATATTATACTCTAGAAAACTATTATCTCTTCATGTTTCTCCTTATCTCCATTCCAGGTAGAAATGAGTGAACTGCGATATTGAGGAATTGTTTTATTCTATGCAATTATATTTATATAAAGCAACATGTTTATGTCTACATAGACTTTATTATTCTAGGAGGATGTAATTCTTTATAAATCTCATTTTTTTTTTTTGAACAGACTTTTGACAAATGTTTCCTGGGCTCTTCAGAAACAGCTGATGCTAATCGAGTGTTCTGTGGTCAGATGACTGCAGTTTACCTTTTCAGCGATGCCCTTAATGCCGCTCAGATTTTTGCCATTTATCAGTTGGGCCTGGGATACAAGGTACTTTACTTTCTGTTTGTTGCTTCACGAATGTTTGTTGTGCTTGGTTTGCAGGTGGGTGGTGCCAGGGGAGATTTATTTGAGTAATGATAATGTTTGTCAGGGAAACTGGGGATACCACAGGGAAGTGACAGGTGTCAGTCATTTTTCAAAGGAAAATAATCATTTTTGAGGGAAATGCAGTGTACTTGACCTATGGGAAATATTGTGAAAAATACAAACTCAAGCTTCAATTTTATTTCATGTTCTAATTACTGTGATGATATCATTTTTTAAATTGACATAAAATTGTGCTTATCTCTGGAGTGTTACATGATACATAAATACATGTATGCGATGTTCAGATCAAGGTAAGTGTGTTCTCTAACATTTACCATTTCTTCATGATAAAATGTTTCTCTAATTCTTCTTTGTTTTGGAAATATATATATTCATTCTTATTTATATATATATTTAAGCTTTAAATAAGAGTATATATTCTTATTTAAAGTTGTCCTATTGTGAAGTAGTTTACCATCTTTATCTTGTTTGCCTATAATGTAGTATCCATTGACCATCCTGTCTCCATTTCCCAGCTTCTGGTAAACATCACACTTCCAGTTATTAATAAATTAACATTTTTAGATTTCATGTATGAGGACATGTGCCTGACTTATTTTGTTTAGTCTAAGCATTCAGTTTTCATCCATGTTGTAAAAAAAAGACAAAATTTAATTCATTTTAGTCCAGTGCACTAGCAGTTGTTTAACCGAACTACTTCATTTAATTCATTTTAATGGCCAAATAGTATTCCATTTTATATGCCATATAGTCTTTTTTGCCTTTTGATAGACACTTAATTGTTTCTACTTAATGGTTATTATGAAGAGTATTATAAATGTAAAAGTGCAAATGTCTCTTGGACACACTGGATATATACCTCGGATATAATCACTCTGGATATATACTTAGGAATGGGATTGTTGGGTCAAATGGTTTTCTTTTTTTAATTTTTTGAGGAAATTTTGTAGTGTTTCCGTATCTCATTGCTCTTTTTGATCTTGTTTCTTTCTCCCAGGTTCTGAGATTATAGGTGTGTTTTAAAAAGTATTCTTTTGTTAACCAAAGATGTCAAAGATTATGTACTGTTTATTGACCATATGTGTGTCTTCACACCAATTTTTATTTTTTCATGAGTATGCATTTATGGTTTTTATGTGTGTGTGTGCGCGCGCACACGCATGCATGTTTGCATGTGTGTCAGTGCACATGTACGTAGAGGTCATGTGTATATGTGTGTGGGCATGTGGAGGTCTGAGGTTAATGTTGAGCTCATTATCCATTGCTCTTCTACCTTATTTCTTAAGGTAGAAGGGTCTCTGATTGAACCCAGAGCTCACCGATAGGGTTAGTCTGCCTAGCCAGCTTGCTCTGGGATTACCAGTCTCTGCCTTTCTGGGCTGGAATTATAGATAGACTGCCACACTTACTTGGCATTTTGTGGAATTGCAGGCAGACCACCACACCCACTTGGCATTTTTGTAGGTTCTGGAGGCTCCAAACTCTCATTCTTGTGGTGGTGCTTTAACCAGTGAGCCATCTCTGCAGCTCCCTATCAATAGTTTTATGGAATTTCTTTACTGGATTTTGAGATTTCCTCCTATATTATGGATATAATTCTTTTCTCAGATATAGGACTTACACATATTTTTCTTTTTTTTTTAACATTTTTATTATTATTTCCGCTCATACAAACTTAATAGGTAGACCAGTTCCTTCCCCCCTCCTCCTCCCCCTGAACCCCCTGCTCCCCCTCCCTCCTTCCCCATCTCCCAGTGCCTCCCCCCCAATTCCCAGAGAGTCCTTTATTGTGTATGCCTAACTCTCCTCTGGGTCCTCCTTTCCGATGACATACAAGGGCCCAGTGGCATTTCCCTGAACCCTTTCTCGTGTTCCCCTTAAGCATAGGAACACTACTGTGGCCGTCAATCCCTTGCCTCCAAGGATCTTGGTGCCTTTAGCCGACGTTAGACTTTGTGAGGTCAATAGTGTGATGGACATGGCGCAGGGCATGCAAAGTCCTATTATGATTGCTTCAGCCCTAACCAGTGTGGAGACTCTTCAAATCATTGCTCCCCCCATCCTTTTGCTCTTACTATCTTACCTCCCCCTCTTCCACAAATGTCCCTGAGCATCAGGATGGGGGGAGATTAGGCTGGCTTAGTTCTATGACTTACACATATTTTTCTTGTGTATTTTGCTCTTTGTTTTAATTTGGCTTTTGAAGAGCAGAGGAATTTTATATTTATAAATTTACAGGTTTTTTTTTTATTAAAAATTTAATTATACATTTTAAAATTTTTTACCAGTTCCCTCCCTCCCCCCTCCTCCCCCTCCCCTTCCCCCAGTGCCTCCCCCCCAATTCCCAGAGAGTCCTTTATTGTATACGCCTAACTCTCCATTGGGTCCTCCTCTCCGATGACATATAAGGACCCAGTGGCATTTCCATAAGCCCTTTCTCTTGTTCCCCTTAAGCATAAGATCACTACTATGGCTGTCAATCCCTTGTCTCCAGGGGTCTCGGTGCCCTTAACAGATGCTAGACTTTATGAGGGCAACAGTGCGCTGGACATTGCGCAGGGCATGCAAAGTCCTATTACGATTGCTTTGGCCCCAACTATTGTTGAGAATCTTGCAAATCGTTGCTCCTCCCATCCTTTTGCTCTTACAATCTTACCGCCCCCTCTTCCGCAAATGTCCCTGAGCTCCAGGATGGGGAGAGATTAGGCTGTCCTAGTTCTATGTGATTGATATAGTCTCAAATTTACAGGTTTTTCACTTTTTCTATTTTATTGCTTTTTATGTTCTTGCAAATGTTTGGCTATAAGATTAGCAGATACTTCGTTTTCTTCATTTTATACTTTTAGTATTTGCATGAGACTCATGATCCATTTTGTATTATTTGTTTTCTTTTTGTGTAGTGAGAGGTAAGGATAAAGGTTCATTTTCCCTGATTAATACTATGGTCTGTTTACATGTCTTTTCTTAATATTCATATGTCGAAATGTAAACTTTTAAAGAGATGACGTTTTGAAGTGGGCCTTTGGGAGATGATAGCTCCCAAGGACTTCAATCTTAGGAGTGAGAAGACTGTGTGGTCTTAGAGTGGTAGAGTTGGGGAGACTTTGTCCTCCATTGTGATGCCATGGACACACAGAAGCATCATCCACAGTGGTGCTAGATAAAAGAGAGATTGGAATCCTCTATATTCTGCAGTTTACCCACGGGTCGCCATTCACACTTGGTGGGTGTCCATGCACTAGCAAGTGCAGGTGTCCTAGATTGGGACCCAGTGGCTCATATAAGTAGGGAATTTGAGAGAGAGGGAAGACAATGCAATGGGCTGGAAAGGAGAAGGGTTGGAATGGGATGGTTTCAGAGTGGGAGTAGGTGATAAAAACACATAAATTAATTAATATAAATTAAAAATAAATAAGGTTAGAATAAAAAAAAAGAAAATACCATTGATGAGGAACAAGCTCTCCCAGATCCTTGGAAATGTTCCCTTAGATTTTTCCCTGTCTCCATAACTATGATAAGTAAATTTGTTTATAAATTATCACAATTTTTTTTTAAATTGCAGCCATAATGGCTGTAGCTAATCACTGTCTTCTGGTCTTTTATTCTGTGTGTGTGTGTTTTCATAAACACTTTATTATATACTTGAGTACTTTGTAGTACTTTTCTTACTGTTGATGAATGATGCATTGTTTTATGTATTGCTTAAGAACCTTTTAAAAAACTTTTTTCTTTTATTGTTTTATACATGAATACAGTGAATTTATGACATTTTCACACTTGAATCCCCAATCCCATTCCCATTCTTCTTCCCATTACAGCCCTTCTCCTTCCCTGCCAGACTTTCTCTCAGTTCGTAACTATTCTCATGTGGCTCACTGGGTTTTGTGTGTTTTGTCTTTGATAGCTTGTGCTTGCAGAAGCATGAATCATATATCTGTGGGTATACCTCTGAAGAAAGCATCTTTTCCCTCCCCCAGTCAACATTAGCACTCAATAGGAGATGTGGAGCCTTTTGAGATCCTTCATCTTCTGTAGTGCAATGTTGGTAGGAAAATTTCTGTGTGGCTTTTGTGGAAATTTGCCTAGTGGTGGTAAACTCGTGGGTATAACAGTCCTGTCATGTTCAGAAGATTGTTTCTATTCAGGCTCTTACTGCTAGTTTAAGAACCTTTTAATAGGTCCCGTAATTTTTCCTTTTGCCTCATTTTATTATAATTTATTATAATTCATAAATGAAATTTATGAATATTTTATAATTCATAAAATTTGTTGAAATGAACTCTAAACACACACATATGTATATATAAATCTATATTTATAACTCATACTTTGTTTTGAGATGAGTTTTTTCCCCCAAAGTTTTTCTTGAACTCTTGTACTGGCATAATCATCCCTCCCTGAGTGCTGGGATGCAGGCATGTGCCATGACTTCTAGTTCTACAAATATTGTGAACCCCATTTATTTTTAAAATTTGCTCACTTATGTTTGAAGGACATTAAACTTGAGGAAGATCATTTTTTTGTATATTTGCATATGTTTGCTATTTCTATGGTACTTCATTTTTTTGTGTAGATTTTCATTTCCTGGTCCATTTTTCATTTCTATCATGAAATATTTCAGATGGGCTAACTTTTTTAAAAAAGTATGTATGTATGTATGTATGTATGTATGTATGTATATATATGTATGTATGTATTTATTTATTTGTTTTGGCTCATGGTTTCAAGAGTCCAGTGTTAGAGTACTCTGATGGGTTACTTGCTACCTGTGTCCTACCAGAGAGTCATTTTGTAAAATCTGTGGAGACACCAGAATAAGTATTTCACTGTAGTGAGTTTATCTGACCCCAATAGCCTGTCAAAAGGCTCATTTCTAACTACCTTGACCAGACTGCTACATCTTTACAAAATGGAGTAAGTTTCAACTTGTGCAAGTTGTGGGACACACTTAAACTGTATCTAAAAATTATAGTGCCGTCTCCTCCTCTGCTTCTGAGACTGCTGTTATTTCATGACATTTTCTTGGTTATTTGAACTAATTCTCTCTTCTCCCCTCCCCTACCATCCCCTCTCCTCCTCTCCCTCCCTCTTTCTCTTCCCCCTTCTCTACCTCCTTTTCCTTCTTACATGGTGTTATTTTATGGCTCTATGGACATTCCTTTATCTGTTCATCAGTTGACAGGCTTTGGCTGCTTTCCCTGTTGGGGAAGCTCATGTGTTGGATAATGCTCATGTGAACTCTTGTGCACCATGTTTTTGTGGATATATGTTTTTATCTCTCTTGTGCCTATTTTCTAGAGGAAACTTGCTGGATCATATATTTGAGGTGCTTCTAGATTAGTTTCTAAAAAGACTGCACAATTATATATTATCTTAATGGTATATGAATGTCCTGATCATATTTTCTCTCTTATGTGTTCATAGCATTCCTAGTGGGTAAAATGTAGTATCTTGTTTTGATTTGCAGTTTTCTAATGGTTAGTAATGGTTAGCAATTTTTTCATAAGCTATTTCCTTATAATTTATTTGCATATGTATCATTTTTGTAGAAAGATCAGATCATTTACCTATTTTGAATTATGTTTTTTGTTATGAGAGTCTTTATTTAGCTAATTTTTTTTGTGTGTGTATGTGTACCAGAGGACACTTAAGTATGTGTGCCTGTGGAGACTCAAGGATGACATTGGGAATCATCTTTGATTGTCTCTATATCATTATTGCTTTGCTCTGGGGTTTCCCAGGCTGTGCCCTTCTGGATTAGAGGTATAGGCTCAAACTACTATTTCCCCTTGGCATTTTTACATCAGATGTAGGGATCTGATCTTCTTCCCAAGCAAAGACTTTATTTTATTTTATTTTTTTAATACTTTTTTTATTATTTCCGCTCATACAAACTTAATAGGTAGACCAATTCCCTCCCTCCTTCCTCCTCCCCCTGAACCCCCTGCTTCCCCTCCCTCCCTCCCTCCCTATCCCCCAGTGCCTCCCCCCCAATTCCCAGAGAGTCCTTTATTCTGTATGCCTAACTCTCCTCTTGGTCCTCCTCTCCGATGACGTACAAGGACCCAGTGGCATTTCCTTGAACCCTTTCTCATGTTCCCCTTAAGCATAGGAACACTACTGTGGCTGTCAATCCCTTGCCTCCAAGGATCTTAGTGCCTTTAGCTGATGCTAGACTTTGTGAGGTCAATAGTGTGTTGGACATTGCGCAGGGCATGCAGAGTCCTATTATGATTGCTTCGGCCCTAACTAGTGTGGAGAATCTTGCAAATCATTGCTCCTCCCATCCTTTTGCTCTTACAATCTTACCGCCCCCTCTTCCGCAAATGTCCCTGAGCTCCAGGATGGGGAGAGATTAGGCTGGCCTAGTTCTATGTGGTTGATATAGAGTCTCTGAAGTTCTGGATTGTGGTTTGTTGATTTTCTTTTGCAGTTTTGCTGCTCCTGCAATGCCCTTCACTCCATCCTGCTGGGCACTGTATGTCACCCCCTGGCCAGAGACAAAAAGCTGTTAAACTGGAGTCTTGTTATAATAGCACATTCAAGGGTAGATGTAATAAAAGCAGGAAACCTCGGTAAGGGAGAGGTCAGTCACCCATTTGCAAAATGATTACCTTTCATCTGCCAGACTATATGCCCTCCCCTTCTGGTGAGATCATACCCCTTCAGTTGTACATGATCAGGAACGAATGTCTGTGAACTTAACCAGGTGTCACATTACTTACTTGCATTCCTTGGAGGCCTATTTTCTCTGCTGTAACATGGTCTCCTCTCTCCTTGTGTCTGGTGTGGCCCTCCAACCCCATCCCTCCTGTTTATAATCCTTCCAAGCAAGGGCTTTAAACACTGTCTTTCCAGTTCTAACTAAAATTTTTTAATTGTGTTAAAATACAGATAAAATATAGCCATATTCACAGTATTTGTGAAACCAGTTTCCCGAACTTTTAAAATATGCTTGTATAAACCAAGACAGCTATAAAGTCATTAATTTTTGTGATCTTATGAGACCACTGTTATATATGCAGTCTTATCATTGATTAAAACATTTTGTGTGTGTGTGTGTGTGTGTGTGTGTGTGTGTGTGTGTGTGTGTGTGGTATTTGGTTGTATGAAATAAACTTTGACACAGTTGAAGGGAGAAATAAAAATTAAATTGATAGGACTGGAGAGCTGGCTCAGGAGTTTAAGACTCTGTCATGCAAGCAGAAGGTCCTAGGTATGGATCCCAGGTCCCATATAAAAAAATGCCAGGCAGAAATGGTGGTGGCCTGCACCTCTGGCCCTGGTGGGAGGAGCCTGGGAAATCCCAGAGGAGATAGAAGCAATCCAGGATGATTCCCGAAGTTATCCTTGGTTCTCCACAGGGACACATATGCCTTCTGATACATGTGTGTGCGCACACACACACAAAATAAATAAATAAATAATAAATAAATAAAACATTTTAAAAATGAAGAGTAGTAAATTAATAGGAGATTTCAGTATTTTACTTTGAAGATGGATACAGCAAATGTACTAAAGATCTGTAAGAAACAGATCTTGAAAAATTGCAGAGTAAGTGAACTTTATAAGCATATATAGAATATTCTGTGCAGCAACGATATAATACCTATTCTTCTTGAGTGCGCATCAGTCTCCAGGACAGGGTATCTGGTCGCCAAAGAATATCGAAATCATCAAATATACTTTTACAACTGTTAGAGCATGAGATTAGAAAATCTGGAAAGTTTTTAGAATTAAGCAACATGTACTTTAGAAATCAATGTGTCAAGTCAGAAAGGTAATTATAGAATACCTTGAGATAAATGATTATAAAAACAGCAAATTAAAACTTAATTAATTCAACACAATCAGTATCAGGGAGGTAAAGACAAACATTGAATGCAGTAGTTCCTTATTCGATACCACTAGGAAGTTTATCAGTGATATGTCTCCTTAAATTTTTTATACCTGTGGTCCTTTTTTTTTTAAAGAGTTTCTTGTGCAACATACCTGAACTCTTTTCTTTGTTATTGTTTCACAGGGCACATTTAAATTCAAAGCAGAAAGTGATCTTTTCCTTGCTGAGCATCACAAGCTGTTACTGTATGATGGCAAACTCTCTAGCGCCATCGCCTTCACATACAATCCACGGGCTACAGATGCCCAGCTGTGCCTAGAATCGTCTCCCAAGGACAATCCTTCAATTTTTGTTCATTCACCACATGCACTCATGCTCCAGGTAATAACTCAGATTGTTTGATAATGTATTGTGTTTTTTTTATGAACTTTGAAGTATATTTAGTGGTTTTTATTAAATTTGTGGCAGTGTCACATTTTAGTGTTCCTGCACTTCCTGTTGTGCTTTAGTATTATTTTAAAAAATAAATCACTGAAATGCTGTTTTTTATTTTCAAAGGATGTGAAGGCAGTTTTAACACATTCCATCCAAAGTGCCATGCATTCAATTGGAGGAGTACAAGTTTTGTTCCCTCTTTTTGCACAGTTGGATTATAGGCAATATTTATCTGATGAAGTTGACTTGACTATCTGGTGAGTTTTTTTGGGGGGGATTGTGGTGATTGTGTTTCTGGGGAGAAGGTCTCCTTTTGCAGCCCATGGTGGCCTCAAGCTTGTGATTTTCTTGACAATTGTATCCTGAGAGCTGGGCTAACAAGTGTGTGCCAACACCTGGCAGTCTTCTGTTTTTAGTTTTATTTGTTTCAGGGAAAGCGTGTGCCATGGTGCTTGGGTGGAGACATGCTTTTGGAAGTCAGTTCTCTCCTTCTACCATGTGAGCTTTTTTTTCCTGGAGATCGAACTCAGGTCACTAGGTTTGTCAGCCACAGCCTTACCTGCTTTCTTGAGCCCCCATTTTTATTTTATTTATTTCTTTTTAAAATATGGAATGCTTCACGAATTTGTGTGTCATCCTTGCACAGGGGCTATGTTAATCTTTGTATCATTCTAATTTTAGTGGATGTGCTACTGAATTGAGCACTTGTTTTTAATTTTCTGTGAGAAATGTTTTTATAATTGTTTAGCCACATATTTTGATTTTAATGTTGTCTTGAGTTGAAACAGTACTACAAATATCTATCAACTTTATTAGTGTTAATGTGTCAATAATTTTGGTTTATTAGCAGAAAAAACTGGAAGTTTTAAAAACAGAAAACATTGTAGACTAAAGTTGAAATGGTGATAGTAGATTTATTCAAAATGTATATATTTTATCTGATGCAATTTAAAAATATTTTAAGGTTTTACTTGGCAGGAATTTGTTATGGAAACTTAGGTATTCATATTTTAACGTGTTGATCATCCATGTGTATAGTTGAAAATAAAAATCTTAATAGTTTTATATGAGGAACTTTGATCTTTTTTAAAAATTGGGGCTGGCAAGATGGCTCAGTGGCAAAAAAGTGCTTGTTGCTGCTCAGCCTGATGACTTTATTTCAATCCCAGGTCTCAAGTAGTGGAAAGAAATGAGACTATACAGTAGCATATTTTATTTCCTGTGCTATATGATTGAGTCTCAAGGAAGCCCAATACATATGAATTCTAGGATAAGTTATAAACATGACAGAAGATAACTGATGAATTTCTCAGGGATGCATATGCCTATGAAACTATATAAAATAAAAATAATTATACTTCATTTCTTTGAGAAATTTAAATGAGTTTATTATTCTTTTTCAAATTTCGTCTCAGAATTTTCTTTTTGTATTTAATTTACTGTCTATTACCAGAGTAGCTAGTTGATGATGAAATAATTTTCTCCACATTATTTTTAGGCAATAAAAACAAAATTCTTTTTTTTCTAGACAGAAATGAATATCAAATCTAACATCTTATTAAATTATTTATATTTGTTATGGGACTTGCCTAAATTGGTCTCAAACTTGTGAAACTTCTGCCTTAGCATGCTGAGTGTTTGCATCTGGCTAACTGCAGTTTCAAATATTAGACCAGCCCTGACATACTAATAGATCATACACTGTTTTTGTGTACCACTTTAGTGGCACTTAGTTCTTTGTTTCATTTTCTTTCGTCTCGACAGCATCTGCCTCAGCTCTTTCTTTTAGACTCACTAAGAGCCTTTGAGAAAGCGACTCTAGCTAATCCTGGACATTTAAAAATATTTTGGGTAGTAGAGAATGGCTATAATCCTTCTTCACTTTTAGACTTTTTTTTTTTAGACTAGAAAATGATGATATTCATGTTGACAGAATGAACAAATGTCTTAAATGAGTATTCAAGGACTTCAATTTTGTGCTTGTTGACTTATTCAGCTTCTCTGTACTCAGTTCACATTTGGCCAGACTAATAGCCTTAGCATATTTTGAAGGTTTCAACCTTAGGATCTTTGCTCCTTTTTCTCCCTTTCTTTTGTAATTCACCAAAATGTAATATACTTGATTATTTAACATTATATTCATTCTCTAAGTTTTTAATATACTTTTAGCAAATATTTTTATAATTCATTTACAAATTGTTCACTTTCTATGTAATGCACATTTATCATGTCACTTCTAAATTATTGTTTATGATAACATATATGAAACAAGTGAGTACATTTAATCTTTTTTTTTTTACTTCTGGAATAATTTTGGGATCAGTTTTAATAGAACTTCAGTTTCTTTGAGATGAAGAACTTTTTATTTTATTTATTTATCTTTGTGTGGTGTTGGTGATCGGACCCAAGATCTCATGCATGCCAGCCAGGCAAGCATCCCACCACCAAGCTACATCCATGTCCTGAAACAAACTTTTGATGAAGATAAATGGAAGGTCATATGTATCTAACCTGATACTTTCTTAATAGAACATTCTTTCTTGTACTGTTGCCTTTTTCTTTTTCTAGTACAACCTTGCTGGCTTTTATCATGGAGTTGTTGAAGAACTCAATTGCTATGCAGGAGCAGATGCTTGCCTGCAAGGGCTTCTTAGTAATAGGATACAGTCTTGAAAAGGTAAAGTAAGATACATTTTATGAATCTGATCCTTGATTTGCAGAGCGTGTATTTGTTTTTTTAAGTGGCTAAGAAATTCTGTCTACAAGTATGCTTCTATGGTTATAGGACATTACTTGAATGAAAATATTTTTTTGTTTAATCTTACTTTCAGTCATCTATTTAAAAAAAAGTGCAGTAGTGGTTCTAAGCTATCTTTAAGTGTAGTTTGTGGGCCAACTTCTTTGGTGTTGACAGCCTGTAATTTACTTACTGTCCTTTGAATCAGTAGTAATCTTTAAACTCCTTTTCCCTTCAGTCTTCCAAATCCCATGTCAGCAGAGCAGTACTTGAACTTTGCCTTGCGTTTTCAAAATATCTGAGCAGTCTCCAGAATGGGATGCCTCTGCTTAAGCAGTTGTGCGATCATATTCTTCTTAACCCTGCCATATGGATTCATACTCCAGCCAAGGTAATAGTGTTCATTTTGGTTTACTGTCTTGGGTAAGGCTTTGTGCTTGAGGAACATGACAATGGTGAGGCTTCCTTTTATCATTTCTGCGTGCTGGTATAAAAGGTTCCAGTGGATACTCTTTTCTGACTGAGCATACTTATTTGCTTCTAGAAAAATTTGCAAGTCTCTCTCTCTCTATATATATATATTTTAAACCAAAAGAATGTAAATCAAAGAAAGAAACTCCCATCCCCCAATTCCTTACCATTTCACTCTGCTCCAGCTGTGTGCCCTTCTGTATGGCCTTTCACCAACGTGATGAACTCCCGAGTTTTTGAATTTCACGAACTAGTTATTCCTTTGTGAATATAAAATGAATTTCTTATTATACCATATAAACAGAATCTCTAACAAATCCTCATGTGTTGTCTTAGAAATTTAGTAATGGTAATATTAAGTATAACTTGAAGTGGAGACATTTTTATTAAATTGTATAATTATGCCCATAATGTTTCCGTTGCTTCTCTCCTTGCTGCTCCTCCCTGCCTGTCACTGCTTACGTTGGAATAGCACATGTTTATTCTCCTTGTCAGAAAAAATGTCTGCAAACTTTCTTGCTTTTCTAGAGTCATAATGTCTTATTTTCAGCTGTTCTTTTCAAATGTTAAAGAGAAACACAGCTGCTGACTCTGATTGCCATTTGGAAGTAATCACAGGAGGCAGCTGGAGGTTGCAGCTTTTTATCTCCAGGTTAAGTTTGACCTCTCTTTCTTTCATGACCCTTAGTCTTATTTCTTTCCAAGGATTGTTTCAAGTTACTGTTAAAACTTTAACTACACTTTTTTTCAAGTGTACTAACCAACATATTTGTAAGGTGTTGTGTCTCTTTTGAAGTTGTCAGAAAACCTCTTATTACATAGCTAATGGTAGGGGATTTTTAAAAAATTTCCTTTTTAATTTGTACATGTTGTGTAAGTGCTGTACCACTGTGATGTGTCCCCAGCCTTGTCAAGACCTTTTTATGTTGCAGTATATGGATATATTGCTATATTTAAAAATTTTTTTTGGCTTACTGTTTCGTATAATTTTCATCTCCTCAGCTGTGTTATAGCTATTGAGAAATTGAATATATGCCACTGTATTTTTTTTAAATTTTTTTATTATTATTATTTATTCAACTGTGTGCATATGCGTGTGTATGTGCGCGTGCGCGTGTGTCTGTGTGGTGTGTGTGTGTCTGTGTATGTGTAGAACCACGGATGAATTCGCGAACCACCATGGACGCCTCCACCTCCTTCTGCCCCGGGATTCACAAGCTCCGCCCTACCAGGACCAGAAGCGCAGGCCGCCCCCGCTTCCGCCTGGGATCTGGGATCCGAACTCAGGACCTTCCACCTGCAAGGTGGAGGCTTAACCCCTAAGCCACCTCTCCAGCCCGCCACTGTATTTTTATAATTTTTAAATTTCCTATACTTTCTTTAGTTTCTTAATATAATTGTACCTTATTTCTTTGTATTTTTTAAAGTATTTTCTTGAATTTCCTTTTTAGAATTTGCATTTGATGTGATGATAGTAAGCTTTCTGTATCTGCTGAGTTTTATTTGGTCTTCTTACAAAAGCATTTGTAACAAAGGGTAGTTCCAGATTTTGTTGGACTTGAAGGTCACCTAGTTTGCAGTGAGAGAGAGCTCCTTCAGAAAGAATACATTCTAACATGTGCAAAACTAGGCTCAGAGTCTTAGAGGAAACATTCAAGCTTCATTAGTGTCATAGTAAATCCACCTGCATTACTGAAGTCAGAACTAGAGATATGTGAATCAGCCTTTGCTGAAAAGGGAATGAACAGTCGTGTGTAATTTTCCTTTGTCTTAGGTCTGCTCTAATCTTTATAATGACTCAGCAGGCAGTATTGATTTTCTTGTCTGGATGGTTCTTTGTTTATTCAAAAAGTACTTATGGAGTGTCCACTTCATGTGGGACATCATCAGTAGAGTGCATAGCAAGACAAGCATGGTTCTTGCTTTTATAGAATTTAGATTATCTTGTTAAAGATAGGTGTTATGCTATTGACCTCACAAAGTCTAGCATCAGCTAAAGGCACCAAGATCCTTGGAGGCAAGGGATTGACAGCCACAATAGTGTTCCTATGCTTAAGGGGAACACGAGAAAGGGTTCAGGGAAATGCCACTGGGTCCTTGTACGTCATCGGAGAGGAGGACCAAGAGGAGAGTTAGGCATACAGAATAAAGGACTCTCTGGGAATTGGGGGGGAGGCACTGGGGGATGGGGAGGGAGGGAGGGGAAGCAGGGGATTCAGGGGGAGGAGGAGGGAGGGAGGGAACTGGTCTACTTATTAAGTTTGTATGAGCGGAAATAATAAAAATGTATTAAAAAAGATAGGTGTTATGTACTTTGTGTGGCTGTTAGATTGAGTAATTGGTGGGTGAGGAAAGGAAGGGTTGTTCATAATTAACATATTTATCTTGAGGACATTGCTTTCATTCATCTCTGTATGTTGATTTTAAATTTATACATCTCTCTTTGCAACAGTATCATTCTTTTTTTTTAGAAGATTAAGG
Source organism: Typhlomys cinereus (assembly GCA_023101885.1). Taxonomy (NCBI): domain Eukaryota; kingdom Metazoa; phylum Chordata; class Mammalia; order Rodentia; family Platacanthomyidae; genus Typhlomys; species Typhlomys cinereus. The sequence continues at coordinate 383,730 of JALPQD010000584.1, forward strand.
TAGAGTTTATTAGAGAAAAGAAAGGTTGGAACTCATGGACTCCAGATGTGGAGTGCCATGAGGAGCTATGGCGCCTCCATGAGAAGCAGAAATAAAACAGAGCTCATGGCACTAGTGCCATGAGGAGCTAGGGAGCCCACGAGAACTCACAGTGCCTAGGCATGGAATTCACGAGGAGCAAGGAACAAGAAACAGACTCATGGCACTAGAGGGCCATGAGGGGCTAGATCGCCGACAGTATCATTCTTAATAAGCTGACTTCGTATAGTTTTCTATGTATTGAATTTATTGCTTTTCTATGAATTTTTATATTTCCTCCCTCCATTCCTATTTTTTTGTGGTCCTAAGAATTGAACCTAGAACCTTGTTCATGGTATCCATGTGCTCTAGCCATACCTCAACTTTCCGTCTCTTTCTTCTTTTTATGTGGTACATATGTGTATGTAGTGTGTATGTATTGAGTGCACACAACTGTGCAGAAGTGCAAAGGTCAGAGGAGAATGGTGGATTTCCTTCTCTGTCATGCTTATTCCCTTGAGATGGCCTCTTATTGAATTTGGAGCTTACCACTTATTTTTTTTCTCTTACTTTTGGTCAACAAGCAAACTCTGTCTTCCTGCCTCTGTCCCTCTTTCTTTGCTCCAATGCTGGGAATTACGGGCGTGTATGGCCATGCCTGGGTTTTTTGAGGATGCTGGGGTTTTCACACTCAGAACATCATGTTTGTGAAGCAAGTGCTTTTGCCTACTGGAAGAGTCTCCCCAGCCCATTATTTTTTTTTATTATTATTAATTATTATTATTATTATTAATTATTATTATTATTTTGAGACAGGGTATAGCTGTGCAGTCTAGGGGTCTGAATCTTGTTTTATAGCCAGGTGGCATGAGAGTATGATTCTTCTGCCTTTGCCTTCCAAGTGCTAGTATTACAGGTGTGTGGCACCTCACTGGGCTTCCTGAGTGTTCCTAGCTTATGGTCTCACCAGGTCATTTCTACTCTCTCAAACTTCAGTTTCCCATTATCTTCAAAGTGCAGTATGATTAAGACTTTCTGTTAGTTCTCCTTTCTAGGTTTTCTAATTAATTTTAATTTTCTAACTTGATATCCTCAGTTAATAGGAATAATATAGGAATAGAATCTTATTCTCCTCTCCCTAGATTTTGATGGCATTAGGCTGGGCATTTTTGAAAAGTGTTTTCTGGATCTTTTAATGTACATAAAAGTTTGGAAACCATGCACCAGATCTAGGAAAAGTTTATTTTATCCATTATATTCCTTGTCTGGAATTTCTTTTCCTTCTGTCTGCCTGCACCACTACTCATCTTCAAAACTTTCCTTCATACCCCTTGATTATTGATGCTTTTCCTCAGGGATTTGGTTTATCCCACAGTAGCTTCTGTAGTCTTGGAATTCATGGTATTTAACAGTCCTGACCCCTTAGTTATGTTTTGCCTCATGACCTTTTTTGTTGGTGGTGTCTTTGTAAGGTACTGATGATCAGACCCAGTGCCTTACACATGCTATGTAAGTGTTCTTCCCTGAGTTATGTTTCTGACCCTGTCATGACCTCAGAGAGAGAGAGAGTATGTGTGTGTGTGTGTGTGTGTGTGTGTGTGTGTGTGTGTGTGTGTGTGTTTCAGCAGATGTGTAAGTCAGTAATTTCTGTGTAATTTTTATCTCCTCAACTGTATTTTAGGTGTTAAGGATTGGCATATGTGCTACGGTAGTGCAATGGTATGTATAGTGGTAGAAGTAAATATTTGTCAAGCGACTGAAATAATGTACTTAAGAATTTATGTCATAGGCAGTGTTGTATTGCTTCAGTGACCTATCCATTCAACACGCAGTTATGTCAAAAATGTTATCTCTCAGCTAATTAGCTGGAATCTTAGCTTATTTTTAATTTTTCTAAACTATAATGTTCTTCTGAAGCAACACTTTTAGATGGCTCAGAATCTGTCATTTTTCACAGGTAGAATTACTATTTGAATTACTATTAAATCCGAAATTGTTCATTTATAGATAGGTACCTATCCTTGCTCAAGAAACCCCAGTTAACACACATGTATCTTGCAGAGTTGAAATGAAAATGTACTCAGTGTCCACAAAGGTAGTTTAAATGTTCAATTGCAAATGCTTGGGAGTAATTTAGCCTTGTCCCGGTGAAAGCAGATGTGCTGGACTTAAAGTTCCTCAGTTTGTAAAATGTACCTACTAGCAAGGAAATGAAAAGTCCTTAATTTTAACTTAAAAGTAGAACAAAGTCAATCCTGATTCTGTGCTGCTTTAAGTACCGGAGTTGCTGGTAAATTTTTACCTTGATTTCACTGAAATTTCATATGAAGATGAAGATGTGCTCTGATAGGGTAGCACTTATTTCTTCCTCTGAAGTATTAAGAACTTACATTTAAAGTTAATACAAGCATACATAAGCTCTTATGTGTTTAGTTCTTTGAGACTTTCCAGTTATTCATTTTCTTTTTTCTCATCTTTGTGTGTATGAGAGAGAGTGGGTGTGCATGTGCCACATCATGAATGTCACAAGACAACACTGGCTGTTGGTTTTTGCTTTCCACCTGGTTTGAGACAGGGTTTCTTGTTTGCTGCTGCATGTGCCAGTCTGGGTGTTCGATATTCTCCAGGGATTTTTCTGTCTGCCTCCCTGCTTGCTGAAGTAGCACTATGATTACAAACATAAAGCACAACACCTAACTTTAATGGTTTCTGGGAATCCAAACTAAGGATGTCCTGCTTCACAGACAAGCATTTTACCCACTGAAGCATCTTACTTTTCTGTAGATTTTCTGCAAATTTTCTTTTTCTTTCTTTTTTTAAATACGGAATGATTCACAAATTTGCATGTCATCCTTGCGCAGAGGCCATACTAACTTCTATATTGTTCCAATTTTAGTAGATGTGCAGCCAAAGTGAGCACAATTTTCTATTTTTCAAGAAAAATTTTGTAAAGTATAACTTTATAATGTAGAAATTGCATATACTAGTGACAAGTTGATTATAAAGTAGGAGTCAAAGATTGTTTCAATAGAACAATGTTGGAGTTTCACTTATTTTGGGATGATTATAAAGAGTATGTGTGCATGCCTGTATTTCAGTGTAGTTTGTCATAGGACATGATATTAAATTCAGCATCTTACTTTTGGAATAAGTATGTTTATATGAAATAGCCTGATGACATCACTAGAAACTGGGAAGATACTAATGGGCATTTTTAATTGTGCTCTTCATCTTGGTTTTGTAGGTTCAATTGATGTTGTACACTTATCTGTCTACTGAATTCATCAGTACAGTTAACATATATAATACCATTCGGAGAGTTGGAACTGTGCTTCTCATCATGCACACACTGAAGTACTACTACTGGGCAGTGAATCCTCAGGATCGAAGTGGAATCACCCCCAAAGGATTAGGTATAATTGTGCTGTTTTGTTTGTATATTATGTTGTGTGTGTGGAAAATCAGGATTTTAAAAAACACAATAGTAAAAGATTATTTGAGCAGTTTTTCTAAATCTCATATGACAGCATTTTGTTATGATCTCAATAATTTTAATAATTTGTTACAAATTGTGGTTATCAGAGGTTAACATGCTACTGTTGTGGAAAGAAGTTATTCATACTGATTTGCTTACAAATCTGCAAGTGAGAAGAGAAATTTAAGAAATTAATGGTGCTGGTGCTGAGATTATCACAGCGAGGCTCACTGAAAATTGTGCTTTGAAAAGATAGAAATTTTGTATAATTGTAGGAGGTGTCTGCTTCTGATAATGATATAGTGAAATTAAAACATCGCAGTAATCATTTTCCTTTACAATTTGGACTTATTTACAACAAGGGTAAAATTCATTGATTATGTCAGCAGTTCAAGGAAAGAGAAGAAAACTTTTCGTTTTATGAAACTTTCTTTATGTTGGCTTGTGTTTAAAAGAATTAAGTGGCTGATACAAAGTGACAGCTTCAGGTACAACTTAGTACAGGTGTCCATACTATGGCCACTGGACCTAACTGGTTTCTCTACGTTGATTTCTTTTGTGTTGGCTACTTTCAGGTATTTGCTCCTTTGCAGTAGCAACAGTCAGTTGACATCCTCACAACTATAGATCCAGTAGAAAGCATCTCCTTGTACTGAAAAGGCTTTTGATCTGTTTGTTGCTCAGTGGATAGGGTTCATGTGCCTATCTCTGTGGCAGTTATTGTACTGATGGACCACACTTAGAGGTGCTCTATCTAAAGGTAGACACATGATCTGAGTTTAGGATGAGCTCTGTCTCATGATAAAATTTAAGAGCTGTTGCTTTGAATTTGGAACTAGGTTCTTGGGAGCTAAACATAACATATGTGTATTATAGTGAAAGATTTTTGAGTTCACACTGAAAGGTTTTGTACTTTTATACTTTGCATGTGACCTCCAAAATAAACTGCATTTGTTCTTAGAGAATGTGGACTCTGTGGTTAAGAAACTTTGAGGACACAAAGAAATTATGTGATGTGTTTAAGCGGGCAAAGGTCTGTCTCTGGCACTTAGAGCACAGGGCCAGAATTTTCTGATAGTTACTTCATGATATTCTAGGAGCTTCATGCACTTTCTGAGTGCTAGTTGCTTTTTTTTTTTTTTTTAATTTTAGTCTTCTTTTTATAACTAAACAATGGCTTTGGAAAAGTCCATACCTCAAATCAGGGAGCTGGACAAAGTTTGTGGTTCTCTTTAGTATTTTCTTTGTCTTGGAATCATCATGTGGAACAAATTTTAAACAATTTTCCTTCCTATTTTCAATGAAAGGTCATGGTGGTCCTGAGCTTTGGTGGTCTAGAAACTAGCTGTAAATAGTGATGGGGGGAATATAGAATATATGTGGAAAACAAGTACCTAACTTAGGATCTTAGAACAATAGGTGTTTGGTTTCAAAAGCTTTGTGCTTGGGAATTACGTTTGAGACACGAAAATTGACTTAATGTGATCCATGTGTGACCAAGGACTTTTTCAAGCACAAAAGATGTCAAAGGTGGTCAGCATAGTGTTTCCTTCTTCATGCACAGTATTGTGTGGAGAAAATCTGAGATTTTTTGTGATTTTTTTTTTTTTTTTTGCAAGGGCAACAGTAGAAAAAGTTATTTTCATACTAACTCACATAGAACATAATTTCTTAGTCAAGATTCTCTTTCTTCCTCCTTCCTGGTAAGCTTCTGCTATCTGATATAGAACAGAATATACATGGGCATTATTATTGATTAGAAATTTTATTTGTCACAATACTTTTGATTTTGAAATCCTTCATTTTACCAAAGTATGAATTTCTGGAGTGTAGTTTCACTACAATCTCGTTTATGCATCTGGAGTAAGATGTGTACAATTGGATATGAAATTGAATCCTCGCCATTCAAAGGGCATAAAAGGGAGGCCACATTTTAGACATCTGATCTTTATGTTTCATACCAAACTATTGGAAATTAGAATTTTGTACTTAAGACAGTGTTTTGGTCTTTGAAATTATAAGTGTGTGTGTGTGTGTCTTTTTAAAGATGGACCACGACCCAATCAAAAAGAAATACTTTCTCTTCGAGCATTCTTATTGATGTTCATTAAGCAATTAGTGATGAAGGTGAGTTGCTTATATTTCTTGTTCTTTAATATGTTGTGCATTGTAGCTACTACCTTTATGTAAAATACAGAAAGATGCTTCCTTGTTTTTTAATTTTTTTCCTTCTGGTTGCATGGATGCAAATCACTGAAGAATTAATAAATCTATCTATCTATCTATCTATCTATCTATCTATCTATCTATCTATCTATAATCTATCATCTATCTATCTATCTATCTATCTATCTATCTATCTATCTATCTATCTATCTATCTATCTATCTACCTACCTACCTACTTACCTACCTACCTATCTATCTATCTATTTCTGTGTGTAGGTAGGTAGGTAGGAAGAAAAGAGTACTGGGTATGCCTTAGGAGGCCCAAGGGTGACTTCTGGAATCATCCTGGGTTGCTCTACCTACCTCCTCATTGCTTTGTTCTGGGATTTCCCAGGCTTCACCTTCCAGGGCCAGAAATTCAGGCCCCAGTCATTTCTGCCAGGTGTTTTTGTGTGGGATCTGAGATCTGAACTGAAGTTCTTTTGCTTGTGAGACAATGGATTACCCCAGAACTATCTCTCCAGCCCACTGACTGGTAATTTTAATTGTAATGTTATGATAAGAGGACCGGTCCTTGGATTTTTTTTCTTTTGTGTGTGTGTGTGTTTATAGAATGGGTAAGTAAGTGTGTGTGTGTGTGTGTGTGTGTGTGTGTAAGTGCACTTGAGTGTTTGATATACCTGTGGAGGTTGAAAAATAATGTTGGGAATCCTGCATCATTCTTTCACCTAATTGTTGTGAGTCTGGGTGTCTAATTAAAATGAGAGCATGCCATTGAGACTAGTGTGCTAGCCAGGTTGCTCGGGGATTCCTAAGTTCTGCCCTCTAGAGCTAAAATTACAGGTTGGCCATCACACCTACCTGCATTGTACTTGGGATTTGGGGTTACAAACCTAGGTGCCTCTTTGCTTGTGAGGCAAAGGCTTTAAATACTTGAGCCTTCTTCCCAGCTCTGGTTCTTTGATTTCTATAATCATCTTGTATAATTTGTGCTTCTTCCAATTTTTGATTTAAATTTCGATTTGTATGATAATTTTAGATTTGTAGCACTTGATGAACTTGAGAAAGCTACATTTATGGTTTTAGTTTTATTTAGTGTTTTCATTGTGTTTCTCAAGGATTCAGGAGTAAAGGAGGACGAGCTGCAGGCCATCCTTAACTACCTGCTGACTATGCATGAGGTAATGCTGGAACTTCATACTTGTAGCCTTAATTTTCTGACTCTGCATAGACATTTTAAAATTTAAAACATCCAAGAAATCTTCACTAAGTATATAACTGAAATGGTGAATAAATGTGTCTATTTAAATAGTAAATACTAAATCTTCATTTAAATGACTTTTATCATAATAGAATAGCTGTTAGAATATCACTAAAAGTTTTAAGAAGTTCTGAAATTGGATTTTTTGAGTTAATAATAAATTATACGAAAGCATATTTTAGGAATTAATGTAACAAGGGCTAAAGTGGATGTGCAAGTGACTGAAAATTGAATTTTAAGTTCATAGTGCTTTCTTCCCATTGATTTTGAATTTTCAAATATTTAGTTGAAGTATTCATTTGTAATCAAATTTTAAATTATTGGGTGAAAAGGAGGTAAAAATTAAATAACTTCAGGTATTTGATGCATCCTTACACTGAAAATTTTTTTTAAATACATTTTTTATTATTTCAGCTCATACAAACTTAATAGGTACACCAGTTCCCTCCCTCCCTCCTCCTCCCCCCGAACCCCTTGCTGTCCCTCCCCTGACCCCTCTTGCCCATCCCCCTGTGCCTCGCGCCCCAATTCCCAGAGTCCTTTCAGAGTGCCTGACTCTCCTCTGGGCCTCCTCTCTGATGATGTACAAGGACCCAGTGGATTTCCCTGAACCCTTTCCCGTGTTCCCCTTAAGCATAGGAACACTACTGTGGCTGTCAATCCCTTGCCTCCAAGGATCTTGGTGCCTTTAGCAGATGCTAGACTTTGTGAGGTCAATAGTGTGTTGGACATTGCACCGGGCATGCAATGTCCAATTATGATTGCTTCGGCCCTAACTTGTGTGGAGTATCTTGCAAATCATTCTTCCTCCCATCCTTTTGCTCTTACACTCTTACCGCCCTCTTTTCTGCAAATGTCCCTGAGCTTCAGGATGGGGAGAGATTAGTCTGGCCTAGTTCTAGGTGGTTGGTATAGAGTCTCTGAAGTTCTGGATAGTGGTTCGTTGATTTTCTTTTGCAGTTTTGTTGCTCCTGCAATGCCCTTCACTCCATCGTGATGGGCACTGTATGTCACTCCCTGGCCAGAGACAGAAAGCTGTTAAACTGGAGTCTTATTATAAGAGCACATTCAAGAGTAGATGTAATACTTATACCCAAAAGTGGAAACGCAGGGTCATATGGCATTTGGCAATGGGAGGGGTCAATCACCCATGAAAAATTTTTTTTACCCTGAAAATTAAATGTATGCTGGTATCACCTAAATTATTTGATTAAACTAAGGTTCAAATCAGTAAAAATCATAAATAGGTAGAATATTCTGTTACAAACATTTTAAGTGACAGTTTCATTCCCAAATTATAAGTTAATCTTTATTTAACAGTGGGTCCTTATGTAATATTATGTAATAGTGGGTCCTTATGTAATAGTGAGTACAGAACTAATGATTACTCTTGTCTTTGCTAATTGTGACATAAATGAGTAGATTTTTTTTTTATTTCAGCTCATACAAACTTATTAGGTACACCAGTTCCCTCCCTCCCTCCTCCTCCCCCCGTACCCCTTGCTCCCCCTCCGCACCCCTCTCCCTCCCCATCCCCCAGTGCCTCCCACCCCAATTCCCAGAGAGTCCTTTCTTGTGCATGTCTGATTTTCCTCTGGGCCCTCCTCTCCGATGACGTACAAGGACCCAGTGGCCTTTCCCGAACCCTTTCCCGTGTTCCCCTTAGGTATAGGAACACTGCTGTGGCTGCCAATCCTTTGCCTCCAAGGATCTTGGTGCCTTTAGCAGATGCTAGACTTTGTGAGGTCAACAGTGTGTTGGACAATGCGCAGGGCATGCAAAGTCCAATTATGACTGCTTCTGCCCTAACTAGTATAGAGTATCTTACATATCATTGCTCCTCCCATCCTTATGCTCTTACACTCTTACCGCCCCCTCTTCCGCAAATTTCCCTGAGCTTCAAGATGGGGAGAGACTAAGCTGGCCTAGTTCTAGGTGGTTGATATAGAGTCTCTGAAGTTCTGGATTGTGGTTTGTTGATTTTCTTTTGCAGTTTTGCTGCTCCTGCAATGCCCTTCACTCCATCCTGGTGGGCATTGTATGTTACCCCCTGGCCAGAGACAAAAAGCTGTTAGAGTCTTGTGATAAAAGCACATTCAAGGGTAGATGTAATAAAAGTGGGAAACCACAGTGAGGGAGGGGTCTATCACCCATTTCGAAAATGGTTACTTTTTATCTGCCAGACTATATGCCCTCCTCTTCTGATGAGATCACTCCCCCTCAGTAGTAAATGATCAGGAACAAAAGTCTGTGAACTTAATCAGATGTCTCATTACTTATTTGGGTCCTTGGTGGAGGCCTATTTTCCCTGCTGTAACATGGTCCCTTCTCTCCTTGTTTCTGATGTGGCCCTCCTACCCCATCCCTCCTGTTCATAATCCTTGGAATTACTGTCTCTAGGTGGGCTGGGTGGGTTTGGTACTAGGAGCCACCTATTAGGGAGTACATACGGTGCTTAATTTTCTGGGTCTGGGATACTTCACTTAATATAATTCTTTCTAATGACATCCATTTCCCAGCAAATTCCAGTAATTCATCATTTTTGATGGCTGAGTAGTACTCCATTATATAGATGTACCACAGTTTCCTTATCCACTCGTCAACTGTTGGACATTTAGGTTGATTCCATGACTTTGCTATTGTAAACAGTGCTGCTATGAACATGGTCGAGCTTGTGCTATCGAGGCGAACCTCTGCTGCATGGGGGGTTATTCCCAAAAGTGGGATAGCAGGGTCATATGGCATTTCAATCTTTAAGTTCTTTAAGAATCTCCAGACGGCTCGCCAGAGTGGCTGTATGAGCCTGCATTCCCACCAGCAATGTAGGAGAGTTCCCCTCTCTCCACATCCTCTCCAGCATTTGTCGTTGTTTGTATTGTGGATTTTTGCCATCCTGACCGGGGTGAGATGATATCTCAGGGAAGTTTTGATTTGCATTTCCCTGATGGCGAAGGAAGTGGAGCATTTTTTAAGATAATTGTTAGACATTTTAATTTCATCCCTGGTAAAGTTTCTTTGAAGTCTGGGTCTTCAATCCTTATCCATTGATCTCTGTGTCTATTTTGGAGCCAGTACCAGGCTGTCTTTACAACTATGGATTTGTAGTATAGACTAAGGTTTGGTATGGTTATACCTCTAGCTGTGTTTTTGTTACTAAGGATTGTTTTTGCCATCCTGGGTCTTTTGTGCCTCCATATGAACTTTGAGATTGTTTGGTCAACTTCTTTGAAGAATTGCTTTGGGATTTTGATTGGTATAGCATTGAATCTGTATATTGCCTTTGGTAGGATGGTCATTTTCATGATGTTGATTCTGACAATCCAGGAACAAGGGAGGTCTTTCCACCTTCGGGTGTCTTCTGCTATTTCTTTCTTTAGGGTTTTAAAGTTTTCATTGTAAAGGTCTTTTACCTCCTTAGTTAGGTTTATACCAAGGTATTTCATTTTTTTAGGGGCTATAATAAATGGTATTGTTTCTCTCAAGGCCTTTTCACTTCTTTCATTCTGGGCATATAGGAAGGCCTCTGATTTTTGCACATTTATTTTGTATCCTGCCACCCTGCTGAAGTTCTCAATTAGTTCCAGGAGCTTCCTGGTGGAGTTTTTGGAATCTCTCAGGTATAAGATCATGTCATCTGCAAATAGGGATAGCTTGACTTCTTCCTTGCCGATTTGAATCCCTCTTATGTCCCTTTCTTGTCTTATGGCTTCAGCTAAGACTTCAAGTACAATATTGAATAGAAATGGTGAGAGTGGACAGCCTTGTTTAGTTCCTGATCGAAGTGGGAATGCTTCCAATTGTTCCCCATTGAGCATAATCCTTGCTGTGGGCTTGTTGTATATAGCTTTTATTATATTGATAAAGGTTCCTTCCATTCCTACTGTCTCTAGCGTTTTGATCATAAAAGGCTGTTGGATCTTGTCAAAAGCTTTTTCTGCATCTATTGAGAGTATCATGTGGTCTTGGACTTTGGACTGGTTTACATGATGAATTACATTTATTGATTTGCGTATGTTGAACCAACCTTGTGTGCCAGGGATGAAGCCTACTTGGTCCCCATGAATGATCTTTTTAATATGTTTTTGAATCCGATTTGCTAAGACTTTGTTGAGAATCTTTGCGTCTGTGTTCATGAGGGAGATCGGCCTATAGTTTTCTTTTTTAACCGAATCTTTATTAGGTTTTGGGATTAAAACGATATTAGCTTCATAGAAGGAATTTGGTAGTGTTCCTTCCTTTGCTATTTGATGGAACAGTTTAAGGAGTATTGGTGTTATTAACTCCTTAAATGTCTGGTAGAACTCTGTGCTGAATCCATCTGGTCCAGGACATTTTTTGGTGGGAAGATTTGAGATTACTTCCTCAATTTCCTTATATGTTATAGGACTATTTAAATAATTCACAACTTCCTGATTCAATTTAGGTAAGTTGTGTTTACTTAGAAATTCATCCATCTCTTTTGTGTTGTCAAACTTCATAGAGTATAAGTTTTTGAAATATGATGTTATAATTCTCTGGATTTCTTGGGTATCAGTAGTGATTACTCCATGTTCATTTCTAATTTTGTTAATTTGGGTTTTCTCTCTCTTGCTTTTGGTTAGTTTAGCTAGGGGTGTATCAATCTTATTGATTTTTTCAAAGAACCAGCTTTTTGACTGGTTGATTTTTTTCTATCGTTTTCTTTATCTCGATTTCAGATATTTCTCCCCTTATTTTGCTAATCTCCTCTCTTCTACTACTTTTGGGATCAGATTGCTCTAGTTTCTCTAAAGCTTTAAGCTGCATTGTTAAGTTGTTTATTTCTGATGTTTCCATTTTTTTGATGTAGACATTAAGAGCTATGAACTTACCTCTTAGGACAGCTTTCATTGTGTCCCAGAGATTTTGGTAAGTTGTATTTTCGTTATCATTCACTTTCAGGAAATCTTGAATTTCCTTTTATTTTCTTCCTGAATCCAGTTCTCATTCAGCATCATAGTGTTAAGTTTCCAGGAGTTAGTGTATTTTCTCTTGTTTGATGTGTTGTGGATGTCCAGCTTTAGGCCGTGATGGTCTGATAGGGTACAGGTTAGAATTTCAACTTTCTTGTATATGTGTAGATTCATTTTGTGGCCCAATATGTGATCTATTTTGGAGAAAGTTCCATGTGCTGCTGAGAAAAATGTGTATTCTTTGGTGCGTGGGTGAAAACTTCGATAGAGATCTGTAAGGTCCATTTCTTTCAGGGTTTGATTAAATTCCAAAGTGTCTCTGTTAAGCTTTTGACCTGTTGATGTATCCCATGTAGAGAGGGCGGTGTTGAAGTCCCCAAGAATTATCGTTTGGGGGTTGATTTCTTGCTTTAGACGCTGTAGGGTTTTCTTAATGAATGTGGAGGGGCCCGTATTGGGTGCATATATGTTCAGTATTGTGAAGTCTTCCTGGTGAATTGTACCTGTGACTAAAATGTAGTATCCATCCGTGTCTCTTATAATTTTCTTTGGTTTGAAGCCCACTTTGTCTGATAGCATAATGGCTACCCCTGCCTGTTTTCTGCTTCCATTTGCTTGTAGAATTGTTGACCAGCCTTTTATTTTTAGAGCGTGCCTATCTTTTGTGGTGAGATGGGTTTCCTGCAGGCAGCAGATTGATGGATTGTGATTTTTAATCCAAGTTTGTAATCTGTGTCTCTTGATCGGTGAATTAATTCCATTAACATTTAGTGTTATAATGGAGAAACTATTGTTAATTCCAGACATTTATTATGTTTAGTAGCTTTTATAAGTATATTGCTTCGTTTTTAATGATGTTATACTTGCCTTCTGTTCTCCTGGATATGCCTGTTTTTTTCTTCACGCTTGAGTATCATTTCTAGCATTTTTTGAAGGCCTGGTTTGGTGGCCATGTATCCCTTAAAGTTGTCTTTGTGCTGGAAAATTTTTCTTTCTCCCTCGATCATGACTGATAGTTTTGCAGGGTAAATCAGCCTGGGTTGACATTTTTGTTCATTCAATACTTGAAGTATGTCTCTCCAAGCTCTTCTTGCTTTTACTGTTTCGACTGAGAAGTCATTTGTTATTTTAATAGGTTTACCTTTAAAAGTGACTTGTTTTTTCTCCCTGGAATCTCTCAGCACCAGTTCTTTATCTTGAATGTGGAGTGTTTTAACTATTAGTTGCCGAGGCGTGCTTCTATTTTGGTCGTATCTGTTTGGGGTGCGGAATACCTCTTGTATATGGATGGGCCTCTCTTTTTTTAGATGAGGAAAGTTTTCCTTGATGATCGTTTGAAAAATTTCCTCAGGGGTGGTATTTTGAGATTCTTGCTCTGGTATTCCATGAATACGCATGTTAGGCTTTTTCAGGGTGTCCCATATCTCTTGGATATTTCTCTCAAGTATCTTTTTGGCTTTAACAACCTCTTCTATTGAGCTGGTTAGTACTCCCACTTTATCTTCAAGGTCTGAAATTTTGTTTTCTGCTTTGTTAGTTCTGTTGATAAGACTCTCTGTGGCGTTCTGGGTTGAAGATAACTTGTCTTTTAGCTCAGTTTTAAACTCTGCTTGAGTTTGTTTTAACTGCTCTATGCCACTTTTTGTTTCTTGCACTGTTTTTCTCAACTCCTCCAGATGTCTGTTGTGTTCCTCTTCAAAGCGATTGATTCGATTATGTAATTCCTCCCTGATTTCCTCTTTCATAGTATTGAACATGGTAATGATCATATTTTGAAAGTCTTTATCCTGGGTGGGGCTTTCTTGGCCTTTTACCGTGGGTTTGTTTTTGTTGGAGTCTAACATTATGGGATTAATTTCTTCAGTGGGAAATTTGTTTACTTGATTGTTGCCTCTCATGGATTTGCACTTTGACTTTGGCATTGTCATTTTAACTCTTAAGATCTCTCAATTTCACTAAACTGAATTATTTGACCTGGGGTCCTGGTGGTCAGTAGGGGGCGGAGACTTACCTAGGGCGAGGGGGTGAGGCCCGGCTGGACTTCGCGGTTTTCCTGAGCGCGCGACTCCTGACGGGGGGGGGGGGGGGGGGGGGGGGGGGGGGGGTGAAAAGGGAGGATGGGCGGGTCGGCCTGGAGCTATTTAACCCGAGGGCAGCTGGGGCGGGGCCCGGGCGCCAGGGGAGGTCCTCCTCCTCCCTTGGCCCCCGCGCGGCTCCGGCTGGATGGTGGGAGTCGGAGCCGGGTCCCTGTGGGCCGACCTGGAGTCCTGGTGGGCGGTGCGCGGAGGGGGGGTACTCATCAGCTAGGGCGCGGGGTTGAGGCCCGGCTGGACTGCGCGCGCGCGTCGCGACTGGCGGAGCGGGGTGGGGTGCAAAAGAGGGGATTGGGGCGACGGCCTGGAACTATTTAACCCGAGGGCAGCTGGGGCGGGGCCTGGGCGCAGGGGGAGGTCCTCCTCGTCCCTTGGCCCCGCGCGCGTGGCTCCGGCTGGATGGTGGGAGTCGGAGCCGGGTTCCTGTGGGCCGACCTGGGGTCCTGGTGGGCGGTGCGCGTGGGGGTGGGGTGGGGAGGGGGGTGGTGCTCACCAGCTAGGGCGCGGGGTTGAGGCCCGGCTGGACCCCGCGCACGTGCGTCCCGACCGGCGGAGCGGGTTGGGGTGCAAAAGGGAGATATAAATGAGTAGATTTTTAATTGGACTCTATTAACAAAATCATCGATGAATAGGATTTATTTTCTCTTTGTGTACTGTGCTGTGTGTTTTTGGATTTTCCTTTCTGAATGTAATAATTGACTACTTTCCAATTTAAATTCCTACTGATATCTTAAGATATGTAATTTTTGACTTTATGAACTCCAGGGAATCCAATGAAATACTTCATAAGGGTTAAACTGAGAGTCACAGTGGTGGCTTAGAGATTTGTTAGGTGTTTCATACATTTACTAAGACTTTATGCACTAACTCTAGGTAATTACTTACCTTATCAAAAATTAGGTATACCAGTTATCTTCCACAGAAAGTATTCTAATGTATAGCAATCAACAGGATGTTCTGTGTCTATGTTTGGTACCAGCATTAGTTGGCTCTAGGGTGTGCATACATAATCAAATATTTAGCATATAAAAATATTTAGCATGTTCATGAGGAAGTATGAAGTCTGTATTTATTGCATGTTCCTGTGCTGATGTTCTGTAAATGATACTACCTATAGGGGAATGTAGACTCTACCAACATTTGTGAACACCTTAATACCAATAGCTAGCAATGTATAAGAACTTCTTAGTTATCACTTCCCAAAATTTATAACCAGTTTCTTGAGAGGCACAGCAAACAAAGTGTTCTGTGCTAATTACATTTAGGAAATGATTTATAACTTGCTGTCTACACCACTATCATTAGATTCATATTTGTTAACAATAGTAGAGACTGTGCTGTATCTTTTCTTAGTACAAAGAATAAATTGGTTTCTCTGTGTTCACAATTACTTGGCATGTAAGCTTTTCGTGAAAAAAGAACACCAGAAATCAGCCCATTAAGTGAGGTATACTTCTGTAGATTATGATTTCAGAATATCTTTGTATGGTATTGCATTAAAACCATTTTTATCTCTTTGAGAAAATCTCTGGCTATTTTAAGATACATGTTTCAAAATGTAGATGCATATATATATTAAATATATGTCTATATATTTAAAAAGTTTTTTTCAAAACAAGTATGCATTATAGTTTTGCCTTATTTATCTAAAGTTGAAATTTCTGATGTTTCAGGAAGATTTAGTATTCAAAGAATTGATTTTTCCTCACTGTAGTTTTTACATTTCTGAAACACTTCTAGGATGACAATCTAATGGATGTCCTACAGCTGCTTGTTGCATTAATGGCAGAACACCCCAATTCAATGATTCCTGCTTTTGACCAAAGGAATGGATTACGGTAAGAGTTACTCTATCAAGAGTTCTAGTTATATTTAATGTAAAGAATTTTTGAAATGCTAGAAATATTTATATAAATATATTTACTTATAAATATTCATAAAGATGACATTAATATTTTATAAATTGTTGCAGTTAGCCTGCATGGTTGCTGGTGAAATCATGACAAAACTCCTTAAGGGAAAAAGAGTTTTTTTCTCTTATAATTCCTGGTTACAATTGTTTGTCCATCTTGTCAGGAGAGTTCACACCAACACCAGGGCTAAGAGAACTGGCTGTACCATATTCACATAGTAGCTGAGAGAAAGACAGTTCTTATTTGTCAGACCAGCATGTCTAGTTAAGTATACACAAGGATGCCAACTTCCTCAACCAGCTTTTCGTATTTTATTTACCTGTCTAGGGCCTGGTTCCACCCACCATGGGTTGAGCCCTCTCCATCAATTAGACACTCTCCTACAGGTTTGCTCTGGGCTTATCTCAAGTACTAATTATCTATAAATGTGTCCCAGAGCTCAAACCCTCAACCATTAAGTTGACACTTGTACCTAACTACGACATAAATATTCCTGAATAAGACAAGACTTTAAAATGAGACAATTTAGTATTTGAAATGCACCTATTTCATGACATTTTGTGTGAAAGAATCTTAAGTTTTAGAATTTGCATTAATACTTGTTACTACTTAGTTTATAGATCATTCCAGTATTCCAGTGATGTTGTACATTTATTATTGAGTTGATTTCTTCAGCAGACTTTAGGTCCTGGTATAATAGTATTCAAAAGAAGCTATGTCCTTCAAAGTATCATTTCTTGTTATCTTTGAGTTCCGAAGCATCCTTCTATTATTTCACTTGGGTGTCATGACTAAATTCAGTAGATTAGGTGACTTTTACAACTAAAGTTATTTTCTCACACTTTTGAAGACTGGGAAGAAGCCATGATCAAGATGACAGTAGAGCTGGTTTTAGTAGGGCTCAGCCCTTTAGTTGTTAACATCTCATTTCTCTCTGTGACCTTACATGGTGAAGTGGGTGGAGGGAGAAAGGGGAAGGAAGGGGAGAGAGAGAGAAGACTTTTTGATATTTTTTCTTAAAAGAATACTAATTATTTTGGATCAGGACTCTACCTGTTTGAGTTCATTTAATTATTTCTTTAGTGGCCTTATCTCCAAATTCAACCACATTGTGTCTGCTTTGCTTTATTATTTTTCTGTTGACTTATTTATTCATCTTGATAATAAACCCAAACTGTTTTGATTGTAGTAACCTTTAGGTGAGGTAATGTGAACCTTCCAACTTTGTTTTTTTTTCCACAGTTGCTTTTAGTACTTGTGTTTTCATGCATATTTTCAAATTGGCTGATCAATTTCTATCAGAAAAACTGCTAGGGCTTTAATGCCATTAAATTGAATCTATATAGATCAGTTGAGGGCAAAATAATACCTTATAAATCCTGAGCTGACATTGACTTGTCTTCCTGAACATAAAGCAGGGATTAGTAGTATGCAGTTAACAGGTTTTATAAACCTGTATGTAAGTCAGGTGTGTCCTTGAATATTTAATATTTCCTGATGTAAATGAAAATATTGATATAAAATTTTTGTCTGTTCAATGCTGTCACTCATAATATATACATACATAATAAAATTGAGTTTTTTTTCCCATGTTGAGAAATCTAGAGCCTCACACATGCTAGGCAAGTGATGTACCACTAAGCTTTATCCTTCACTCTCCAGTTTATTTTACTCTTTTAAAAAAAATTTTTTTTTAATTATTTATTCAATTGTGTGTTTTGTGTGTGTGTGTGTGTGTGTGTGTGTGTAGAACCACGGGTGAATTCGGGAACCACCATGGACTTGCCTCCACCTCCTTCTTGTTTACTCCGCTCCAGGATTCACAGGCTCTGCCCTACCAGGAACAGAAACGCAGGCCGCCCCGTTTCCGCCAGGGGTCTATACGTGGGGTCTAGGATCCGAACTCAGGACCTTCCGCCTGCAAGACAGAGGCTTAACCCCTGAGCCACCTCTCCAGCCCCAGTTTATTTTACTCTTGATCTTGCTTGCTACAATCCATCATTGCAAGAATGTCACAACAGCAAGAGCTGGAAGCAGCTGGTTGCAGCCCACATATAGTCAAGAGCAGGAAGCACTGGATGAGTGTGTGCATGATGGTTTGGTTGCCGAATCTCAAATCATTTTCACCATTTATACATCTACGGTTCAAAGCCCAGGGAATTGCTTCACCTGCTTTTTGGCTGCTTCTGCCCATATCAGTCAGTACAGTTAAGACAGAGTCTCACATGTGTATCCTGTGGGCTGCCTTAATCTGAAGAACCCCTCTGAGGAGTGCCCTGAGGCCTGCCTCTTAAGTGTCAGGATGGACAGATAATGTTCACCATCACAGAATGTGTGTGGGTACACGTGTATGGGGGTGCACATGTACTCATATATGTGTATGAATGGAGGCTTCAAGTTGATGTTTGAGTGCCTTTGTCCATTGCACTCCACTTTATTTTTTGAAGTAGTGTATCTCAATTGAACCAAAAGTTTTCTTATTGGTTGGTTTAGCTAGCCAGCTTGCCCTGTAGATAACTTGTCTTTGCTTCCTAATGTTGGGAATATAGGTGGTCTGTCTGGCTTTACATGGGTTCTGGGCTTACTTTATTTCTCAGACTTTTTAAAAAATAAATACATTTATTTATTTATGTGTGTGTGTGTGTGTGTGTGTGTGTGTGTATGCATACATCAGAAGGCACTGTGTGTCCCTGTGGAGGACCAAGGGGAACCATCCTGGATTGCTTCTTCCTCCTTTTTGAGTTACTCTAGGATTTTCTAAGGCTCCACCCACCAGGGCCGGCCTTTTCCTCCTGGCAGTTTTACATGTGACTTGGGATCGAACTCAGGACCTTCTGCTTGTGAGACAGAGTCCCAATCCCTGAATCATCTCTCCATCCCTCTTTCTCACACTTTTGCCGCAAGTACCTTTAGCTATCTTTCTAGCACCAGGTCCTTGCGTTTTCAAATATTTCTGCTTCACTTATTTTTCCATTCTAAAATGGTCTACAAGGCTGGAGAGATGACTCAAGGGTTCCGATTATGCCTTTGAAAACAGACGGTCTTGAGTTTGGATCTAGATCCTACGTAAAAATGCCAGGCAGAACATGGTGGCGGCCTACACTTCTGGCCCTGGTGGGTGGAGCCTGGGAAATACCAGAGCAGAGCAAGAAGGAGGTAGAAACAATCCAGGATGATTCCCGAAATCACCCTTGAGCCTTCAGATGGACATACAGTGCAGTGCCCTCTGATTTACACACACACACACACACACACACACACACACACACACACACACACATGTGCGTGCAAAAAAACCCAAAAAATTTCAGATATGATAAAACTTAATCTTCAAGTTTATGGACTTTGTTGTTGTCTTTTTACTTTTGATATTGAGCTCATGCCAGACACTTTTATTTCTATTATGTATTTAAGTCTAAAATTTTTGTATGGTTAATTTTGACTTTTAAAGTTTTTGTTTTTCTTTGCCTTTTAGCACTTTGTAGCTTACCTGTGATTCATTATTCTCCATTTATGGCTTATTGAGTTCTTGTAATTGTAAGCCAGCATTTTTCATTCAGTTTTGGAACTTTCATTCTTGATTTCTTAATACTTTTTTTCTTTTTTCATTTTCATGTGTATGTGTATAGGGATGGATGCCTCTGTGTATGCAGTTACATGCCTGTGGCTGCGTATGTGTGTATTTGTGTGGATGCATGTGTGTGTGCATGCTTGTGGAGGTCTGAGGGTAATGTCAAGAATCATCTTTGATCATTCTTCTGTCTTTTTTTTTTTTTTGAGATTGGGTCTCTAATCAGAGTTTACTCATAGAGCTAGCCTGGCTATTTAGCTTACTCTAGGGGATTTCCAGTCTCTGTGTCTTCTGATGCTGGGATTACAGGTAGACTAACACTTTCAGCATTTTATGTGAGATCTGAAGCTTGAACTTTTGTTTGCATAACAAGGACTTCAGCATCTGGCCATCTTAATGCCCAGACTTTTTTTTTTTCTTGTTTTTCTTTCTATCTCTTATTTTTTTTCTTAATACTTTCATCATAATGAATTTTAAAGTTGAAGCACTGCATATTACATGCCTTTAAGCTTGGTTGATTAAGATTTATCATTTAGTGTTTGTGCGTGTGTGTGTGTGTACGTGTGTTATTTCCATGAGGAGTGTGTACATGAAGGTTAGAGGATAACTTTGTGGGGTGGTTCTCTCCTATCTGTTGCTTACGGGGTCCAAACTTAGCTAGGCAGGCTTCCACAGAAAGTACCTTCACCAGGGGCTGGAGAGGTGGCTCAAGGATTAAGCCTCTGCCTTGCAGGCAGAAAGTCCTGAGTTCGGATCCTAGACCCCATGTATAGACGCCGGGCGGAAGCGGGGGCAGCCTGCGTTTCTGGTCCTGGTAGGGCAGAGTCTGTGAATCCCCGGGCAGAGTAAACAAGGAGGAGGTGGAGGCGTCCATGGTGGTTCCCGAATTCGTCCGTGGTTCTACACACACATACACACACGCTTACACATGCATACATGCACAATTGAATAAATAATAAAAAAAATTAAAAAAGAAAGTACCTTCACCAGCTGAACTGTCTCATTGGCTCAAGCTGTCTCATTTTTCTTCATCTTTTGTTTTTTAAATATTTTTATTTATTTTAGTGTGTGTGTGTGTGTGTGTGTATCAGAAGGCACTGTGTGTCCCTGTGGAGGACCAAGGGTGACTTTGGGAATCATCCTTGATTGCTTCTACCTTTTTTTTTTTTTTTTTTGCTTTGCTTTGGGATTTCCCAGGCTCCGCCCACCAGAAGTGCAGGCTCCCCCCCCCTTTTTTTGTTTGTTTGTTTGTTTGTTTTAACATGGGATCTGGGATCTGAACTCAGGACATTCTGCTTGAAAGACAGAGTCTTAACCCTTGAGCGATCTCTTCAACTCTTTTTCACCTTTTAAAAACATCTCTTTTCCATATTGTGTTCTCTATTGTCCTTTATTTACTTTTATATATTTAAGACAGAGTTTTAGAGTTTTAGTCCGGCTGAGCTGTAACGCAGTTTGTAGCCTAGAGTTATCTTGAACTTTCGTTTTTCTGCCCAGCTTCCTGAGTTGTATTTTGGCACCAAGTAAGCCTCTACGAGAATTTCCTTGTTTTCTTAGTGCACCCTGTTTATAGTTTCTCTTCACAGAGATGCTCCAACTTTTAGCACATGGTTGAACCTCTTTTAGCTACTTGAATGCAATGTATTAGAATTTGCTGAGCATATTTATTACTCATCCTTAGAAGTCTTTGCTGAGTCTGCATATATTTGTACCTTAGAATCATTTTAGTTATTTCTCTGTCCCTGAATATGGATTGTGTTCTTTTGTTTCTTTGCATTTATAGTAAATTCGGTTGAAAAGTAGTCATTTTGAGTATTAGCATAACTTCATTTTCATTTTTCTCTAGTTGCTATTTTTTGTTTGTTTTTTAGTAGCTTGCTTTGTCTAAATGGTAGATTTTATCTTTTTCCATTTGCTGTAGCTTCTGACTTCTTTGATCAGTACTTCTCCCCTGCCCTGCCCTCCCCTCCCCCTCTCTGCTCTGCTCTGCTCAGTTCTGCTCTGCTCTGCTCTGCTCTTCACAGCACTCTAAGGATTTTCCTTGTTGCTTTAAGATGTACTTTCCTTGCCAGGACCAACATTCCTCAGTCTGTAGCTTTCTTTTTTTTAAAAAAAATTTTTATTAAATTTATTAATTATTATTTATTCAATTGTGCGTGTATGGGTGTGTGCGTGTTTGCGCGTGTGTATGTATGTGTGTGTGTGTAGAACCACGGACGAATTTGGGAACCACCATAGACTGCCTCCACCTCCTCCTTGTTTACTCTGCCCAGAGATTCACAGGCTCTGCCCTACCAGGACCAGAAACGCAGGCCGCCTTCCCCCCACCCCCCTTCCGTCCAGAGTCTATATGTGGGGTCTAGAATCCGAACTCAGGACCTTCTGCCTGCAAGGCAGAGGCTTAACCCCTGAGCCACCTCTCCAGCCCCGTCTGTAGCTTTCTTACATTTCAGTATTTCCCTGGAAATTTCCAGCAGATTTTCTGCTCACCTTGACTTTAGCCTTAACAAAGCTTTTGTTTTCCTTCACTGGTTCTTAACCAGGTTGTTTATTACTACTTTTGGTTGGTGTCTGTGGCTTTCACTTTTTACCTTGCACTCCCACAAAGCAATGCAGCTGCTTTATGCCACTACCAAACTGATAAAAACTACAGTTCTCACCAGCTGAACTGAAGTGATGATTTCAGGAGTGATGTCATCTGTAGGGCCAGCTGACATAGGGTGCTTTAAGGAATACTCTAATCAGGAAAGCCACAGATTTGGTTCTCAAGAACAAATGCTTGCAGTCTGTTGTTTTATCTTTGATCAGTATCCATTGAGTGGCTACATATGAAAATTTATTTTACTCTTGTTCTTTTTTGTGAGGGAAAAATTTCAATTTCCCTGATTATATTCATCGACATTATTCTTTCTCTTTTAAAACTAAGTTTTAATTAATACCATTTTCCCAAACTCTTATTACTTGAACAAAAATACTCTGTGTGGACTAATATTGAGAAAAGTAAAGAATTCCATTTTGGTATAGCCAGTTTACTTTTAAATATTTGGTAAAGATATTATATTATTTATATAGTAAAAGTAACTTACAAATAATAATGGATAGTACCTTTGAGTATGATTGAAGTTTTATGGAAATGTTCCTTGGGTCCAGAAACTTAATGGTACTTATTTTAAATGATATATTTTCTTTTTGAAGATTGAGAGAGAGAGAGAGAAAGAGAGAGAGAGAGAGAGAGAAAGGTCAGTAGCCCACTAGCCACCAGCATGTAATTTCAGTGCTTGTATATGATCATTTTGGTCCCTGATACCATTGTTCAATGGCAGCATGAGAACAGAAGTGGATTTAGTAGCTTATATATCAATTCAAAGCCAAATGCAGTTCAAACACAGTCTCAATGGAGAAGACTGGAAAATTGGAGAAAGGACATGCTTACTGGACCAAGATAATGAAGAACACCAAACTGTATTGTAGTTGTAACACAAATTATGAGTGGCAGTCTTATTTTCATCAAATAATAGAATTTTTCACATTCACTTTTAAGTACAATTTTATCATCAAACTATTTAAACATTGTTTTTCATGAAATTTATTTCACCATTCTTATTGATAAAATTTGTTCTTTGATGATTTCATACATGTGAATAATGATTCTGATTGCTTTCTTCTCATCTTCTCTTACCTCCCTCCCATCCTTGCCAGCTCCCTTCGGGCACATTCATGTCTTGTTTTGTTTTGTCTTGCACTTAAAACTCACTATTATGCAGCACTTGCTTTTTCTTGGTGGTGGCAGGCAGTACTCTAGATCAGTGCCATTCTCATCATATGTCCTTAAATAGCAAATATTCCATATTGGTGAGATTTTGTTACATTTTAAAATATCTGTGAAGAGATTGAGGTAAGTTACTATGTAAATTGCCCTTTTGATTATATTATTATCTGAATTTTATTAAAATGTTATTAGTGTTCATACAATGTATATTCCACATGAAAATATAGGATGTTTATATATATATATATATATATATATATATATATATATATTTATATTGTGTGTGTGTGAGAGAGAGGGAACTGTGTGTCCCTCTGGAGGCCTAAGGGTGACTTTGGGAATCATACTGGATTGCTTTTACCTCGTTTTTGCTTTGTTCTGGGATTTCCCAGGTTCCACCCACCCAGGCCGGAAGTGCAGGCCTGGCATTTTTATGTGGGATCTGTGATCCAAACTCAGGATTTACTTGTGAGACAGAGTCTCAACCCTGAGCCATCTCTTCAGCCCTGATGGCAGATACATTTATATTAAATGTGAAAATTATGTTATTTGATGGAAATTCAGTTTCCACTCAAAATTTCTTACTATTATAACATCATTGTGTGAAAAAATTATCAAATCTTGATATTGCTTATTGTGAGTTACTTTTATTGTCTTTTCTCTGTTTCCAAGTAGATAATTGTATATGGTGATTTTTTTCCATTTACATAAAATTATGCTTCATTGAAGTCTTTCAGGTTTCTCTTTCTCCAGTATGTGAATATGGTTTTAAATAGCAACAAACTTGAATTAAGAATCAACATAAGCCTTCATATTTAAGTAAAATTTACTGCTTAAATTTATGAGGCTCAGTTTTGTTTTGGACAGAAATGTTCAATGTGAAAAAATTATTGCAAAATAGATATTAGGTTTATAAATGCAATTTAAATTCTTTTGATCTTCTCATGTTAATTCTAATAAAGCTGAATTTAAACACTTAAGGAAGTTACTGTCTGATTAAAACACGATTTTGATCAGATATGTTACTTTACAGCAAGTATATTTAAAACAATTGTGTGTGTGTGTACACATGCAAGAGGGCACCTGAATATGTGATATGTGGCGGCCCAAAGGTGACATTGGGAATCATCTTGGATCGTTCTATCTCTTCATTCCTTTGACTTTGGGTTTTCCCAGGCTCTGCCCTCCGGGGCTGGAATTGTAGGTCACCACCTGATTTTTTTTTTTTAACATAGTATTTGGGTATCTGAACTCAGGTCCTTTCCATTGTGAGGCAAAATCTTGAACCCCTGAGCCATCTCCCCTATTTATTAAATATATTAAAACATCTTAGTATTTTGTGGTTTTTAAACTAATATTAAACATGTGTTAATATTTATTTTTCAATTTGATTAAATCACTAAAGAAAATTTATAAGCATGTCAATATTGTCATAAAGGTTGACAGTTTTGTCATAATGTTTGACTGAAAATTTCTATGCCAAGATTTGTGCTATGGAAGGATTGATTTCTGCTTTCTTTTTATGAGATAATGTTCTGCCTTCTTATCCTCAAAGGGTCAGGCTTCTTTTTAAACATTTCCCCTCTGTTCATCACTAAATATTGAAAGTTTTTTTCTTTTGGTTCAAATATCTTCTTTTGAATTTATTATTAACAGCAATATTTACTTGGAAAGGATATTATCTTTAATTTTAAGGAATTATACTTAATTTTTGTCTGTTATATATATATATGGAAAAGAGTGTTTCAGTAAATCATTTGAATGTTTGTTTGAGTGGACTTTTGTTTTAGTCATAGCAGAAGGCCCTTAATTGATGCTTTAAAATTAAATTATATAGTATTGATTATTTAATGTGAAATTTACTTCTAGTAACCATTTGACTTTAAGTCTTTTTCTGTCTTAAAGTTAATTTTTTATAATTATTTCTAAAGTTATTATTTTTGCCAGTATTATTGGTGGTTTTCAGATGCACTCTGTATGTAGTTCAGGTTGAACTCACTATGAAGGTTAAGATGGCCTACAACTCATGGTGATCTTGCTGTCTCATCCTACAGAGTGCTATGAATATAGGCATGTGCCATTCCTTCTGATACTTAGTTTTAAATACTCTTTTAAGTTTGTGTGTGTGTTTGTGTGTGTGTGTGTGTGTGTGTATCAGAGGGCATTGCACTGTGTGTCCCTGTGGAGCAGGCCCAAGAGTGACTTTGTGAATGAATAATCCTAGATTGCTTCTATCTCCTTTTTGCTTTGCTCTGGGATTTTTCAGGCTCTGCCCACCAGGGCGGGAAGTGCAGGCTGCCATTTCCATCTTGCATTTTTATGAGAGACCTGGGATCCGAACTCAGGACTTTCTGCTTGTAAGACAGAGTCTTAAACCCTTGAGCCATTTCTCCAGCCCCATGATATTTAATTTTTAAAATGGAGGTATTGTATTTGTAATTCTTTCCTGGTGTTTGTACCTTATTAACCTTTTCCCTTTTTATGGATACTCATTCTCAAATTTAAATATGAGGTATCCTTAAACTGTTTTATTTGTATTGATTTAAAAAGAAAAAAATTGCTCATCTATAAAGGGCATGATAAACTAGTAGTAAAGAAATACAAGTCTTAAAAAATAAGCTTCACCTGCCCCTAAAGGCACTGCACATGTGGCTGCTCTGTTCCATGTGTAGCAGATGGTGGCAGAGAGGAGATGAGACTATTTCTACATTCAGTATTCTGACCTGTGGATAGCTGAATGATTAATCGCCTGACATACCAAACTGCCTGCCAGAATCCTAAATTCTCTAATGGGGTAGGCTCCATGTGCACACAATGTGGATGACCTCCCTTGGTTGGGGCTCTGTATGCTGACAAGGTGGATGGCTTCCTGTGTGTTCACAAGTGGGATGGCCTCTTGTGGGCCGGGTCTCCATGTGCTCACAATGGGGATGGCCTCCCGAGGTCTGGGGCTCTGTGTGCTCATACCATGAACTTAGTCTCATAGAAGATGGACAAAAATGCTATTCTTCAACTTTATCATGTGTCCTTAACCATGTGGAACTGGAAGCTCAGTCATCACTACATCTTTAATGTATTTTTTTATTGCTTACATATTATTTTATATTGTCCAATTTAAGAAATTAGGACATAATGGCAGGAGGTGGACATGCCAGGGTAGAGTAATGTCCAGAGGAAGTAGGAGGGGGAAAGGGATAGCTACGATCAAGGGATAAAGGGTAGTATTGTTTACATGGATGAGATTGTAAAAGAGTAAAATAAAAACAAAGTTAATTTAAAAAGTCAGCTTTATACTTGGAGAAATCACCATGTTAGGATTGTAGTTTATTCTCTTGTATCTATTTTCACTAAAAGGAACTATAACCCGAGATAAGCAAGTTTAAATTCCAGAAATCTGTATTAAATTCACTTATACATTGCTTGAAGTAGCTTTGTAATAATAATGAAAAATTCATACCTTATATCTTTGCTTGAAAATTATGTTTAGACTACTTTCTTAATTTTTCTTTATTCAGTGTCATTTATAAACTTTTGGCATCAAAAAGCGAAGGAATCAGAGTACAAGCTCTCAAGGTACTGGGCTATTTCTTGAAGCATCTTGCCCCAAAGTGAGTATGCATAAAATCTAGAATTACTTATTTAAACCTTTGGGATAATACTTTTGTTCTGTGGTCCGTTTAGGCTTTTTTTCTTGTTCTATGTTTTCTTGTGGTGCCCAATAATTATTGTTCTTTTTCCAGAAAGGAGATGTAAGTTTAATTTGATTGCTATATATTTTAAAATAAGGACAGGAGAATATAATTTTTAGTGTGAAAATTACTTAGATTTCTTATGTTTTTGGTTTTATGAAGGTTTACGTGAAGACCGAAGACTTGAATTCTAGGAAGTATCAAAAACAGAGACTTCATTTTTATGAATTGAGTTCCCCTTTGCATTATCTGTGCTACATTCTGATTCAGCAACCCATATGTTACACACAACATATTTCACGAGCTGGAGGCAATCTTATCCTGTTCTTTTATAGTAGCCGTATAGTAGATTATTTTAAAAGTAAATTTTAAAGTTAGAACAAATGTTTGTAGACTTAAGTGTTTGGCAGTCCAGCTGACCACCTATAAATAAAGTTTTATTACATCACAACTACAGAAACTTATTTGCATATCAGCTATGGCTGTTTTCATGATATAAGAACTGTATTGAGATAGGACAAAAAACATATAGTCCACAAAGCCTTAAATGTTTACTATCCAGAAATTTGCAAAATTATTTGCTGAATTGCTGATCCTGGGTAGAATTAAAGTTTTTGATTTTTCAGTTTTTAAGTTTAAGCTTGAAATGTTAACTTCGGTACTTTTTTTTTTCCCCCTTTTATATTATTCATTTTCTTCAGTTACTTGTCTTTCTTTGCCACTATGTTGCTCTTCCCCTGAAGTGCTTACTATGCCTTAGATGTACATTCCCAATAGGACATACTTAGTGCTGGCGGATAGAAGCAACAGATAATTGACCATAAGTTTTAGTGGAAGTTTTTAATATGCTCTAACAGCCTGTATTAATTTTTTTTAAATCTTAAATTTTAGCTGTGCTTCATTGGTAATTTGCATTTTACCTCTACCTAAAGGAGTCTTAAAAGATCTAGGTTGAACATTGTGAGAGTCATTGAAGTGGAATTTTTAGACTTCAATATGTTTCGTTTCCTTTACTGAGTGGTACCCCGTAATTCTGCCTTTGCTGATTGCTTTCTGTGTGATTTTAGAAGAAAGGCTGAAGTCATGTTGGGGCATGGATTGTTTTCTTTGCTCACGGAGAGACTCATGCTTCACACAAATCTGATCACAATGACCACATATAATGTTCTATTTGAGGTAGGAATGCAGTTAAAATTTACTCTTATTAGTTTCTTAATACGAAGATGTCTGTTTTATTGTCATCAGTTTCTGAATAAAACCATTTTAGTTTGTAATGCATAGTTTTAAAATTTTGTAAAGGTGGTGTGACTCCATTTTTATAAACCTATTAATATGCAAATTACTAAACAGCTTATTTCCTCCTTTGTAGTGACTATTTGATGTTTCCTTTTATAACTAAGAAAAATGACATTATAATGTTAAAGTTATTTATTTACCTCAGATGTGTAGCATTGAAAATATTGAATTATGTTCTATTTTTGTTTTGGTTTGGTTTTGTTTATTATTAGATAGTGTCTCATTTTGAAGCTTAGGCTGGCCTGGAACTAGATATGTAACTGACTCAAACTCACGGCATTCCCCTGCCTTAGTCTCTCCAGAGCTGGGATTAAAGGTGTGAACTGCCATGCAGAGCTATTATCTACTAAATACTGATTAGTATTGTAGGTAGACTTTCTTAATAGTGATATTAATGCAGTGATTATTTATTGCTGATTCATTTTGTTGTTATACTTATGTAGATTCTTATAGAACAAATTTGTACTCAAGTAATACACAAACAGCATCCGGATCCTGATTCTTCAGTAAAAATACAAAACCCTCGTAAGTATTTTATATAGCTTAAAACTCTTTTTGCAACTTTAAAAATGAAGTTACTATGAAAAAGCAAAAATTAATATAGTTGCAGCAGATAATTTACCAAGGGCAATGCTATTATAATAGTATTTGTGTTTTATCGGATCTTATGCAAAATAACAATATATGTTATCTTGACCTGTGTTCACAGCAAAGCTTTGATTAGGTTTCTTAGTAATGTCAGGCCAAATTGCTTGAACCATGGATATAGTTTTCATCTTAAATAATTGTCAATGTAATAATGCCACAATTGGCATGAGAAGATACCTATAGTCTCTAAGAGCCTATAAAATACAGTAACTAGTTTGATGAGTTTTGAAATCCAGTTACTTTTTGTTACCTCTTTTGTAAGGTTTTAAATCTCATTATTAGGAGAGTCCTCAAAGCCTGATTACCTCTAAAGGTTCCTTCTTCTTAGCTTTGTCAAATGGGCAGCCCATAAATTTTGAGAGGACCCATGAAAATCATAGCATTTAACTTCTTAGTAAAGAAGCTTATAAAGAGCAGGGAATGCAGCATGGTGGTTCAAGATATAGAACACTTAGGTTGAAGCTCTGGTTATTAGGTTCAAACACTAGTTATCTGTCTTGTTTTGTGACTTTGATTGTCATACTTAAGTACTTTTTGCCTTTGTCTCTAAAATGAAGATAATAAATAGCATCTATTTACCTTTATATTGTAGAAGGATTGGATTAATTGTATTTTTCATGAAGCAGTGTCTGTAACAGCATATCCTTATTACAATAATTGTCATTGTAATTGCTTGGCAGAAAGCTTTTGAAGTTTTCATTAGATGAATTTAGAAGTTGTCAAAATATTATTTATAAAATAGTTTTTCTCAGCAGAATACTTGAGAAAATCTTGGTTTAGGATTCTAATTGGGTAAAATTTTGATACTCTGTTTCATTTTAAATCAGAGAAATAGCTTACCTTTAAAACTAGTTCAAGAGTAAGTACGTATTTTAAGAGGATTTTTTAAAAGCTAAATTCAGTAGCAGTTTATTTTTATTTTCTGGGGAGGGAGACTAAATGTTGATATATTTAAATCTCTCTTGGATCTTTTTTTCTCTAATTTTACTTTTTATTTTTAAAATTATTGAAGAAAATATAGCTTTAAAAATTCACTCTGATAAAGGTATAATCATAAATTATACTGCAGAATCTGAGAATTTTGTCATAATAGATTTCTTTTATTTTAAAGATCAATGTTTCTCTTCAGCAGAGACTAAAAAATAATAACTTTATCTTGATTTTATTAATTTAAGCTTTATATATAACTTTATGTAAAATTAACATCTGTAAATGGGGCTGAAGCTCAGTGGGAGGAATCTTGTTTGCTATGCCCAAGACTCTGGTTTACATTTGGGGATGGGGATCAGCTTTGTTTATCACATTCAAATAATGAACTGAAATACTTTCCTTGTAGACATTTCAGTAGACATTTATAAGAGAATTAAGGAAGTTATAATTTTTTGACCTTCATGAATGTCATGTTCCATTTTGGTTTTTACTTGTTTATGAACTGTCTTACAGAGATGTTAAAAGTAATCGCAACCTTCCTTCGAAATTCTCCTCAGTGCCAGGAAAGCATGGAAGTGCGCCGAGCCTTTCTTTCTGACATGATTAAACTTTTTAATAACAGTAGAGAAAACAGAAGGTAAGCTGGGTGAGAGAGCACACATCTACTTTGGTGCCATTTGGCTTTTCTTAGAGTATGAAATCAATATACCAGAGTATAAGAGTTTTTTAAAAGATTTATGTAATATGAAGAAAAACCAGAATTAGTTTTTACCAACAAACTATTGAACTATTTTTAAAATAACATTGATTACTACTATTGCTTGAGCTTTAAAAACATTTTTAAAAGACTTTGCAAATTAAATTTCTTTTGGTTATTTTATGTT
The DNA here is from genome assembly GCA_023101885.1 of Typhlomys cinereus. Taxonomy (NCBI): domain Eukaryota; kingdom Metazoa; phylum Chordata; class Mammalia; order Rodentia; family Platacanthomyidae; genus Typhlomys; species Typhlomys cinereus. Next base: position 414,376 of record JALPQD010000584.1, read on the forward strand.
TTCAGTAATTTAATATGGTTTGCCATTTTTCAGGAGTTTGCTGCAATGTTCTGTGTGGCAAGAGTGGATGCTTTCTCTCTGTTTCTTTAATCCTAAGAATTCAGATGAGCAGAAGATAACTGAAATGGTATATGCCATATTCAGAATCCTCCTTTATCATGCAGTCAAATATGAGTGGGGTGGCTGGCGTGTGTGGGTAGACACCTTATCAATCACACACTCAAAGGTAAGCTGTTGATGAAAGCGTATTTTATTTGAAATATCTGTAATTCTGAATTTTACTCGTGAAAAATTAGATACTTAAAATCAAGAACTAAGGCAAGTTACTTTTTGAAAGCACAGTGAAATGTTGCTGAAAAAGGAGCAAAAAGAAATGTTTTCAACTTAATTATAACCAAAATAATTTTTTCAGTTTCACGTATAAGGATTTGTATTTTCATGTATGCTGTGATCACCAATTGAAATTTTGTAGCAGTTAGGAACTTTTGAACACAAGGTGGCGTACCATGTTCAAAGATGGGATTTTTTTTTTAAAAAGTAATGAAAGATTGAAAAATAATAATAAAAAACCTCTTATACTCATGCTGCTGACTAGTCAGTTAAAAATTGATTACAAGTCTCTCCTGGTCTTACTAGTCTTTTTTCTTTTTAATGCTATTTTTATTTATTCATTACAATTTATTATATGCATAAAATGTCTTGATCATATCTATCCTCTACACTCTCAACATATTCCCCCTCTTCCTTTTACCTTCTCTTTCTTCTTCTCTTTTTCCTCTTCCTCTGCTTTGTGTCATACAATTGACTGAGTACCATATGACAGGATCTTGTGTAGTCTAGCATGGCCTTGAACACACTGTCTAATGGGGTAAACCATGAACTCTTGATTTGCTTGCCTTTTTGCCTCCTGGTTTACAGACATACATTACCACTCCCAGTTTGATTTTATTTTTAACTTAATTCAGTGTAAGTTAATTATTTATGTATAGCTTTGAAGTTTTTTAATCAGTTATTCTAGACATATTGAAAGGCATAACAATGTACCTATCATAGTTTATGAGATTTTACCTATAATTTTTCATTCTACCCTCTTCTACTCTTTCTATTCTGTTTTTATTCACCACTCAGTTTAATGGTACTATTTCTATGACTTTTTAAAACTTTTACTGAAGTCTATACTACTTTACCTAATCACTTAGTATATCCGAAGTTTAATATATTTGCCACTGTTAAATTTTTAATTGATATTTCATTATGATCTTAATCTGCATGCTTTTACTGTCTAAAATGTTCTTTATATTTTTCTTGCTGTTAATCCTTATCAGTGTCTTCTTCCAGTTTATGGTGTACTTGTTTTGTAAATTTCAACCTTCTGAGAAAATGTCAAATAATTAGTAACCAGTGCATTTCAAGTAATTACTATAGTGAAATATGTTGATCTTATTCATGGGTAAGACTTTTCTCCTAGTTAACCTTTTTTTAAATCAGAAAAATTAAATTAACATATTAATTTTGCGTAACTAAAAATTAGGAATAAAGAATAAAAATGATAAGCTTTTTTCAAATGTTATATTAACTTTCAAAATTATTATTAAGTACTTTTTGTCATTTTATAAGAATATATTGCTGTTTCTTAATTGTATGTTCTTATGTCCTTGAATAGCTTTTAATTATTTTAAAGTACTTTAGAATTACCCCTTCTGTCTTTTTTTCCTCAATAAGGAACAGATGTACTGTTAAAGGAACAAAAATTATCTTAGGGTGGAAAAACCACTCTACAAATTTATGTTTGAGTAAAATTCAGTGGTAAATATAGTATCTGATTTTTAAATTTTTAATATTTTTTTCCTAGTTTTACAAGCATATTGAGTATTTATCACTCTCCCTTCCTTTCTCCTAAAGTATCTGATTTTATGAAATAGTTTTGTCCTTTAAATTATGGATTTTTAAATTTTTTTTTATTCATTTGTGCGTGTATGCGTGTGTTCGCGTGCCGCGTGCCTGTGTGTGTGTGTGTGTGTGTGTGTGTGTGTGTGTATGTAGAATCATGGACGAATTCGGGAACCACCATGGACCGCCTCCACCTCCTCCTTGTTTATTCTGCCCGGGGATTCACAGGCTCCGCCCTACCAGGACCAGAAACACAGGCCACCCCCGCTTCCGCTGGGCGTCTATACGTGGGGTCTAGGATCCGAACTCAGGACCTTCTGCCTACAAGGCAGAGGCTTAACCCCTGAGCCACCTCTCTAGCCCCTAAATTATGTATTTTGAGGCAGATCTGTTTAACCATGGCCCAGAGACCAAAACCTGTCTGATCTGTTTATGTAAAATAAATTTTGTTGGAACATAGCTGTTCCCATTCATGTCTATATTGTATATATCTATTTTGTATACATCTGTATTGTTTACTACAAGATACATTATTTGCTACACAGCTACATGACTCCTTAGAGTCTAAACTATTTAGTTATTTTCTCCTTTTTAGAATTTGCTTTTCATCCTGTGTAACTTACTTACTTTGTGCTGAGAGAGGACTAGTTTGGTCTTCAGTGTATTGGACTGCTGCAGTTTGGGCTGATTTCCTTTTAATAGCATTTTTCCTTTACAAAGCGATCACGAGAAAAATACAGTTGCATTGAGATATCTGGGGAGGGCTTCTAAGTTAGGGAAGTGTTTTCTGGTAAGTGTTCAGCAGTTTACTTTGGTTCCTGTACTTAGGACAGATGACCAGAGGTATATAACCTTCAGAGCAATAGTTATTTAAGTATAGCTGGAAAACCTTGTGTGCCCATAGACCATGTTAGATGACTCCTGAAGTCCTCCTTTCTAGGAGGACTGATAAAGGATGGATTATTTTGGTGGATTTTTACCAAAACAGTGTTCATTCTGGGAATATAGGTGTAAGCTACTATTCCTAGCACTTTTGCCAACTTTACGGTTACGTTTTTCTTTATGCTTTTTAGTTCCTTATGCACACCCAGATCACATCTAGGTATTTTTAGTAATTTCAAGCCTTGGCTTTTATGCATCTATTAAGTTTGAAGTTACATGTTGTTTTCTTTAAAGACTACTCTACCTTCCTTAAAAAAGCAAGTAAGGTTGAAAAAATATTTCCTACCTTTTAAAAAATCATTTTATTTGATATTCTTTGGCTATGGAGTTATAGTCTTTTTCGAATATATCATGATTTGTTAATTCTTTAACTTCCTTTGTATATGTTTGTTTGTGTGTCCATTTACTCAAATCCTATATATTTGAATTTAACTGCCTCTATCACTTGTAAATGATGGTTTATTTCATCAGTCTGTATATACTTAACATCCTGTGATTTTTCCTTAGTGTTTTCTGTTTACCTCATTTTATCATCTTACACCTTGGCTCGAGTAAACACTGCTTTCTTCATGTGGTCCATGCCTCATTATTGCCAACTCAGCTTTCTCTGGAGAACTCTGTTGGTGTCTTTTTTAATTCCTCATCTGCCTTCATTTTGTCTGTTTTCTCCCCAGTATCTCCATTCAGTCTGTACCTCTTGGTCATCTGCTCTCCAGTTCTTTTTCTTTGTGCATTCCTCTCTTAGCCCATACATGATCTGTCCCTTTCTCTGCTCTTTTGATTGGTGAGACATTTTGTTGTTCTCTAAACCAATCTCAGTCAACCTGTGCCTAGTGTCATTCCAGTTGCCCATCTTTTCCTGCCTTTTTTCTGATGATTCTTCTTTACTATATGCCCTTCTTGTATTTTACCTTTTTGTTCCTTCTGTTATTTGCTTGAATGCTTCTGAAAACTAGAACGATTGAAAAGTGAATCTAGAATTGATATCCTTAAAGGAATTGTTTTCTAATATCAGCAAAACACATATTTTTTAAATCTCACTTTACAAAATTTTTTTTTTACTTTCCAGAATTTTTATCTGTCTGTCTGTCTATTGATCTAATCTATTTCCGCTCATACAAACTTAATAGTACCCTGTGTCCTCCCTTCTTCCACCCCTTCCTGGATCCCCTTGTTTCCTCCCCCTTTTCTCCTTCCTTTCCCCCCCCCCCCTATCTCCCAGTGCCTCCTCCCCTCCATCCCTGGAGCATCCTTTAATGTGTATGTCAAACTTTCCTCTGGGTCCTCCTCTCTGATGAGTTGTAAGGACTCTGGCATTTCCTAGAACTCTTTCTTGTGTTCCCCTTAAGTATAGGAACACTATTGTGACTGTTAATCCCTAGCTTCTAAGGATTCTAGTGCCTTTAGTACATGCTAGACTTTGAGGGGTCAATAATGTGTTGGTCATTGCACAGGTCATGCAAAGTCCTATTATGAACTAAAATATATTTATAAAAAAGCCACAACACAAGGTTCAAGATTATAAATACCTCAGAAGAGATAAACAGTTCTACCTAAAGACATGTGGTCGTTTTTTGAACAGATAACATTGGCTATACACTTTCAGAGTAAATAAGAGTCAAGTAGATGGATAGTCACTGATAGACTGACTTAGCAAAGATAGAGATGGGCCATGGAGTGGTAAGGGTGAATTTGTTTTGTATAGAGATTTATGGCTTAAGAAGTTGCAGTTCACCTGCATAGTTGTTGATAAAATCACCATCAAGCAACTTAAGGGAACTAGGGGTTTATTCTCTTATGATAGTCCAGTTATAGTTCTCACCCCAGTTTGGCAGGAGAGCCTACTGCAACACCAAGGGCCAAGGGCATTGGCCACATAAAGCTGCATAATGGCTGAAAGAGGGGTGATCCTTACTTGCCAGACCAGCACTTCTGGCCAAGTATACACAAGGATGCCAACTTCCTTAACCAGCTCTCTGTATTTTACTCACCTGTCCATCCAGGACCTAGTCCAATCCACCATGGGCTAGGTCTGCCGCATCAACTAGACAATCTCCTGCAGGTTTACACTAGGTTTAACTCAATTACCAGTTAGCTACAAATATGCACAGAGCTAGAACCTTCAGCCATCAAGTTGGCATCTATACCTAACTATGACAAGTAGTATGGAATGACATTCATTCATGTGTCTTGTTAGATAAAAGTGAATTCTTCTCTCATGCTTTATCTGCTGTTAAATTGCAAGATCTCTTCAGTTGAGATGAGGGCTTCACATTTCTTCATACCCCCATGCCATAAAACTGTGCATAGTGCTAGTTTCCTGGCACTTGGACATTAAACACTTGTTGCAGGATGGAAAAGGAAGTTTGTTAATTGTCCTTTGACAATTTCACATATGCATATGGTGCATATCTACAACTCTCACCCAGTGCCCTCTCCCCTTTCACTATAATTAGTTATTCACCCTCATCCTTATAAATCTCTTTCTCACATTCATATCTCTTCTTTTATTTTATATCATCATTGTTTAGAGCTGTTGACTTCAGCTGTCATGGGGTACTACTATTCCATTCTCTGTGTCCTGGCACCTCATTCTTTTTTTTTTTTTTAATTTTTTTATTTTTTTTTGTTTATTCAATTGTGCGTGTGTGTGCGCGTGTGTGTGTGTGTAGAACCACAGACCAATTCAGGATCCACCATGGACCGCTTCCACCTCCTTCTTGTTTACTCTGCCCTGGGATTTACAGGCTCCACCTTACCAGGACCAGAAACTCAGGCCGCCCCCGCTTCTGCCCAGTGTCTATACGTGGGGTTTAGGATCAGAACTCAGGACCTTCCGCCTGCAAGGCAGAGGCTTAACCCCTGAGCCATCTCTCCAGCCCCACACCTCATTCTTATCAGGAAGTCATACACTGTCTACAGTAGTTGCTCCTTAAAACACTTATGTCATAGTCACTCAAGTGTGACATGGGGATGATTTCTACAGTGTAATTTGGGATGTTCATTTCATTATATTTTTTGTAGCCTACCTCAAAATATTGTTCTTTTTTTATTAAAAATTTAATTATACATTTTAAAATTTTTTTACCAGTTCCCTCCCTCCCACCTCCTTCCCCCAAAATATTGTTCTTATGAGCAACTCTGTAGTAAAAAAATTAGCGTGGGGGATCAAATGCAAGGTCTTGTGCATGATAGGCAAGTGCTGGGATTGGTGGTATGCCTGTAATTCGAGCTGTTTGCAAGACTGAGGCTGGAGGGTCTCTTGTTCAAGATTACCTTGGGTATCAGAGAGATCCAATTGTTCTCTCTCTCTTTCTCTCTCTGTCTCTCTCTTTCTCACACCCACTAGCGAATAAATGACAAACTGAAGTAAGCTCTTATACACTTTAAAGCTTGAATATGTCTGAGTATTAAGGAGATTATCTTTATTAGCTTTCATAAAATTCTGCCCTCATACAAAGTTGTCAATGTAGTGTCATATTCATCATTTCTTAGAAAGAATTGTGGAGGTAGAGAGTTTATGAAGAAAGTGAATATGGACCCTAATTATAATCTTAATATATTTTTTTAAATACATTTTTTATTATTATTTCAGCTCATACAAACTTAATAGGTACACCAGTTCCCTCCCTCCCTCCTCCTCCCCCCGAACCCCCTGCTCCCCCTCCCCTCACCCCTCCCTCCTCATCCCCCCGTGCCTCCCGCCCCAATTCCCAGAGTCCTTTCTTGTGCATGCCTGATTTTCCTCTGGGCCCTCCTCTCCGATGATGTACAAGAACCCAGTGGCATTTCCCTGAACCCTTTCCCGTGTTCCCCTTAAGCATAGGAACACTACTGTGGCTGTCAATCCCTTGCCTCCAAGGCTCTTGGTGCCTTTAGCAGATGCTAGACTTTGTGAGGTCAATAGTGTGTTGGACATTGTGCCAGGCATGCAATGTCCAATTATGATTGCTTCGGCCCTAACTTGTGTGGAGTATCTTGCAAATCATTGCTCCTCCCATCCTTTTGCTCTTACACTCTTACCGCCCCCTCTTCCGCAAATGTCCCTGAGCTTCAGGATGGGGAGAGATTAGTCTGGCCTAGTTCTAGGTGGTTGATACAGAGTCTCTGAAGTTCTGGATAGTGGTTCGTTGATTTTCTTTTGCAGTTTTGTTGCTCCTGCAACGCCCTTCACTCCATCGTGATGGGCACTGTTTGTCACCCCCTGGCCAGAGACAGAAAGCTGTTAAACTGGAGTCTTATTATAAGAGCACATTCAAGGGTAGATGTAATACTTATACCCAAAAGTGGAATTGCAGGGTCATATGGCATTTGGCAATGGGAGGGGTCAATCACCCATTTGCAAAATGGTTACTTTTTAATCTGCCGGACGATATGCCCTCTCCTTCTGGTGAGTTCATACCCCCTTAGTTGTAAATGATCAGGAACGAATGTCTGTGAACTTAACTAGGTGTCACATTACTTTCTTGCAGTCCTTGATGGAGGCCTATTTTCTCTACTGTAACATGGTCACTTCTGTCCTTGTTTCTGGTGTGACCCTCCAACCCCATCCCTCCTGTTCATAATCCTTTCAATTACTGTAGGTAATACATATAATCTTAATATTTTTAAAAATTATACATATTGTTGCAGAGAATGTTAAAAGTTGGAATATATACTATTCTTATGTAGTATCCCAAAGCAGTGTTTTTAAACATATTTTACATAGAACGAATGCAAAGGAGGTAAACAGAGAGAGAGAGAGAGAGAGAGAGAGAGAGAGAGAGAGAGAGAGAGAGAGAGAGAGAGAGAGAGAGAGGCTTTATAAATTTATTGTTCCAGTGGCTTGTGATTTTAAACAAATCTTAAAATTTTTGTGAAGAAGATAATTTCTTTACAGAGAGGTTTCTTGCATTTATTTTCACATGACAGTCCTCTGGCTCAAGTTTTAGGATTGCATTTCTAAAATGTAGTAAGTAAATACTGACTGAGTTAATTAGTGGAGTGTTTTTATCTGAGTAAAACTAGATTTGTATCTTTTTGCTATGCAAGTGCATCTTAAAAGTGAATACCAAAGCATTATGGAATTGTGAGACACAGAAGACAGACGTTTCAGGTGATTCTTTAGTGTCCACTCAGGTAGTTTTGTCATACAAGCATTTGCGTTTCTTTGTGTGGATTTTCTTCATTGACGAATTTAGAAAATATTTTTCTTCTACAAAGTTTAGACAGTAATTTATTTCAGCACTATGCTCATTCCTTTTGAATTTAACTCTTCACATCCATTTTTAAGATGGTTAGTTTGTACTCTAAGGCTCTTCATCAATATTTAATAGACTTTAATAGATTTAGTTAAGTAGGTGAACAATTTGTAGCACGTTAAAATTTCTGCTAATGTTCTTGGAATAGCATTTTCTTCCTCTTACACTGTTCCTTCTAAAGTGTTTAAAATACTTTCATGCATGTGTTATTAAGACAGCGACTCTATTTTTGCTTGCTGTAGGTTTTGAAACTCACAAATTTATAGCAGTTCCTGATAAAGAACTGAAATATAAAGACTAATGTTGCAGAATTGGATAGCTTTTACAGAGTTACATCAGGATACATGCAGCTGCTATAAAAAGCCAAAGAAACTCAATTGCAATTTTATTGTCCAGTTTGATAGATTTCCTGCCACTTTTGTTGTAGAGAAGCTGTTTGTCATTGTGTGCTGTTGCACCAGGCGCTGAGCTGGGTTTTACAAGCAGTATTAGGCTCTTCTAGTGTAGCTGTGCTGTGCTGGCTACTTGGTCACAGGGTTTCAGGCATGTGCCTAGTAACCGGTGTAATTTCGTTCTCATATTGGTTGTCTAGGTTTTCAGTTTTTAAAAAATTTCCTTCTCTTTAAGTAGTCAAGATATACACTTCTGTGTACTTAAATGATACTATTTTCATTTGATATGTGAAAATGCTTTTCCTCTGTAGTTAAAACTTAAACCTAAATGTCTGAGCTGTAGTAATTGTCCAAATATTATAAACATCTATAGATTAACTATCAAATGATTGTGAAGATTAATTACTAGTCTTTTAGCTGAGTAATTTAGAACAATATCTGATAATTAATTGTGAATTATCAATTTTAAAGTTACAAATACCTTAAGGGGGCTGGAGAGGTGGCTCAGGGGTTAAGCCTCTGCCTTGCAGGTGGAAGGCCCTGAGTTCAGATCCTAGACCCCATGTATAGACGCCGGGCGGAAGCAGGGGCAGCCTGCATTTCTGTTCCTGGTAGGGCGGAGCCTGTGAATCCCCGGGCAGAGTAAACAAGGAGGAGGTGGAGGCGGCCCATGGTGGTTCCTGAATTCACCCATGGTTCTACACACATGCACACATATACACACATATACATACATGCGCGCACACACACACACACACACAATTGAATAAATAATAAATAAAAATCTTAAAAAAAACAAATACCTTAAGGAAAACAGCATCAGAATTGATAATGATGTTAATTGTTCAATTTTCACTTAGCTTTTAGACTATTGGAATGAATGAAGGGGAAAATTGAAAAGTCTGCCAGCTTTAAAAATTTTAAAGTATTTCATTTTTTTAATGGAAATGCTTTCCAACTTATGATTTATTTATTTATTTAATTTTTTCATGTGTGTAGTGTGAGTGTGTGGTGTATATGTGATCTGGTATATGTGCACTTTGGTATGAATGCATGTGTAAGCACTGGTTTATTGCACTTTGTATGAATGCATGTGTAAGTCTGAGGCTGATATTAGGAGTCTCCTCGAGTGTTTTCCACCTAAGTTAATTGAGTCTGTGTTAGCAGCTTGCCCCCCGGGATCCTGCCTTTCTCTGCCCCTGAGTGCTCGAATCTTAGTGGGCTGCCATGTCCAACAGGCATTTACTTGGATTCTGGGCGATTCACACTTATACTGCAAGTGTTTTAATTACTAAGCCAGCTTTCCAGTCCCAATCTGTGATTTTTTAAAAAATACTTAGTGTCATCAATCAAAATTAAGGTAGAAATAGAATATTTTTATATATGTAAGGTCTCAAACAATTTTGGTCACACACCCTTTTTTGAGAAGGTTTCAGTGTATGTACTACATAGATAGATAGTGAAACAAAAAGACATACAGAACAAGAGAAACAGCATGGAAGACAGATGAAGGGTTCTCTAAGACTACTGAATGGAAATGCTAAGAGGGCAAAACAACGGAGATATAAGCAGTGGTCCATTGAGATGGAGCATTTTGACTCATTTTACTGATATAGGACTTATATCATTGAAATGTCCACATTCTTTTATAGCTTTACCCCCCTCTCTTTAAATCTGAAGGTTAACCCCCTGTGACTTTGGGTCCATATTGTCATGGATTGTCCCCTGAACTAAGTTCCTCCTTACCTGCTGGTCTTACTGCTGGGATCACTAGAATTCTCATTTTACCCTTCAGAAACCACTAGGCTTTGACTCGCTTCTTTGGATGGGTCGGCTATGGTGTTCTTTTTAATTTTTAAGTTTATTTATGTATTCATGTGTGTGTGTGTGCGTGCGTGTGTGTGTGTGTGTGTGTGTGTGTGTGTGTGTGTGTGTGTATGTGTGCGTGCATTGTATATTCCTGTAGAAGACCAAGGGTAACTTTGGGAATCATCCTGGTTTACTTCTACCTCCTTTTTGCTTTGCTCTGGGATTTCCCAGGCTCTGCCCACCAGAGCCGGAAGTGCAGGCCACCTCCATTTCCGACTGGCATTTTTTTACATTATATCTGGGATCTGAGCTCAGGACTTTATGCTTGTGGGGCAGAGTTTTAATCCCTGAGCCATCTCCCCAACTTGTTCTGCTTGTTTTGTTAAATGGAAGGCTTCCTTCATTGTTCTAGTAAAATATACCCCCAGTTAGACTTCTACCAGTAGTAGTCTCTGTCCTTTCCCCTTTCCTTCAAAGATCTTATTACTTCCATTACATTGTGTATTTTTCTATCTATTTTCTGCCTTTCCCACTGGAACACAAACTCCATGACGAACACTGAATTGACCATCACACAGTGTCTGCTAAGCTGTTGATGATCAGTAAAGTTTTGTTGAATAAATTGAACAATTTTTTGATTAAAAATTCAAAGAAAGTATTGGTATTAGGGGAATAAAAGAAATTGACATTTTATCAGTTATATTATTTTTGCCTGTCACTGTGGTGTGCATGTATCCTATTTTAAACAGTTAAATAATATTCCTAAATATATTATTAATAATACTTGTACTTAGTATAATTAACTACAAGGAAAAGTAGTAAGAAAATATTTATAATAAGAAAGTATCTGCTTCTTAAATATTGATGCCTTGAGCTATATCACATAGCATAAATACTTTGTGCATGACAAGGCTTTGTATTGTTCATCTTTTTGTTTGCCTTTTGTTTATGAGTTTCAAATAGATCTATGAACTTTTTTGTGGGAAAGATAATTTTTTATTATCTCCTGCTGATTTCCCATACTGGAGAAAATTTATCCAATGAATTTTCTATTTATCACATACGTTATCTTCCTGAATTTGTTATACTGTCTATTGTAACTTTTAGGACAGGTACAATTCCCACGGAAACAGGTAGACATATTATAATGGCAGCTCTTAGATGATAATCCTTGCAGAGATTTAAAAACTATTAATCGTCTGACATCATAATCAAAGCACTCTGAATATTTTTTTTGTGTTCAGTTTATTTTTCATTTACTTGAGTAAAACATTGTGTGGGAATGCTCCCAGTGCTGAGGGCATAACACTTACTCATGATGGATGCATGACTGGAACTTTCAGAACATTTGTAACCAATTCAGACTTCCATAGTTATAGTTGATCTTAGAAGGTTTGGATTACAAAATAATATATTCTTTATTAAAAACTTAGTATGAAAAAGCTTTTGTAGTTAACTGTCACATACAGAACTTCTGTAATGAGGATAATTAGATTTTTTTATCTCTTTTGAGGAAAATCATAGGGAAATGGATTTTCATTGTACTTGAAACAACGTATTTTTCAATGTGTAATGCTTTTTCCAATAATACATTTTTAGTTCTTGGTTCAAGTTACAAAGGCTTCTAGAAGAGTGAATTCTTGATTGTTAGTTAATTATGTTCTTGTCCTTTCATGGTATCCCACTGTTCTCATTAAATTTTTTTTTTAATCAAAAAGGATATTATTGTGTTATGTGAACTATTTTAGAAATAACTCAAAATATTTTCATATTGTGTAAGCTATCTTCAGCTTTTAAACATAATTTTATGTTTTTCACTCTAGGTTACTTTTGAAATACACAAAGAAAACCTTGCCAATATATTTAGAGAACAGCAGGGAAAAGTTGTGGAAGAAATAGGACCATGTTCTTCAAATATGGTTCCAGAAGTCACTGGTATTACCAGGGTTACTGACGTTTCAGTGGGATTCCAACAATCAGATATGAAGGAGTCTGCTGTCTCTCCTCTTTTTGCTGGAAATAGTGATGAGAGCTCAAGTATTGGGAAGACAAGGTCAATAGACTTTGAAACCAACATTGAACTGCAAGCACCTGCAATATCTAGTGAAGAAAGGAAGATGGAGCAAGCAAGTAAGGAGTTACTGTCTGAAGTCTCATTGGAAGAAGCAATAACAAAGGAGACAAAGGATGTATGTGATTTAGAAGTATCTTCTGACGCAGGGGAACCCATGACTGCTCTCTCTACTTCTTTTGAAACAGCTGGCAAAGACACAATGACTATCAATGAAGTAAGTGCTTCCATGAGTTCTCCCTCAGAAGATGCTTCAGAGACACCAGAATTATTGGATAAGTCTGTAGTAGAGGAAGAGGAAGATGATGATTATGTACAACTGAAGGTAGAAGGCAGCCCTGTTGAGGAAGCCAATCTGCCCACAAATTTCCAAGATACTACTAGTTTGTCTGCAGCTGCTTCTGAAGCTAGCGAAGGACCAGACTCATTTAATAATGACTGCAAAGCAGCAGTGATTCAAGAGGAAACATCTGTTACTGTAATGCAAACTGGTACAGAAACTCAAGATTCTAAAGATTCTGGGTTCTTGACTATTGCAACATCAGGGTCTTCAGCTACCTCGCCAGAAAGTGTTTCCCCAACTGTACAATCAGAGGCTGATCAGATGCTGGATGAAGAGACAAAAGCTGAAGAAAACACATCACTTGACGATTGTGCAGGCAATATCTCTGAGGCTCCTTCTACTTCTGAGCCAAAAATTGCCAAATTGGATGTTTCTAATGTTGCTTCAGATACTGAGAGACTGGAATTAAAGGCCAGTACAAGCACAGATACACCTCAACCTCAGCATGTACTTGAGGTAATTATATGTATTGTCTTTTTGAAGTGTGCTTGCATTGAGTTAAAATAGAGCTATTGTATATGCTTACATTTTTATTTTATGTTTGGTTAATATCCTATTTATAGAAGTCTATTGAAATGTATTTATGTAAGTGCATATAAGTATCTCACAAAGGTTATACCTTCTTGGCAATTAGTGTGAATGTACTCCATTATTATTAATTGTTGTTATTACTATCTTGTGCTGAGAATCAAATCCAAGCTTCACGCTTGCTACGCAATGGTCTACTTACACTTTATGCTCCATTATGAGTTGCTCCATTATGAGTTTATTAAGTAACAACTTCTATTTTTTTTTTCTCATTGCATCATCAAACATCATAATTTTACTCTATAAAGCAATTTTGGAAAGACTTAACACTTTTACTAAATCAATTATTTACATTAATTTTCATAAAATCTAAGGTTGTTTATTTGCCAATTTTTGATTCTAGACTCAAATTTTAGAGTTTTGTTGTATCATGGGGTTTCTGTATATATGATTGTATGAGTGAGGATTACCGTGTGTGATTGAGAATATGGCTTTCTCATCAGTATCTCAGTCATGTGCCAGACAATGGTTGCTTGTGTATTATTATTTTTAAATTCTCTCTTTCTCTCTCTCTGTTTCTTTTTGGTTGCTTGTCTGTTTTTTATTGTGTTGTGTTCAGTTTACTTTTATTCTAGCAAGTGAAGAAAACTCCAGACAGTATCTGGATCATAAGTTGTGTCTTTCTTTTATGCTAAGTTTCATAGTTAAGGATTACTTAATTCCTTTATGAAGCACTAAAGAAGGCAGTATCTAATGTGATTCCAAGATAGTTACTGTTAAATTGTGATAGCTAACATTTTGGATAACGTTGCTTTAAATGAACTGATACTACCACTACTCACTAAGTTTTTTCACTCTAATTTTGTTTTTAGTATATTATATTTCTTAAGTGAATGTCAAGGAAGCTACTGAATTATTTACCTTGCTGGTACCTTCCTGTAAAGTAACCTTACTTTACTCTTACAACTTTTTTTGTGCTAGGTGTCAAGGCAACAGGAACAGTCAGAGCAAGGAGCAGCACCAGGTGCAGGTGATGGACACAGGAGGGATTCCAGATCTACTGTGTTTCGTATTCCTGAGTTCAAGTGGTCTCAAATGCATCAGCGTTTGCTCACTGATCTCTTATTTTCCATAGAAACAGATATACAGATGTGGAGAAGGTTTGTTCATATGCTACTTAACAAAAATGCATGTAGATATTAGTTTTGTTATCTATGAAATTTACGTAAACATAAGTAATTTCAGATTTTCAGTTGAAAAAACAGAATATAAATTATTCTATGATAGAATTTTATTGACTTAACTTTTATTCTCAGTGCTATAAATGGAATCCTTGTTTGGATTATAAAAGCGTGAAAATCTAAAAATTGTTTCTTCTAAAAAATTGCTGATGATTTTGTAGAATTTACCAGAATGCATGTATACCAAATGGGGTTATTATTTTAATTATTAAAACATAATTCAGATTCAAGTATGACATTGTACATGTCTTTATCATAAGAAACCTACTTATTTTAATTTGTCATCTGTGGTCTGACTTGGAATTTTATAAGCACCTACTTGTAATATTTTAGTATGTGGCTCTCATTGTGTTTAGAAACATTTTATAGCATCAACTAGTAAGCGATAATATGAAACTCATTGTAATAGCACTTTTAGTGCCATTTACCTCTTAATTTTTGCTGTTACTTCTTAAGTATAATTTTACATAACTTTCTGTATCCAAATATAAGGTGAATAGTATTTATAAATCACTTGGGCAGGGCATGGATGATAGCTGTTGACAGAGAGTGGTCTTGTTCTGAGGATATACACACCCCTAGTACCTGCTTTACCATTATCCTAACTTCATTTTCAGGATGAATCAAATTCTCCTCCCTCAAGTAGGCATACCGTTGATTTCCTTTCTTTAGCACCTTCCTCCTTCCTCAAGTAGGCATACTGTGATTCCTTTTCTTTAGCATTATCAGTAAACATCATTTATCTTTGGACAGCCATTCAACAAAGACAGTTATGGACTTCGTGAATAGCAGTGATAATGTCATCTTTGTACACAACACAATTCATCTCATCTCTCAAGTGATGGACAATATGGTCATGGCTTGTGGGGGTATACTGCCATTGCTTTCAGCTGCTACATCGGCCACAGTAAGGACTTCACTACTATCTACAATTGGTGTGAAATCACAAGTGCTGTGCATCTTTGTTGATTAACATTTTAGTGTATGGTTACTATGCATCACAGCTGCTGTAAATACAAAAATAAGCGAATCTTTTGCAATTACCTGAAAGGATTTTTAGAGTCTGTTCTAGTAATGAAGAGACAAGAAGGAATGTTGCTTTCTTAGGGATGAGTCAGCTAGTGAAGAATATGATTTGAGAGTATTTCACCTGAGTGTTTCCATTGTTCTTTTATAAATAAAAGTACATTTCCAAAAACTTGACTTTTTGTAATATTTAGAAACTTTACGACTATTTGGTAAAATTAGAATGTATATATAAATCGTAAACTCTGTCTCTTGCAGCATGAACTGGAGAATATTGAACCTACTCAGGGCCTTTCGATAGAAGCTTCTGTGACATTTGTGCAGAGGCTGATCAGCCTTGTGGATGTACTTATATTTGCAAGTTCTCTTGGCTTCACTGAGATTGAAGCAGAAAAGAATATGTCCTCTGGAGGAATTTTGCGGCAGTGTCTCCGACTGGGTGAGCTGTTAAAAACTATTAGTTAGGAATTTCATTTAACATTTTTCATTCATACACACATTAAATTGAAAACTTTCTAGTTTTGAGAGGGAAGCTATGTGCTTATATTCTTATGTCTCCTTTTCAGCATGCTGTACATAGTAGTAGCTGGAAAACTGGGTAATGGGGAAAGCAGAATTGAAAGGGCTGCTGAATCATTTCACCCAACCTTATTGGGTAACATTCAAGTACAGCCTTTATTCAGATAATTTGGGGGGAATGTATTCATCAATAAAAATTATTAAATCTCTTCTGGGAGCAGTTCTGCCTCAGACAAAAGTGAAAGTATACAAAGTGACTTTTCAGTGTGAACAAGGCTGCATTAGATGAATAGCTGAAAAAAATTTTTTTTTCTGTGCACAAAGTTCCAGTAGGTAATTGTAACTTCTGAGACTTTATTAAATAACTTGATTATTAAATAGGGAGAAAGAGCCTAAGAAATAGAAGCAAACTCATAGGAACCATGGCTAAACCAAGACAAATCAAAAATAAGACATCTAAGAAGCAGTAGAAAACCCTATTATGGAAACCCTATTATAGTTTTTCTGTATTTATCAAGAATATCTGTGATATAAAATAGTAATAGATCTTTGAAATGCCATTCAAAGTAGGTTTTAGCGTTAATAGGCTCTAAATAGGTAATAATTTATAAAAAAATTTAAAAATTTAAGAAAGATTCAACGCGATGAGCAAAGTAGAATCTCTCAGTTGTTGATGGTTGTTATTACTGCTAATGCATTACAATTATTCTTTTTATTGATGTAGAAATTATTGATCACAGAAATTAGGAGGCTTCTTTATAATTTGAAGGTTATAATTAGTGAAGTTGAAATCGAAATGAGTGTTTGTCTAAATATTACTGCTACTTCCTCAAATTTATTATGATCTCTGAACTGGGCTGGGGTGGAACTGAAAAAAAAAAGACAAAACAAAATAAAGATTCCTTAACTGATTCCCTTTCAGCAGAATATGAACCTATAGGTCACTTTGTTATGCTGACTGTTTGGTTCCTAACTGTGCTGTAACAGGGAACAAAAGCAGAAAGCCAACACTCGGTTGGAGTCTAGGGACATTTTAAGAATTTGCTGAAGGTAATCTGTTTGGATAGAATATTATGTGGATCATATTGTGTAGGTGATTTATATTTACTCTATAGCCTTATATGTGATTTTCTTTTCTTTGTCAACCCTTAAAATGTATTACAGTATGTGCAGTGGCAGTAAGGAACTGCTTAGAATGTCAGCAGCATTCACAGCTGAAAGCTAGGGGAGATACAGCAACAGGCCTGAACACAATACACAGCCTGATTCCCACGGGAAAATCTGCAGCAAAGGTGAGCACAGAGTGATCCACCACAAAAGCATATTCAGGTTTCACAATTAGGATCTTAATTTGTTCATTCACATAACATTAAATACATCTGTCAATGATTCTACAATAATTATTTTAGTCTGTCAATATAGCAATCAAATGTTTGTATTCAAATACACAGCAAAGATTGCTTATACTTACACTTGTCTGCTTCTCCAAATATTTGGTTTTCTTGTTGCTGTGATACTTTTTCCTTTAAATCTGTCAATCCTGTCCAATAACTAACTCTGTAGTACCCCATCCACATAAGAAAAGAAGAACAAAATATATGGAAAAAAATGGGGAAAGAAATGTCATAGTATGCTTTTCTGGTTCTTGGAATATGATACTTATTTTAAAATTTATATAATGTGTGTATTATTATTATTTTTTTTAAATCTCAAATAGAGTCCAGTGGACCTCGTGACTGGCGGTATATCTCCAGTAAGAGATCTTGACAGACTTTTGCAAGATATGGACATTAATCGGCTTAGGGCAGTTGTTTTCAGAGACATAGTAAGTTCAGATACTTTTTTCAAGTATTTTCTAGCTAATACACTCTTATTTCTATGCCTAATGTTCTCAGAGTAAACTAACATAAAATGTGGTAATATAAAATAGCCTAGTGGAGACAGGAAGGCCTTGAAGCCAGATTTCATGACAGTGCTTTAGGATCTTATTGTGTTAATCAGGATTATGTATCAGTGGAGCTTCAGAGTGATGATACTGAGCAGATCAACATGCTCTTGCACTGAGAGCACTGCTGGGTTTCACATGCTCGGGAAGTCTAGCAGCGTCCTAAATTGTGCATGTTCATAAGTCCCACTTTATGCTAAATTATGGAATTCAGGCCCGGCAATCTCGACTTCAGAATTCATGCTTTTAGTGTAATGAAATGTACTATTTCTGAATTCTGTAATAATTTACTGAGTAGTTG
This sequence comes from Typhlomys cinereus, assembly GCA_023101885.1. Classification (NCBI taxonomy): domain Eukaryota; kingdom Metazoa; phylum Chordata; class Mammalia; order Rodentia; family Platacanthomyidae; genus Typhlomys; species Typhlomys cinereus. The sequence goes on from JALPQD010000584.1 coordinate 432,623, forward strand.
ATGTTTTACCCCTCAAAGGTGCATTAACAGGTCATGGAAAGGTATATGATGAAATGCTCTTGAGTGTGGTATTTTAAACTTTTGTTCTTTTTCTCTTTAAAAATTTTATTTATTTGATAGTTTTTCTGTATAGCTCAGGGCTGGCCTTCAATTTCATATCCTCCTTGCCTCAGCTTCTTGAGCGTTATCATGAGAGACGTATCGGCATATCATGAGAGACGTATCGGCATGCCTTGCTGCATTTCTTTTTAAAGATGAAAATCATTTTGTTAGAAGATTTTAATACAGAATGTGTTGTCTTTTTATTTATACATTTAGCAGTTGTAGGAAGTATAAAATTTAAAATAAAAATCACTTGTAATCTGCCCATAATTGGGGATAGTATCTTTAATAAATACTTGTTGAACACCTAGTGTACATTTAATATTGGATGCTCTGAATTGGCATTACATATATATTTTTTGTGAATTTTATGAACACGAATTTATAACTTTTCTTTTTCCTTTGTCCTCTGGTATTTTAGTTCTCTCCTGTGTTCTTGATTAGGTGTTTATTATACATATACAATTTGAGGTATTGTAACTGCTAGTAACTTACATGTTATGATTTTATTAGATATTTGATATGTATCATCTCATTTAGTTCTCATTGTAAGCTTTTCTCTTTCTCTCTTTGTCTATCTGTGGTGTCTACAGAAGAGAGAGAGAGAAAGAGAGAATATATTAGTGCATGTCACAGTATTTCTGTGGAGACCAAAAGACAACTTTTTTAAAAACATTTTTAAAATTTATTTATTATTTATTCAATTGTGCGTGTATGCATGTGTGCGCGTGTGTGTATGTATGTGTGTGTAGAACCACGGACGAATTCGGGAACCACCATGGGTGCCTCCACCTCCTCCTTGTTTACTCTGCCCCGGGATTCACAGGCTCGGCCCTTCCAGGACCGGAAACGCAGGCCGCCCCCGCTTCCGCCTGGCGTTTATACGTGGGGTCTAGGATCCGAACTCAGGACCTTCTGCCTTCAAGGCAGCTTAATCCCTGAGCCACCTCTCCAGCCCCCAAAAGACAACTTCTGAACTTGGTTCTCTCCTCTAACTATGTAGGCTCTGGGAATCTAACTCAGGTCATTAGGCTTACCTGCAAGCCTAACAGTCATTTCACTGAAACAAATGCATGGATTTTGATTTTTATTATTAGGAGTAAAAGTTATTAATATTCCTCATATAGTTAAAATCAGTATTTGATCAACTTTATTGTGTGGTATAGCATGTCTCTTTAGATTGAGTACTTAATTTTCAAAGTTGAACTAGGTTCTCTTTTTCTGTGTTTTTAAGTATTAAAAATCTCTTTCAAAAATACTTGTCCAAGAATGTGACTGACTTTTGTAAAATTCATCTTAAAATTAATTTACTGTATTTCTTAATAAATTATCCATAACAATGTTATTTTTGTGCACAATGAAAGATTTGTGAACATCTTTTATATTTACATACTATGAAATAAAATGTGTTAATAGTGGCCTGAATAACAACTTTTTTTTTTTTCCTTAGGAGGATAGCAAACAAGCTCAATTCTTGGCTTTGGCTGTTGTGTATTTCATCTCTGTTCTTATGGTCTCTAAGTATAGAGACATTTTGGAACCCCAAAATGAAAGGCATAGTCAGCCATTTAAGGAAACTGGTAGTGAAAACGGGAATGCATCACTTCCAGGTGAGTTGCTATATTTCATTCTCTGGCACCCAAACTTCAAATCAGCCCCTACCTAATTAAAAGATGGATTCTGGAACTTATAGTTATGTGTAAAGTGTGAGCTTATCTTTATTAATGACAGAATTTCTTAGGCTAAATAATTTATTTTGACTAGTATGTAATTGCATTTGGAAGATAATTTCTGAACTATAAATGATCCAGTTAATTAAAAAGTGAGAATATACTATCTTTGCAAGTAGAATCAAACATTTTTAGTTGAGCAGTTGCTATGAAGGATAACTAACTCAGATTATTTTCTAAGAGAAGGCTAACAAGATATTTAAACAAATAATGCTGATGATTGGAGTTTTAAAAGTAGCAGCCAGTTGTAGAAGCATGGCTAGACAAATAGCTCTTACAATTATAGAATTCCTTTACTCACAGGAAGAGTTTTGTTTTCTAGTAGATACTATTTATTACTTACAAAGTGCTTGTGTGCATTCTTGAGCTGGGGAATGGATGAGAAGGCAGACAGTGATAAATAGTGTGAGTTCTTTTTGGGAGAGTAGAAATGCAAAGATATTTATCATATTGAGTGTGTGGGATCCTTGAGGGAATACATGTAGATAGAAGAGATGAAGTGACCAACCAATGATAGGATTAAGGGCTGAGTCCTAAGTTCCTTGAACCTAAAAATGAAAATAAGAAGTGAAGGACATAAAAAGGAATGACCAGTGAGGTGATTGAAGGTCAAACAAAAGAGCAAGGCAAGAAAGGATTGTCAGATTACAGAGAATGTCCAATACCTGCCTTTTGTCATTATTATGTTGCTATGGATATGAAGTAAACATTAAATTTAGCAAAGTTCTTAGTTTTTGGGGAATTTGAAAAGAACATTTTTGTTGGAATAGTTGAAAGTCTGATTAGAAATAGTAAAACAAACAGAATGAAAAAAGGTTGCTTGAAATGTAGCTCGGCTGGTCGAGTGCTTGCTTAGTGTGCATAAATCAACTGGTTTCAGTCCACAATCCTACAGAGACAGAGCATAGTGGTGCACACCTGTAGACGCATCACTTGGTGGGCGGAGGCTAGAGCATCAGAAGTTTGGTCATCTTAGATTATATAGCAAGTTCAAGGCCAGCCTGGGATGTTTGAATATCTCTCTCTCTCTCTCTCTCTTTCTCTCTCCCTCTCCTTCTCCCCCCTCCCCCCTCTCTTTCCCTCTCTTTCCCCCTCTCTCTCCTTCTCTCTCTCTCTTTCTCTCTCCATCTCTCCATGCACTCCTTGTTGAACTAGTTTTTGGTGATTTATTATACATATGGAGAGGGCCACATTATAGTGATTTTTACCTTTGTGTTACTACCTGTTGCTGTGTCATGATCACTTTGGATAGCTGTTTGCAGATATTTTATAAATTAAAATCCTGGGTCTATACTGGACTGAATGTGCCTTTTCAAAATTAGATCCTCATTTTTTAATTCTCTCTTTTTCGTTTCTGGTTAAGATATAGAAAACACACCATCAGCATTTAGCCCTTTAGCTCCATCATCAGCAGAAGACTCAGTGGAAAGCATGTCATGTACTCGAAGGAGGAACTCTGGCCTGGGTGAGGAAACAGCTTCTGGCGTAGGAAGCAGCATATCGGCGGCTCCTCCTGTGGCACCTTCGGGTGTCAGCACAGGTCCAGATGCCATCAGCGAGGTGCTGTGCACTCTCTCTGTAGAAGTTAGTAAATCTCAGGAAACCAGCATTGATGGCGGAAAAGAGTTGGATAACAAAGTGACACCATCCGTTCCAGTTTCCAAAAATGTCAACGTAAAGGACATTCTCCGCAGCTTGGTTAACATACCAGCGGATGGAGTCACAGTGGATCCTGCCCTTCTGCCCCCAGCCTGCCTCGGTGCTCTTGGTGATCTGTCTGTTGACCAACCTGTGCAGTTCAGATCCTTTGACAGGTACTCTCTCTCTTTCTTTCTCTTTCTCTCTGAAACACACACACAAATATAAAATCCTGGGTTTTGGTATGTTTACATTTGCAAATTTTAAGGTAAGCAGAAATAAAGTTTAAATCTGCTAAAATTTATAGGTTCAACCTTAGATGAAATGTTTTGATGTAATTTGTAAAAAAAATACTTTTTGTATGGGTTAAAACATTTCATATTTTTATGGTTTATATACAGTATTTAAAAAAATAAATTCAGTAGTATTTTGGCAAATGGTAGTTAGAAATTCTATTTCTTTTCTTTTTTTTCCCTTGATTACGACTTAGACATTCCCTCTGTTTCCATACAGCTCTCTACCATTCCCTTTCTGCCAGTTCTGTTCCAGCCTCGTGAAATAAAGTGGAATTCTAGGTTCCTGCAGACACAGGAATTCAACTCGAATGTTCTAAGTCCTGACAGTTTGAGAAAGCTGACTATATATTCCTCATTCTGTTGATTGTGATACCCTAAGAAGCTTTTTATGAATTTGCCTTTTTTTTTTTTTAACTTTCTTCAATTTGTATGTGTGAGTGTGTATGTGTGTAGAAGATGACTTTGGGTGTTCGGCTCTAGAAATGTTCACCTCATTCTCCTGGCAGGGGGTCTTTCACTGAACTCCTGAATCAGGCCAGCGAGCTTCAGTGATCCTCCTGTCAATCCCCTCCCACAACTGGGCTTTCAGGCATATATGGCTATACCCTGTGTTTTACCTGGTGTTGGTATTTGAACTTAGTTCCTCACTTACCCTCTGAGCCATCTCCCAGTCCATGTGGGCTTTTTTGGGTATTTTTAAGTACATTTTATAGCATAGAAATTAAAACATTAACTGTCGGAATCAAACAGCACTGATAGCGAGTTTGGCTGTAATGCTTATTAATCAATTTTTACATTTCCTTATTTTTTTCATCTTTTTTTAATTTATACATTCCCTTATTCTTAACCTATGCAATATTGTGGAACTACTAAAGAGAAACATGATAGCATTGATAGCCATTATGTATTTGTGTGAAATTAATTATCTATTAATCTTCATGCACAAAGCGTAAAGAAGTCTCAATAATGTATGTGTAGCTGTCATACATCTCATGAGGCAGTTACTTCTGCTTTCTGTTGTACGTATACTGATGTATATATTAAAACACATATAACAGATGACAGGTTATATTCTGTGGACATACTAGTAATGCTAAGAACTCAATGAAAAGACTAGTGGTAAAAAAATTGAAAAATAATTTATAAAAGTACTTTCATAGGAAGAAAAACTGTTGAGTAAAGTAGTTATGTCTCTGGAAATGAAGAAATGTGTATTAAATAAGCACATTGTAATTTTTCCTAGTTTTAGTAAGCAGATTTTAAAAAAATGATACATTTTATTTAAGAGGTAATAAATATTGATTTTATTGAAAAATGGACAGTATCAATTACAAATTAGTTTATACTTTTGGAAATTTGTACAGAGGAAACTCACAAGTATAAAATTTTCTACAAGAAAAATTTCACAATGAAGGTAATAATAGAATTTTTATGTTTTCTAAACATTTAGGTAATACAGATTGTTTTTTATTGTCTTTTCAAAATATTTGATTTGTTGTGAGAGAGAGAAAGAACATGCATGTGCCATGGTGCATGTGTAGAGGTCAGATGGCAACTTTCAAAGTTTCAAGGCTCTCACCTTCTACCTTTTGGGCTCTGGGGATTGAAGTCGGTTTCCACACAAGAAACTTAACTTGCTGAGTGATCTCATTGGCTATCCTATTATTTTGTCTATTTGATTTTTTTTTTTATCTTTTTTGATACAAGGACTACTACTATATGGGCTAGAAATTCAGTCTTCTAGCTTCAGCCTCTCAATACTGTGATCTAGGTATGCACCACTACACCTGGCCAAGAGTTTCTATTTTTCTCTCTAATGTGTAGAGACACAGGAAATTGGGTAGCTCACGATCTTGCGCTAGGATTTGAACCTAAGTAGTCTGTAGAGTGTCCTCTGATGTGCAGTGAACCGTCTCATGTCAACACTGCTGTTCAAAGAGAGACATTGTTTTTTTTTATTTAATACATTTTTATTATTATTTCAGCCCATACAAACTTAATAGGTACACCAGTTCCCTCCCTCCCTCCTCCTCCCCCCCCCGAACCCCCTGCTCCCCCTCCCCTCACCCGTCCCTCCCCATCCCCCAGTGCTCCCGCCCCAATTCCCAGAGTCCTTTCTTGTGCATGCCTGACTCTCCTCTGGGCCCTCCTCTCCGATGACGTACAAGGACCCAGTGGCATTTCCCTGAACCCTTTCCCGTGTTCCCCTTAAGCATAGGAACACTGCTGTGGCTGCCAATCCCTTGCCTCCAAGGCTCTTGGTGCCTTTAGCAGATGCTAGACTTTGTGAGGTCAATAGTTTGTTGGACATTGTGCAGGGCATGTAAAGTCCAATTATGATTGCTTTGGCCCTAACTTGTGTGGAGTATCTTGCAAATCATTGCTCCTCCCATCCTTTTGCTCTTACACTGTTACTGCCCCCTCTTCCGCAAATGTCTCTAAGCTTCAGGATGGGGAGAGATTAGTCTGGCCTAGTTCTAGGTGGTTGATATAGAGTCTCTGAAGTTCTGGATTGTGGTTTGTTGATTTCCTTTTGCAGTTTTGCTGCTCCTGCAATGCCCTTCACTCCATCCTGCTGCCAGAGACAAAAAGCTGTTAAACTGGAGTCTTATTATAAGAGCACATTCAAGGGTAGATGTAATAAAAGTTGGAAACCTCAGTGAGGGAGGGGTCAATCACCCATTTGCAAAATGGTTACTTTTTATCTGCCAGACTATATGCCCTCCCCTTCTGTTGAGATCATACCCCCTTAGTTGTAAATGATCAGGAACGAACGTCTGTGAACTTAACCAGATGTCTCATTACTTACTTGCAGTCCTTGATGGAGGCCTATTTTCTCTACTGTAACATGGTCACTTCTCTCCTTGTTTCTGGTGTGGCCCTCCAACCCCATCCCTCCTGTTCATAATCCTTGCAATTACTGTAGGTAATACATAGATTTACCTATGAGTGTCTCAAGGTGGGCTGGGTGGGTTTGGTACTAGGAGCCACCTATTAGGGAGTACATATGGCGCTTAATTTTCTGGGTCTGGGATACTTCACTTAATATAATTGTTTCTAATGACATCCATTTCCCGGCAAATTCCAGTAATTCATCATTTTTGATGGCTGAGTAGTACTCCATTGTATAGATGTACCACAGTTTCCTTATCCACTCGTCAACTGTTGGACATTTGGGCTGATTCCATGACTTTGCTATTGTAAACAGTGCTGCTATGAACATGGTCGTGCTTGTGCTATCGAGGTGAACCTCTGCTGTATGGGGGGTTATTCCCAAAAGTGGAATAGCCGGGTCATATGGCATTTCAATCTTTATTTTCTTTAAGAATCTCCAGACGGCTCGCCAGAGTGGCTGTATGAGCCTGCATTTCCACCAGCAATGTAGGAGAGTTCCCCTCTCTCCACATCCTCTCCAGCATTTGTTGTTGTTTGTATTGTGGATTTTTGCCATCCTGACCGGGGTGAGATGATATCTCAGGGAAGTTTTGATTTGCATTTCCCTGATGGCTAAGGAAGTGGAGCATTTTTTAAGATATTTGTTAGACATTTTAATTTTATCCCTGGTAAAGTTTCTTTTAAGTTCCAGGGCCCATTTTTTTAATTGGGCCATTGGTTTCCTTGGTGTTTAGTTTTCTAAGTTCTTGAGCTCTATCAGATGTGTGGTTAGTGAAGATTTTCTCCCATTCTGTGGGTTGCCTTTGAGCTCCTGTGACAATCTCTTTATCTGAACAGAAGCTCTTTAATTTCACAAGATCCCAACTGTTGGGAGTTGGTAGCAGTGACTGTGCCATTAGATGTCTGTTTAGTAACTGTTGGCCTAGCCCAATCAGCTCGAGGGAGTTCCCTATCCTTTCAATTATGGTTTTTATAGTCTCTGGCCTGATATCAAGGTCCTTGATCCATTTGGAATTAAGCCCTGCGCGGCGGCTCCGGCTGGATGGTGGGGGGAGCTGGGTCCCTTGGGCGGCCCGGGGTTCTGGGGGTGGGCGGGGATGGAGCTTACCTAGGTCGCGCCCTGAGGCCAGGCTGGACCACGTGCACACGTCCCGGGCGGCGGAGTGGAGGGAAGGGCGAGACATCGTTTTATGGTTACTAACTTCTGAGGGATTGGTGTAAGTTCTGTTTTTAAACATTTTTATTGGGGCTGGAGAGGTGGCTCAGGTGTTAAGCCTCTGCGTTGCAGGCGGAAGGTGCTGAGTGTGGACCCCAGACCTCAGGTATAGATGCCTGGTGGAAGCTGGAGCGGCTCGAGTTTCTGGTCCCGGTAGGGCGGAGCCTGTGAATTCCGGGGCAGAGTAAACAAGGAGGAGGTGGAGGTGATCCATGGTGGTTCCAGAATTCGTCCTTGGTTCTACACACACACGCACACACGCACACATGCACACACGCACACACACGCGCACGCACACGCGCGCGCACACGCACACGTAAACACACGCACGCGCACGTGCACACGCACAATTGAGTAAAAAACCATTTTTTTAACATTTATTATTTCCGCTTATACAAACTTAATAGGTAGACCAGTTCCCTCCCCCCTCCTTCTCCCCCTGAACTCCCTGCTCCCCCTCCCTCCCTCCCCATCTCCCAGTGCCTCCCCCCCAATTCCCAGAGAGTCCTGTATTCTATATGCCTAACTCTCCTCTTGGTCCTCCTTTCCGATGACATACAAGGGCCCAGTGGCATTTCCCTGAACCCTTTCTCGTTTTCCCCTTAAGCATAGGAACACTACTGTGGCCGTCAATCCCTTGCCTCCAAGGATCTTGGTGTCTTTAGCCGATGTTAGACTTTGTGAGGTCAATAGTGTGATGGACATGGCGTAGGACATGCAAAGTCCTATTATGATTGCTTCCGCCCTGACTAGTGTGGAGACTCTTCAAATCATTGCTCCCCCCATCCTTTTGCTCTTACAATCTTAGCGCCCCCTCTTCCGTGAATGTCCCTGAGCTTCAGGATGGGGGGAGATTAGGCTGGCTTAGTTCTATATGGATGATATAGAGTCTCTGAAATTCTGGATTGTGGTTTGTTGATTTTCTTTTGCAGTTTTGCTGCTCCTGCAATGCCCTTCACTCCATCCTGATGGGCACTGTATGTCACCCCCTGGTCAGAGACAAAAAACTGTTAAACTGGAGTCTTGTTATAATAGCACATTCAAGGGTAGATGTAATAAAAGCAGGAAACCTCGGTGAGGGAGGGATCAGTCACCCATTTGCAAAATGATCACTTTTCATCTGCCAGACTATATACCCTCCCCTTCTGGTGAGATCATACCCCCTCAGTTGTACATGATCAGGAACGAACGTCTGTGAACTTAACCAGGTGTCACATTATTTACTTGCATTCCTTGGAGGCCGATTTTTTTATGCTGTAACATGGTCCCCTCTCTCCTTGTGTCTGGTGTGGCCCTCCAACTCCACCCCTCCTGTTCACAATCCTTGCAATTACCGTATTACATAGGTTTACCCTTGAGTGTCTCAATGTGGACTGGATGAGTTTGGTACTAGGAGCCACCAGTTGTGGAGTACATATGGCGCTTAACTTTCTGGGTTTGGGATACTTCACTTAATATAATTGTTTCTAATGACATCCATTTCCCAGCAAATTCCAGTAATTCATCATTTTTGATGGCTGAGTAGTACTCCATTGTATAGATGTACCACAGTTTCCTTATCCACTCGTCAACTGTTGGACATTTAGGTTGATTCCATGACTTTGCTATTGCAAACAGTGCTGCTGTGAACATGGTCGTGCTTGTGCTATCAAGGCGAACCTCTGCTGCATGGGGGGTTATTCCCAAAAGTGGAATAGCTGGGTCATATGGCATTTCAATCTTTATTTTCTTTAAGAATCTCCAGACGGCTTGCCAGAATGGCTGTATGAGCCTGCATTCCCATCAGCAATGTAGCAGAGTTCCCTTCTCTCCACATCCTCTCCAGCATTTGTTGTTGTTTGTATTGTGGATTTTTGCCATCCTGACCGGGGTGAGATAATATCTCAGGGAGGTTTTGATTTGCATTTCCCTGATGGCTAAGGAAGTGGAGCATTTTTTAAGATATTTGTTAGACATTTTAATTTCATCCCTGGTAAAGTTTCTTTTACGTTCCAGAGCCCATTTTTTAATTGGGCCATTGGTTTCCTTGGTGTTTAATTTTCTAAGTTCTTTGTGCACTCTGGACAGTAGAGCTCTATCAGATGTGTGGTTAGTGAAGATTTTCTCCCATTCTGTGGGTTGCCTTTGAGCTCGTGTGACAATCTCTTTATCTGAACAGAAGCTCTTTAATTTCACAAGATCCCAACTGTTGAGAGTTGGTAGCAGTGACTGTGCCATTAGATGTCTGTTTAGGAAATGTTGGCCTAGCCCAATCAGCTCAAGGGAGTTCCCTATCCGTTCAGTTATGATTTTTATAGTCTCTGGCCTGATATCAAGGTCCTTTATCCATTTGGAATTAAGTCTTGTACATGGTGACAAGTACGGGTCCAGCTTTAATCTTTTGCATGTGGAGATCCAGTTTTGCCAGCACCATTTGTTGAAGATGCTGTTCTTTTTCCATTGGATTCTTTGGGCCCCTTTGTCAAAGATCAAATATCTGTATTTTTGTGGGTTTATATCTGGGTCTTCAACCCTTATCCATTGATCTGTGTGTTAATGTTGGAGCCAGTACCAGGCTGGTTTTATAACTATGGATTTGTAGTACAGACTAAGGTTTGGTATGGTAATACCTCCAGCAGTGTTTTTCTTACTCAGGATCGTTTTTGCTATCCTGGTGCTTTTGTGCCTCCATATGAATTTTGAGATTATTTGGTCAACTTCTTTAAAGAATTTCTTTGGGATTTTAATTGGTATAGCATTGAATTTGTATATTGCCTTTGGTAGGATGGTCATTTTTACAATGTTGATTCTGCCAATCCAGGAGCATGGGAGGTCTTTCCACCTTCTGATGTCTTCAGCAATTTCTTTCTTTAGGGTTTTAAAGTTTTCATTGTAAAGGTCTTTTACCTCCTTGGTTAGGTTTATTCCAAGGTCTTTCATTTTTTTAGGGGCTACAGTAAATGGAATTGTTTCTCTCAGGGCTTTTTCACTTCTTTCATTCTGGGCATATAGGAAGGCCTCTGATTTTTGCACATTTATTTTGTATCCTGCCACCCTGCTGAAGTTCTCAATTAGTTCCAGGAGCTTCCTGGTGGAGTGTTTGGGATCACTCAGGTATAAGATCATGTCATCTGCAAATAGGGATAGCTTGACTTCTTCCTTGCCGATTTGAATCCCTCTTATGTGCCTTTCTTGTCTTATGGCTTCAGCTAAGACTTCAAGTACACTATTGAATAGAAGTGGTGAGAGTGGACAGCCTTGTTTAGTTCCTGATCGAAGTGGGAATGCTTCCAATTGTTCCCCATTGAGCATAATCCTTGCTGTGGGCTTGTTGTATACAGCTTTTATTATATTGATAAAGGTTCCTTCCATTCCCACTGTCTCTAGCGTTTTGATCATAAAAGGCTGTTGGATCTTGTCAAAGGCTTTTTCTGTGTCTATCGAGAGTATCATGTGGTCTTGGACTTTGGACTGGTTTACATGATGAATTACATTTATTGATTTTCGTATGTTGAACCAACCTTGCGTGCCGGGGATGAAGCCTACTTGATCCCTGTGAATGATCTTTTTGATATGTTTTTGAATCCGATTTGCTAAGCCTTTGTTGAGAATCTTTGCGTCTGTGTTCATCAGAGAGATCGGCGTATAGTTTTCTTTTTTAAGTGAATCTTTATTAGGTTTTGGGATTAAGACGATATTAGCTTCATAGAAGGAATTTGGTAGTGTTCCTTCCTTTGCTATTTGATGGAACAGTTTAAGGAGTATTGGTGTTATTGACTCCTTAAACATCTGGTAGAACTCTGTGCTGAATCCATCTGGTCCAGGACATTTTTTGGTGGGAAGATTCAAGATTACTTCTTCAATTTCCTTATATGTTAAGTAATTCACAACTTCCTGATCCAATTTAGGTAAGATGTGTTTACTTAGAAATTCATCCATCTCTTGTGTGTTGTCAAACTTCACAGAGTATAAGTTTTTGAAATATGATGTTATAATTCTCTGTATTTCTTGGGTATCAGTAGTGATTACTCCATGTTCATTTCTAATTTTGTTAATTTGGGTTTTCTCTCTCTTGCTTTTGGTTAAATTCGCTAGGGGTGTATTTATCTTATTGATTTTTTCAAAGAACCAGCTTTTTGACTGGTTGATTTTTTTTCTATCGTTTTCTTAGTCTCGATTTCAGATATTTCTCCCCTTATTTTGCTAATCTCCTCTCTTCTACTACTTTTGGGATCAGATTGCTCAAGTTTCTCTAAAGCCTTAAGCTGCGTTGTTAAGTTGTTTATTTCTGATGTTTCCATTTTTTTGATGTAGGCATTAAGAGCTATGAACTTACCTCTTAGGAGAGCTTTCATTGTGTCCCAGAGATTTTGGTAAGTTGTATTTTCGTTATCGTTCACTTTCAGGAAATCTTGAATTTCCTTTTTAATTTCTTCCTGAATCCAGTTCTCATTCAGCATCATAGTGTTAAGTTTCCAGGAGTTAGTGTATTTTCTCTTGTTTGATGTGTTTTGGATGTCCAGCTTTAGGCCGTGGTGGTCTGATAGGGCACAGGTTAGAATTTCAACTTTTTTGTATATGCGTAGATTTGAAAAACCATTTTTATTAATAATTTTTCATGTACAAACAAATGAAGTTTATGTCCATGCCTATCTCCCACCCTTCTTCGATCCTGTCATGTCTCTCTGCATGTGTGTACCACCGGTTCATTTTGGAGTACCTGCGCCAGTAAAGGACCAGGCTTTTGAGGTAGCTTAAGTGGCTCTTCAGTGGATCAACAGTTAGTGAAGCTCCTTTCTCATGTTCAGAAGCTACTCCAGAAATTCTCTGACTGTAGTTTTTCTTCTGTGATCTTCACCGGTCCATTGGGGGAGAATGTTGATCTATCAGTTATCGTTTAGATCTGGTGGTGGTAAATCTCGTTGTAGTGAGGTCCCTGATGCAGCAGTCCTGTCCTCACTGGAGCTCCTGGCTGGCTGAGGATCTCCCCAGCTTAGGCTCGTATATTGCTATCACTTCCACTTCTGTAAGATCCCTGAGCCTTGAGATAGGGAAAGATTTTGATGAGACCATCAAAATTTCGTGAAGGCTATTTTTATACATGTTGCAGATAATTGCTGTAGAAACGCGAAATCCAAAATGCTTTAAAATCCAAAGATTTTGAGCTTCAGTATGAGCCCCCGAGTAAATTCCATACCTGATCTCATGTGATGGGTGCTCTTCAACACAGACACACTAAAAAGGTTGTATAAAACGCCTTCAGAGTATGTGTTTATGAAAAGGAAGTGGATTTTGTGTTTAAGGGTTGGGTACTATCTCCAGTATATCTCACTATGCATATGCAATTATCTCCCAAATATGAAAGTCTGGACCCTAGTATTAGAGTAAGGACAGTCAGTTCATATTATGCAACAATTAAAGAGCAAAGGGCAAAACAGTGAATACTGATGCAAAATGATTTTTACTTTGAGTAGCTCTTTTTCCGAAAAAATCTTTTCTATATTCGTGTACCAGAGACTTAGAGTCTAGCTGGAATCTGTAAAGGGTGAGACTGGAGAGAAAAGCCACAATGTCAAGGCAACTCTGACTTGCCCCGTCAGCCCCAGTATTTATTGAGAGGTGTACAAGCCAGCAGTGTATGTAGATTTACAATGCAGTGCCCACAGAATGCTGATAACTTATTGGTAAAAATAAGCATAGCAAATCTTGGGAAAACATGTTTTTGGCATGTAAGCAGTCCTTGTTCTTGGCGAAAGGTCACCATGAGAACAGCTCTGTGTTTAGGGCCCTTCTCCTGTGGCACACTCACAGGAGGTACATGATGTCCTCCCAGGTCCCCAGCTGCATGCTGCTAACAATACTAAAGATATATTTTAGTATAAGAAAAATCAGTGAATTAAATAATTTGGAACTTACAAACTTAAAAAAGTTACATAATTAAATGTTCAGTAAATATGTATTGAACTATTAGTGGTTGTATTTTGAGGGTGGGAAGTAGTATAACTGATCAGTTTCTTAAGTTCTATTTTTAAAATTTGTATATTTTACTTAATTCTTTTTTTCTGAGGCAGGGTCTTGCTCTATAGCCCAGGTCTCCTGGAACTCCCTAGATAGCTCAAGGTTGGTATTGAACTCATTGCAGTCCTTTTTCCTTAGCCTCCTAAGTTCTGGTGTGAGTTACTTCTCCACTTTTAGAGGTGCTTAGATTTGTTCTAGTGTTAGATTGTGTTTTCTGAAATGTTTGAGTATGACTAAATGTTTTTACTTGATGCAACCTATTAAAATGATTTTTTAAAAAAATTAATAACCTAATTTTATATATTTTGGCATTTATTTCTTTTTGAACACTTTTGAAATGAAGTCTGTACTTCCCAAAGCCTTAAGTGAGATTAGGAGTTTACTTCAGAAACCCTGCTCAGGCATAGCTTCTTTTAAGGTTTGTTGAAACAGAGAAGAAATAGCAGTTTTGGCAATAGCATTTTTTCAGGATGCTCTCTGACACTTAACATGTCTGGTATGCATTTAACATATTGTCTGATAGAATACAAACTGCTCCGTTCCCTCCTCCCCCATCCTTTTTCTTAGCAAGAGACACCTTTTGAAAGACTTTCTTGCAGGCCTGGGCAAATGCAGTATCTTTGGGAATTTCAAAGCATCCCTCTGATCCCTTGTTTATCTCAGGAATGCTGTGTCAGAAATCAGAACTCTCCTCATATCTTAAGAATTATCAACTCCCAAGCAATTGCTGGAAAGTTTAGAATAACAGCTACATGAGTGAAACCTTGCTGAAAGACTGCCAGGCTATGGGCTCTGTGAACAGACGGCATTCGTGTTCATTCCCATGCCAAGATTCTCGCTCTTATCTAATTCGAAGATCCTCACTTGCGATTAATGGATGCCAGGGATTTATCTTGATAAAGTTCAAGGGCTGGTCTGGCTTTTTAACTGGATCCTTGGGGACTGAAGAAATACTCAGCTAGAATGTTCTTTTCTCCATTAGCAAACTATTTGCACATTAAATAAAGCAGCACTTCATGTAAAGGTTTGTGATATTTGAAACATATACAATTTTCAAATGGAAATTCTGAATGTATTTGAATGATATTGTTGTTCATGTGCTTATTACTAATTGAAACTTTTCAATTCTGTACTTAGTTAAAAAAATTAGCAATGTTTTCATTTGTGTAGCGTGGGACTTAATAAAAGGTCCTTCTTTCTCATCTGTACAAAGAGAAGAAGTGGGAACCTCCCTGAGTGTTGCAATTGTAATGAATAATGAAAAAAATTCATAGTGCCTCACAAATCTTAAATATTCACCAATGTTAGTTAGTCTACAAAGAAAACATGTAAGTAAAATTTTATTATCTTCATACTTGACTTGTCTGAAAAACTAGTTTGATTTATCTGTTTTCCATATTCTTAATGACAAAACATTGGAAGTGTTTTTGTTAGAATTAGTAATATTACCTAAAATTATAATTATTTGCTTCATAGACATTAAAAAGGACTTCAATTTGTCTTTTAAGTAAAAAACTTAAGTACTGGGGTTATCACTGAGCTGTAAAAAGTGTCTTGACACATACAAGATCCTGAATTAAAGCCCAGCACTTAGAAGAAAATTTTGGGATTGGAAAAAGAAGAAAAACAACAAACCTAAGTTGTAGCCCAGAAAGATTCTAGAACTAACCCTGTTGCTTGGCATATTGGTTCATGAAAATGATCTAAGGCACTCTGTATTTTCTTTGTATTTTCCAAAGATAATATATTATCTTTGTATTACCTTAATTTAGCTTTGCTTTTGCATTATTATTTCCAAGTAGTGGTACATTTAAATTTCTACATTATCTTTTAAAATGTAGGATATACTTTACTAGATTTAGATTTCTGCTTGCAGAGAGGATGAACAGGATAGGCTTAAAAGTCTCTTTTTTCTATGGCTTTAATCTTTTACACTGAAACTTGGTAGTAGTAATGAAAATGAAAACATCACATAAATGCTGATTATTCAGTGTCCTTCTAATTAGATCACTGTGATTTTGAATTTTCTTTACTTTAATCTCACTCTGTATTTTAGCAGTATTCTGTTACTTCTCAGAATTGATTTGATCAGGGAAGGAATTTAGAAAATTACTAACTTACTTTTCTTTTATCTACTAGTTAGACTAAACTATTGTTTTCTATTAGTGATCACATTTTCATAATGTAATAATCTATATATAATTTCATATCTCAAATATTCACTCTTGCTTATAAATGATTATAATGTAAAATATGTTAGTATGATTGTGATGGCTGGAGAACTTAGTGAACATATTAAAATCATTCTGTATTTATGTGCATGAATTGTATGCTATGTGAATTATATCTCAAAAAAAACTTTAAGAAAAGGTCAGTGTGAAGAAACAGCTGAAATTAGACATGTTAGATTTAGAAATTCATCATTTCGTGGGGAAATCTTGAAATTTAATTTTGGCAAGTTACTTTGCCTTTCTCAACTCTTGTTTTTTTCAGTGAATGCGAGTGCTTATGTGAGGTATGTGTGTGTGTGTGTGTGTGTGTGTGTGTGTGTGTGTGTGTGTGTGTGTGTGTGTCTGTGCAGGCTCAAGAATGACATCAGGAATAATCCTGGATTACTCTGTCTCCTTATTGTTTTGCTTTGGGTTTCCTAGGCTCTGCCCTTCAGGCCAGAAGTATAAATCTGGGATCTAAACTCAGGTCCTTTTATGTTTTTGAGGCAAAGGCTTTAGTCACTGTGCTCTCTCTTTAGCCCTCAGCTTTAGTTTAAAAGGCAAATGCCTATAACTTGAGCACTTGGGAGCGTGGTGGTGAAGACAGAAAGATCAGCCCTTCAGTGACAGACAGCCTGGGCTACTTGAGATTCTGTTTAAAAATTTTTTTGATGGTAATAACCTATCTTAAGATTGTTTTGCTAATTGAATCATAATTACTTGCTTATTTTCACTGTTCAGTAAGTTGTAGCTGCTGTAATAATTCATGATATTATATTCCATAATAGGATTTCATAGGAGCATAGAGCAGATCTTAGGCAGGCTTACTTTTGAGAAAGGTTATGAAAGGTGAGTTGAAAGTTTGTTGGCAAACAGGAAGGCCTCTTGGCAGAGTAGATGGCTAGGGCAATGCAGCATACATAGTGACTCCTAACAGCATGCCTCAAGGATGTCTGTGCAGGGCCGGCACAAATGGAAATGTGAGTTGGAAGGTATACTTCAGATGTATCTTTGAGGATATGTGCGAGACTCTGGACAGGAAAGTTTTGTTGAGCTGAATAATATAAAGATTTTCATGACTGAAAGCATTATTAACAGCAGTGTGTGAAAAGACTAGAAATGAAGTTTTGTAATATTTAATTAACCTTACTGTCTTAGACATATAAAGTTTGTAGGTTATGGAACATGTATAGTAATAAATTTTCTATGACCTGTTTTCCAATGTTTTATTATGAAAACCAGAAAACATTGAGCAGTTAAAAGAATTGTTTAGTTAACAACCATAGACCCATCACCAAGATTCTGCAGTTTGTTCAGTTTGGCTTGTCATTTAATCTTCATGTATTCATTCATTAATCTTTGTTTGAGTGCATTTCAGAGCAAGTTGTAGATATCATTTCACTCTTTAAAAGATAAAAGATGCTAAATTTCATAAACTGAATTCAGTTACTTCACTCCTAGACACCTAGTTGCAGGTCTGTAATATGTTTATAAACATATTTTTAAGGTAAAATTTATATATAATGAAAAGCACATTTTATTTAAGTGTCAAAAATGGAATTTAGGGGTTCATGGTGCTAAGCAAATGTCCTCACCCTGAGCTACATTTTGTGAACGACACACAAATGAAGTATAGTATTTGATGAGTTTTGACAAATTTTTATGTATTTTAAAAATATAAATCATCTATGAAGATTTCTTCTCAACCAATCCCATTTCGTGTCTCCCAGAGGCAATTATTATTCTGATTTTTCTACCATTGGTTAGTTTTATGTATTCCAGAACTTTTGTAAAAGGAAATACAAAGAATGTTCTTGACTAAGTCTTTCTCATTTCACAATAGTACTCTTTTGTGAATAGTCTTGAAATCCATTCAAAGTTTTTATTTTCCTGCATAAAGAACATTTGGACTATTTATAATTTTCAAAAATTTTAAATAAAAGTGTCTGAACATAATTATATACATTTTTGTATACTTAGTTTTCTTAAGGAAATTCTTTGAGGTGAAATTGTCAAGTTATAGGGTAGATATATGACTAAAATTTCTGTTACAGAAGTAAATTTTTATTTATTTTATTTTTGTTTTGTAGGTTTGAATGTAAGGCTTTATATAAGGGCTCTACCATTGAACTACCATGCTCTCCCCCACCCCCGAAGCCAGGCTCACTTTCACTATTCTAAATTTTTTTATATTTCTTCTTTCATTATATACCTATTTTATATATAAAAAACTAGATTGTGATAATTTTTTTGTCAACAAATGTCAATTTTCCACGTTCTCTTTCCATCATATAGTCACGTTCTCTTTCCATCATATAGTTAGAATCTAGTGATTGGACTTAAAAATTTCTACCAAGATTAAGAAATGCACAGATTATGTTTATATTGTTCTCTGAAAGTACACACACGTATGTGTGCATGTATGTGTGCACACACAGAGGTCATATCTATTCCCCTTAAGTCAATAATCTTCATCTGATATAAAGCTACTGTGATTTAAGCACACCATTTTGGATTGGGGGCTCAGGTGGCTGTTGCTTCTATTTTTTAGTGTATAGTTAACATTGGCAGTCACCCTTATAATGATGTGACACAGCTACTGAAGTACATTGAATAAGCTATGCCTAGCACAGGAGAACTTGATTTAATTGCAACAGTGTTTGCCCTCACACAATAGCCATTGAAGTAAAGCGGAACTGATTTTGCTTTGTTCTATTTTCAAATAACAGGAAAATATTTTTAAATTAATGGAATCTTATTTTTTTGATATTTCTGCTTTAGAATCAAGTACCTAAGTAACTTTGTTTAAAAATCGAATTCTTTTAAAGCTATTAAGGGAATTCTTGTAGCTTATAGTTACAGTGCTGTCAACAAAAGATGTGATTAAATAAATTGAATGTTGAAGACTTTAGGCTTATGGTTAACGCCAGGTAATTAAAAGTAAGAGCTGCTGTGGGAGCACATTATATATCAGCTGTCCTCTTTACCTCATTAACGTTTTTTTTTTTCATGTTTATGGAGCTAGCTTCAATTAAAAATGTCTTTTACAGTTATATTTAATAAGATTTTTAGTTGCTGTTTTAGTATAAAGCATTGAACTTTAATTGAAATTAATATATCGTAAATATCTGTGTTTGAATAATACACAACATGAACAACATTGGTTATTTGATACATTTACATTTTTTTTGAGTTTATGCATTGTTTTTCTGTGTTATATGATTATATTTCTATATTATATATTTGGTATAATTTTATCAAAGATGTATTTTATGAGTTATGTACATGTGGGAATTGCTCGTATATGGATTTTTTAAACTTTTGATATGTTTTAAGTTTTTATGACTTCAAAGTAGCAATGCATGAAAATCCTTACAGAGATGAACTGTTTTTTTGTTTCAGTTCTAAGGTTTCAAGATTAATAGCTTTTCTACTTGAATTCCAAAATTCATTTTTTTTTCAAAATTATTTTTGGTTATTAGAATTTAAAGATGATTCTGAATTTAGAAAATCCTGTGTAGCAGTTTGAATGCTGATGTGGGTTGTATTCTTAGGCCATTATCTTAATTCTTTAAAAAAACAAAAAGGTTGTGGAGATAGCAGTTGGTAAAGTACTTGCTGTGTATGCACAAGGACCATTCCATCCTCAGAACTCACGTTTTCAAAGAGCCAAGTGTGGTGTCCCTGTAGCCTTAACACTGGGAAACAGACACAGGTGGATCCCTGGGACTCACTGACCAACCTCCTTAGCCTTCTAGGCCATCCCCAGACCAACAAGAGACCCTGTGTCAAATGGATAACACCTGAGGTTGTCCTTTGGCCTCCACACACATACATATACTTGT
Source organism: Typhlomys cinereus (assembly GCA_023101885.1). Taxonomy (NCBI): domain Eukaryota; kingdom Metazoa; phylum Chordata; class Mammalia; order Rodentia; family Platacanthomyidae; genus Typhlomys; species Typhlomys cinereus. The sequence goes on from JALPQD010000584.1 coordinate 452,552, forward strand.
GCACCTGCACATACATGTGCACTCATATGAACACACATACACACAATTGAAATGCTGGTAAATGTGGACATTCTTAGAGAGATTTTATATTGAGTGAAAATTCTAAACTATCTAAATAGAGTTAGACTTGAAAATTTATTTTCCAGTGCATATATTACTGTAAATGATCTGTATTTTAAATCTTTTGTTTTTTTTATTGCAGAAGTGTCATCATTGCAACAAAAAAATCAGCAGTTTTACCTGCCACCCTTCCTTCAAGTGTGTCTACCAATGCTGTCAGTGTTGTTTCTTCAGTAGATTCTGCCCAAGCCTCAGATGTGGGAGGAGAGTCACCAGGTGAGCTTCCTATCAATAATATCAACCGCTTTTAGATCCAGTTTGAAAGAAAATCAGAACCTTTTTTTTTTACTTTGTGTGTGTGTGTGTGTGTGTGTGTGTGTGTGTGTGTGTGTGTGTATGTCTGTATCTGAGGGCACTGTGTGCCTGTGAAGGCTCAAAAGAGTGACTTTGGGACTCACCAAAGTGTGCTACATTCTCTATGCTTTTGCTCTGGAGTTTCCCAGGTTCTGCCTTCCAGGGCTCGAGTACAGGGCTGTGGCCGTTTCTGTCTGGCGTTTTTATGTGGTATGGGAGATCTGAACTCAGGACCTTCTGCTTTCAAGGCAGAGGCTTAGCCCCTGAGAACATCTCTCCTGGATTTTTATTTATTATTTATATTTGTGTTAATGCTGCTAAGAAGTTTGTTAGGTATATTAAAATTTATTTTTGTTTCTTTCAGAGTTTTATACATGAATGCTTTGAACTTCCATCATTTTCACTCATTATGCAATCCCATCCCCCTTCTTTTTCACATTGCAGACTTTCTTCTTCCCTACCAGTCTTCCACTTAATTTCATGTCTTTCTGTGTATGTGGCCTGCTGAGTGTCACCTGGGTTGCTCTCAGTGACATATGCCTGGGCATTGTAGGATCATTGACTAGAACGAATGTTACTGGGCTGATAAACTGCTTTCCAATTGGATTTAAGGCTCACATTTTAGCAGGGAATACATTCCTGGTACTGTTAGGCCAAGAATCTGTGAAAGATTAGGTTATAGGCCATAATCCATAGATCGTAGGCCCTGAAGTTTGTCTGTAAGCACTTTATAGCAAACCTTTGGTCTTTTGCATCTTACTGTTGCTTACTAATAGTAAAATTTTTTTTTTTGTTTTAGTGATGTTTTTAAATTATAGTTAGTGGCTGTCAAGTGTTTATATATATTATACTTTGCTTTTTTCCCCTGAATTAGAATCTTGAAAAAAGAATGCTCCTGTCTAATATTCATGCCATTGGTTTAAAAATTTTTAGAGCAATCTTATTTTTGCTTATTTCTCCTTTATTTCTTCTCAGTATAAAAATAATATTAAATAATGGGTGCCAGATCCTAAGTCTTTGGAAGCTTAGTGGTGATCAGGGAAACTAGAAGAATATGCAGTAAAATAGTCCAGTTAGGTGGCTGGGGGGACAGCTTAGGTGGTGACATGTTTGCCCTGCAACCTGAGACCCTCAGCTGAGATCACAGGTATGTACCATCTGCCCCACGGCCACAGTGTCCTCTCCAAATGTGCCTCAGTGTGCCTAATGTTATTTCCAAACACAGGAAACGGGAGGTGTTAAGTTGAAATCTGCCTGAATAAAAAAAGTTGCTATAGTAGTATTGTTTTGTGTGGCCTGGGTTTTGATTTTGTACAAATTTTGAAACCGATACACTCTATGTTTTAGATCAGCTGAAATTTATAGGAAAAAAGTATAATCTGCAATCCCCTCTTCCTGGATAAACGTTTGTTTATCAATTTTGGCTTAAATATAAAAATATATGCAGCTTTAACTCCATCCAAAATTCTCAGAAAAATCAACCATAGTTACTCCATATTAGTCCTTTTGAGAAAAATGCAGTGTGTGCTATGGTCTTACTGCTTTAACATTCATATTGATGAATTTCCCAGTGAACACTAGAGAAGTACAATGAGTAAAATGGGTTCCTCTTTTTAAAATGTTGTCCCTTTTAACTCCATTTATGGGCTACCTATTCTGATGATCTGTCCCTCACTTTGCTGCTGAGTTAAAAGCCAGGCTTGCACATGTGAGGGATCGCTGCTCTGGGTCCTCCAGGCTGACCCTGAAGTCCAAGCATGCTGCCTCAGTCTCCTTGTGCTGACCATATAGGCTGGCTACCGTGATGGATTCCTAATGTATTCTTTAAATTCTGAATCACAGATTTTTTTTTCAGAAAAGGTGGGAAATGTAAGAAAGCAAAGGATTTGCATGATATTTTTGTCTGCTGTAAATGTATTTGTAGAATACAAATAATGTGGGGCTGGAGAGGTGGCGCAGGGGTTAAGCCTCTGCCTTGCAGGCAGAAGGTCCTGTTTTTGGATCCTAGACCCCATGCATAGATGCTGGGCGGAATTGGGGGGGGGTGGCCTGCATTTCTGGTCCTGGTAAGCGGAGCCTATGAATCCCGGGTGGAGGCGGTCCATGGTCATTCCCGAATTCGCTGGTGGTTCTACACACACACACACACACACACACACACACTTGAATAAAAAAAATACAAATAATGCGTTATCTTGGATTTGTATCTATTGGACACACTCACACCAAAACAAAAAAACAAGTGTTAAATCTTATATTATTGATCTTTCCCATAATGGAAACTTTTAAAAAATTTTTTTATTATTTATTCAATTGTGTGTGTGTGCGTGTGTGTTATGTATGTGTGTGTGTGTGTGTGTGTGTGTGTGTGTGTATGTGTAGAACCACGGACGAATTTGGGAACCACCACGGTTGCCCTCTCCTCCTCCTTGTTTACTCTGCCCCGGGATTCACAGGCTCTGCCCTACCAGGATCAGAAACGCAGGCCGCCCCCGCTTCTGCCTGGTATCTATACGTGGGGTCTAGGATCTGAACTCAAGACCTTCTGCCTGCAAGGCAGAGGCTTAACCTCTGAGCCACCTCTCCAGCCCCCCCATAATGGAAACTTTTATCCACTATTATTCATTGTTTGTTTAATTTATGGTGGTGTTGGTCTTCAAATAATTCTAATTTCTTGGTTGAGTTAGAATTTTGAAATTCCTGCTATTATGCTGTAACTTAATTAGCTGAAGGCACTATGGACAAAGGTGTTATGCATGCTACAAATGCTCTGTGCTGATGAGCTGCATACTCAGTCAACTTCTGTTATTTGTTGAACAGTTCATTTTTTTTCAGCTACTTATGCCTTCTTTGTGGCATTGAATTTTGTTTTCTTTTATCTGTTTTCCTTTTTGGCTGTGCTTTTCCTTTCTCACCTTTACTATGATGTTTTTTGATTCTTCTTTACCATTTTCTTAGTAATATTCTAAATGATTCTAAATGACTGGCCAGAAAAGTCTGTCTCAGCCTTGTGTTTTTGGTATTTCTTCTTATTGTCCTGTGGCCTTGCTGTACATAGTTATGTCTTTTCCATGCTATCCCCTTTTTTCACTTGGAATCCAAGCATCATGAAAAGTTCTCCCTTCCTGTTTTATAATTAGATAGTTTTTATAGGGAGAAGTGTTTCTTTTAATTATTTACTATTTAAAAAATCTATCCAGTATTCAAACATTAAGTTTATTATCTTTATCTTGGTTCTAATAGGGTTTGGGAAAATATTTTTGTGAACAAATTGATCATTTTTACTGTATTTGAAGCAAGTAGTTTGTTCTTGGAGATCTAAATAAGTTAGGTATTAGTCTTGAGTCTACCTTGCATTATCCCTGACATACATTTGGGATCTTGCTATGTATCTTGGCAAGGCTAGAACTTATTATGTAGGCTAGGCTGCCCCTGAACTCACAATAATCCTTATGGTCTTGCCTCCTGAATGTTGGGATTACTAAAGTTCATAACTATGCCTGTGTGGTGTTACTAGTCTATAGCCCTGCTGAATATAATTTTTTGTATGAAAGTAAATTTGACATTTTTCTGTTTGCACTTCAACCTCGTCACCTTTTGTATGATTATAATTCTGAATTTTGTATTGCGATGACCAAAAAAATAGCAAAAACACCATTTAAATTTAATAATACAATATTGGCTAATGAATAGTTACTTGATATACACTTCATTGATATAAAGAGACTATTGAAGAGACTATTGGGAATATATAAAGTATGTATTTCATAGCAAGAAAAGGTTTAAAATATTTGGTGATTTTAATATGAAATGGGTTTCTATATTTTGCACAACTAAGATTGGATAAATTGATCCCAACTTTATGTGAGGACGGAAGTTTTTCTATTGAAATGTTATCAATGAAGTAACTTTCCAATTTAGCTTAAATTGTTTTTTGCATTTTTATTTGTAACAGTATAGACACTTTTAAAGTAGCACTTTTAAATTATAATTCAGAAGACACACCTTCTCTTCTTTAGGCTTTTTAATGGTAGCAATGGTAAATCCTTTTAAAAGTGGTAAAAGACAGCCTTCATAGGTATCTATACCTGTCCTTCCTCTGGGCATTTTTCCAAAAGAATGTAAAGAGGAAACTAGATTTTAGTTTCTATATAAAAATCTTGGAAATTTTAAGTTATTTATCAGCAAATATTTAATTAACTAGAATGCTGTATTATGCTTTTGTGTGCTGATATGCCATTACTCTTTTTCAAATATGCTGTTCTGCTTTTCTACCATGCTACAAAGTATAAACAATTGGAGCAAAATCTAGCCTAGCTTAGCAAAGAAAGTATGTGTAGTCTTCTATAGCAATTTGTATGCTGTTTGCTAATTTGCAAAATTTAGACCCCTTTCTATTTATCAGTGTCATGAACATTAATAATTAGTACATTTTTCAGATGTTAGAGGAAAATACTTGAGTCATAGTACTCATTGCTTTATACATCATTTAGTCCAAAAAGCTTATCTTTATTCAATGAGCAGAAGTTTCACTGATTTAATAAAAAGGCTTTACTGGGGTTATAGACTGTCCCTTGTGGAATTAACTGACCAGAAGAGAGAAAGACAAACAGATTCAAGATGAGTATAGTAGAGTTTAGGGATTAAAAATTGGCATTTGATTTAATGATTCTTTATTGCCAGTGATGTTGTTAGTTACTCAGATCCTTAGGGACTGGAAGGAACAGTTGTCCACTCTCTGGGTAGATGCTGCACAGATGATCTATTTACATTTCCCTTTCTGTTCTTTCTAATGTCTGGAAAACTATCAGTTTGAAGGAGCCAGTTTATCAGTGTATAGATAAGGAAAAGATAAGTCAGTATCCTTCTACACATTAGAAGTAGCTTTTGCATTTACTGGTGGTGTTATCTGTTGGAAATATTTAATGTTATTCTGAAGCAAATTTATCATAAATTTATGTTTTGTTAAAATGCAGAATATATTTGGAAATTACATTTGGTGTTATGGACAACATTGTGTAAAATTGCTGATATATTTATATTTGATACAAGCTTTTTTTTTTCTGTAACTATTGCTGTTTAGTTTATCATTGTTAGCCAAGTGTCTTAAGACTTAAAAAAAATCACTTTGCAAAAATCTTTCTTAAAATTCTCTTTTATGAATGAAAATTGTCATTTTTTTCCTAGGATAGTGTTAAAAATGATTTTGGTTTATTGTTTGGTTATTGTTTGGCGCAAGCAGTATTTCTATTTTTTTTTAAAATATATTTTTGGGTACTTCAGATTGAATGTGAGGACTTTTCTGTGCTCAGCAAGTCCTTTAGCACTGAATTGTATTCCTAGGACTGGGTTCTTTTTTCATTGTAGTATTTATTGATGCAAAAAAGAATTGGGAGATAATTCTGTCTATTGTGAAGGACCACAAAGCAAAGTTTTCTTAGGCGTTGTAGAAATATGGGTGAGCTGCAGGAGGGAATGAAGTGGAGAGAAGACAGAGTGATACATACCAGTATGGTGACTGTCTTCTTGTTTCCTTGTAATACATGAATTGAGGATGAATTGTTATTACTTATGCTATGGTTGCCACATCATGGAAACATGATAAATTCCTACAGGGCATGCAGAGCAAGAGGCTATCAGAATGGATGCTGAAGATGGCCAACCCTGTTGCTGGTGACTGTTCCCCAGGACTAGTTCCTAGGTCTTGACCTTTTCTTAATTTTCAGTGATAAGCTTGTCATTCCATTAGCCAATATGGATCTGCCAATGGATTATTTCAAGATATCTTTTGACTTTATTCACTGGGCTTGAATTTCTACATTTTCATTTTTTGGAAGGCATTCTTATGATCTTGACAGCATATCATTTGTAATTATAGAAGCTGAAATGTTGTTCCCTGTTAGCATTGTCTAGTATAGAGCTAACACTTGTACATGACTGGAGATTGCCATGTTGGAAAGGAAGAAAACCAAAAGGATCAATCACAAAACAAATGGGTCCTTTCTGTGGAGGTCCCATATTTAACTGAACTTAAATTTTAACTGATGCAAAGTTGGAATCAAGTGAGAATCTAGATTGAAATATAGCTCAGTGGGTTCAGTTCTCAGTATCACACTCAAAAAATTAGTAAACACAGTAAAAGTTAATTTTGTCTTATGGTTATTGCCTAAAGCTCTATACAGATGTTTTCTTGGGATTTATCACTTCCATTGTCTACATTTAAGAAAATGGGTGTTTATGTATTCCTTTCCATTAAGTTGATAAATGCTCAAGTAAAATGATCAGTCCATTCTATACAAGCTGATGTATTCATAAAAGCTACTTCCTGTTAGAAGCAGTGCTGAGAAATATGTATGTATGTATGTATGTATGTATGTATGACATGGGAGTCTCACTTTGTAGCTCAGACTGGCCTACCACTTGGAGTCCCTTACCTTTTCCTTTGGAGTGTTGTGATTCCTTTTTAGTCCTGAGAATTGTTTTATTAATCACTGTCACTAGAAGTCAATGTCCAATTATTGTTCAAGGATAAGGACATCTTGCTGTAGGGAACTAGGCTATGGGGCTCTAGATGTAGTTCAGTTGATAAAGTCCTGGGTTTGATACCAAGCATGCTGGGATATTCCTGTAATCTTTGCTCTCCAAAGATAGAGATAGAAGGATTAGACTGTCAAAGTCATCTTCAGCTATAGAGTAAGTTTGAGGCTAATCTGGGTTACTTGAAAAACTACCTCAAAACAGAAAAAAAAAATTCTAGGACTTAGCAGTCATCATTTAATTAGTGTACTAAAGCCCTGAAGTATAATAAGACCACACTTTTGGATGAATGAGTTGACTTATTACTCCTGCAGTAAAGGAGAGTATTGCATAATAGAGTTTAGTATGGAATTTCACTTTGTATTGACTGACTTCTTGAGAAGGAAGTGAGGCTTCTGGAATTAATACTGTCAGGAAGTGAAGGTAGTTCTGTGATTATATATTGTAATATTCTCTGGAAGCAGAGAAGCCCTGATTTAGGCACAACTGTGATTTGTGAAGAACTGGGTGTTTGGTTATTTTTATTATGTGGACACAATTCATGTTTTTATCTGTGTTGTACTGTGATTTCAGAGTGTTATGTCTTACGCTGATTCTTTATGGTCACAGAATATCTTTGATAAATAATAGAGAATACAAGAGGTAACTGGACTTCAGTTCCTTGCATGAAGTCCTAACAAATATTTTCAGGCCAGTCTCTGGTATCAGAGGGCTGCTTTTCTTCCATTCTCCTCTTTCTGCATCCCAGATGACTGTTTATTTTTCTTTCTCTCTTTTTCTATTGCACACTCCATGAATACTTCTGCATATTCATACCTGAAATTTGAAAAACAGATCAAAATATTAGATCTCTTTTGGTACATGACTTCCAGAATTCAATTTGTCTGCTTTGTGTGTTCTTTGTTTTTCTTGCTTTTATGTATTTACTGTCTTTCTTCACCTTCTGGAAAAGGGTTTTGATGGGATTTTGTCTGTTTTTCTCTGTTAGTTTTTCTCTGGCACTCTGTTAGTTTGTGGCTTTAGAGAATGAAATCTTGGCTGTACGAGCTTTGGTTGGAAATCAGTGTGTACATCTGTACCTGTCCAGCTTAGATCTTTAGATGCCATGCTACCTTGCCCTGTCTCATGGAAGGAAACTGAAAATTGTGTAGTCTCTGAATATTGGCTTTAGAGAGCAAATGACCCTTCCACTGAAGACCTACTTGTCATAGTTACTTTATTTTCTGCTGCTGTGAGACAACACTCAGACACAAGGAGAGAAAGGGTAAATTTATTTGGCTTATGGTTCCAAAGGGGAGATATAATACATTAAGGCTAGAATCTAATAGCAGAAGACATGGCTTGGAGGCAGAAGCTGGAAGGTGGATTCAAGTCACAGCAGTCATCATGGAGGTAGAACGAGCAAGAGCCAAGTGCAAGAAGCAGGAATGAGCCAGCAAAAGGCCCACTGCTTCTGGCGTGCCTTCCTCCTGCAAGACTCCACCTCCTAAAGGTGACACAACCTTCCAAGACATTAACATCAGCTAAAGAGTCAATCATCTAAACCTGTGGGGATAACTCACTTTCAAACCATTATATACTCTGCCTTAGAATGACTGATGTTCTATTACCATGTATTTTGATTCTCAAATAGATCTTTGTTGTTCTACTTCCTTAAGATTCTTAGAACTCTTCTGAACCTCAAAAAATTATTTTCCAAATTGGCCTTCTTGAAGTCTTGTCTTAGTACATATTGTGTCTGTTCCTGTGGATTCTCTAGCTCTGTCTCTAGCTCATTTCCTGATTGTTTCCTCCTATCAGGTAAAATTTGTTAGCTCAGTTATTTTTTGATAAAGAGGATAGCTCATGTAGTAGAAAACAATTTGAACCATTTTTTACAAATAAGACATTGAATATCTAAGGTTATATCAGAGATCTTTGGAAAAACTGAAATTAGACCATATAATGCAAATATACCTTATGGAGTGTTGCAGTCCGCCTGCATGGTTGCTGATAAATGACCAGAACACAGCTTAAGGGAACAAGGAGTTTACTTTCTTACAATAGTCCAGTTACAATTCATAGTCCAGCTTGATAAGAGAGCACACACCAACACCAGGGCCAAGGGAACTGGCCACCACAATGGCTGAGAGATGGACAATCCGTACTTGCCAGACCAGCATGTCTGGCCAAGTATACAGAAGGATGCCCACTCTCTCAACCAGCTCTCTGTGATTTATCCAGGGCCTAATCCCACCCACCATGGGCTGAGTCTTCCCCAGCAGCTAGACAATCTCCTTCAGGTTTGCTCTGGGCTTAACTCAACCATCACCTCTCCACAGCTGTGCCCAGAGCCCAAACCCTCAAGAGTCAAGTTGACACCGTGCTTAACTATGACATGGAGCAATTTAAATATATTTACATCAAGTCTTAGGAAAGAGAGGGATGGGGAGGAAATTTACCAATGAAAACATAGGAGTTAACATTATTATGGACTCACATGTGCACTTTACCTTTATGAAAGGCTTACGTTGTGTTAGATTCTCTAGTTATTGAAGGTGAAGGAAGAGGATGAGGGTTCTGTTCTCTAGAAACTCCAGTCTCACAATAGGACATTAAAATAATCAGTTAGAAGCTTGACATAGTGAATCATGTCTGTAATCCCAAAACTTGTGAGTTAAAGGCAGGAAGTCAGGAATTCAGAGTTATCATTGGTTCCAATTCAAGTTCAAGGACAGCGTGGGTAACATGGAACTCTGTCTTAATCAGTCAGTCAATCAATCAATCAGTCAATTAGTCAAGGGGGGGTGGCAGTAGCCAATACATTACAGTACAAATTGCATCTCCAGATGTGGTTTCTCTGCAGTCATTTTGTGTTTTTGTGGAGCAGACCAGATCTCATCCTTCTGCCTGTTCAACAGGAGGGTGGTGACAGCCAGTAGACTCTGCCACCAAATGCTAAACTTCTCATAAAGTCTGTGGTTGCTGAGTCTCTTCTGTGATTCTGAAAACAAATCAGCATACAAGTGTGACTTGAAATAAATGTTGTAAACACTACAAATCATATATTGTAATTATAGTGAGGGAATAGTGAAATGAGTGGATTGTTCTTGAATAGTGTAAGAACAGCTTCATAAATATTTAGGGTTGTTTGTCACATCACACTATTGAGAAGTCCTATAGTAACAGAAGTTATCTGATTGATCTATCATCTGATGATGGTAGAGGTATAAATAAGCATTTAAAACTAAAGTAAGATTTCCTATTTCTAATTTTTGCTTCACTTAAAACTTTTTGTAAATTTCTATTGAGGCTGGTACCAAATAGAAGACATTGTGAACCTAATCCATAGATCAGAATTTACATCTTGTTGCCTCCTTAGCTCCTGGATAGATAATTGACCTCATGACTTAATTTCACATATGAAAGAATTTAAGAAAAATATTGCTATTAATTTAAATAGTGATGGATGTTTGAAAAATGCATTGTAATACATTTTTGTTCATTAATATGAAGACAATGTATTTATTGGAATGCTTGTCTCTAAAACAGGAAAATCTTGTCTTGATTTTCTTTATAGGCAGTAGATCAACTAATGCAAAATTGCCCACAGTCCCAACAGTTGGTTCAGTTCCACAAGACCCAGTTTCAAATATGAGGTATGTAATCTATTAATGTGAACATTGTGATTCATGACTTTTGGCAAATCTTTAGCCTATTTACTCCCTTCCCTCTCTCTTCTCTGTTCCTCCTTGGGAATATTTTAGAACATCTTATTACAAAAGGATTTAAAATGTGAAAATTTATGAGACTTGGATCTTTGCAAATATTTTTATAAGCTTATAGTTTTTGAATCAAGGTAAGTAGTGGCTTATTTGCCTTATATAACCATGAATACTTTGCAGGTTTGAAGTGTAGGATACTTGTTTTAACTTTTTTTTTTTTAACTCATTGAATGTGTTTAAGTATGTACGTATATATGTTTGTATATATATTTTTATGCAAGCATATATTATGTTAATTTATGGTGAATATGTACAGTCAATGATTTTAAGTGAAATGTCATTTATATTGCATTAGAGATGTTATCATTTCAATAAAAATGAATATGCTGCTTCTTTTTATAAACATCTGCTATGTCTGGGGGCTGGAGAGGTGGCTCAGGGGTTAAGCCTCTGCCTTGCAGGTGGAAGGTCCTGAGTTTGGATCCTAGACTCCACATATAGATGCCGGGTGGGAGTGGGGGGGCTGTGTTTCTGTTCCTGGTAGGGTGGAGCCTGTGAATCCCGGGGCAGAGTAAACAAGGAGGTGGTCCATGGTGGCTCCTGAATTTGCTTGTGGTTCTACACACACACACACACACACACAAATTGAATAAATAAAAAAAAATCTACTATGTCTGTACCAACTTAGAATGAAGACATGATACTTGAGCTATTGGTGGTTGAGTAATGAGTAGAGAAATTTGATGAAGTCCTAGATTTGTTTAGGTTATAATGTAGAGACAAAGAATGTGCTCTTAACTTTTTAGTTACAACTTCCAGGAAGAAGTGATACTTGCAAAAGTTGTTAACTGGGTTGTCTTTCATGGTGTAGAGCTCAATGGTAGCCCAGATGAAAAAGAGCATTCCTGGTTGTGTAATTACTATGCATAGTAGCAATGCATCTGTTGATTAGTTATTTTTCACTTAATAATGTTTCTTTGGAAACGGGTTTCACTTTAAAAAGCAAAAAATTGATGAATTCTATTCTCAACCTTTATTTTCTTCCATTAGTATTACAGAGAGGCTGGAACATGCTTTGGAAAAGGCAGCTCCTCTTCTACGAGAGATTTTTGTGGATTTTGCACCTTTTCTTTCTCGAACACTTTTGGGTAGCCATGGGCAAGAACTGCTTATAGAAGGAACAAGTAGGTGATTTCCCTTTATTAAATATGTATATTATATTCTACTATAAAGTCATGCACTTAACTGAATAATATTTTTAAGGGGAAGCTAGAGAACTTCTATTAGGCATAATATAGAATTAACTTTTCTCTTTGAATATATTTGGATTATGATTGTTAAGTTTAGCTTGGTTTTGACCTTGGTTGATGGTTTATGGTTTATGAAACATTCATCTAACCTTAGAGACCATCGGAAAACAGCCCTATCTCTATTTCAATGTCTTATACCAACCTAGGATTTTAATTTTCAGATGTTTTATTGTGTAAATGAACAACTAAGAAACCTAAAACTGAAGAAAAACCCTCAATTTTGCAAGAACAAGTATAAGGGAAGCACAAGTTTAGGTAGTTTAACTTATGATACCTATATCTGGACCATCAACACTTCATATGATATGTTCAATACTTTAGGTTGGGTATTTGCTTTATCCCATTTCCAGAGTCCAAAAGTAGGAATGAATTTATTTGATATAGAAATTTTTCATTTTAGAAAATTTTTATTTGTTTTATGTTTCATTAACTTTTTTTAGTTAATGGCTAAAAAGGGCTATTTGAAATAGCAAAGAACTTTCATTCAAGTAGTAAAATTCAGAAAGAATTTAAATTTAAAAACTTAAGAGTTTTTACTATGGGACTTTCCCTTTTGTTTCATGTATCCAACAATTATCTCTGAAAGTGATTTTTTTTTCCACATATGAACTTTTGTCACTATTCTGAGTTATGTGTTGTGTTCATGGCATCTTGGTCCTTTAGGTTAGAGCTTAGCGTTGGAGGTCTCATGATGATCCCTTATTTCCTCCGAAGAATTTCCTTATCTGGAATGAACGTTTCTACCTTGCTCCTCCAGCAGATCATTCAACCCCAAAACTCTATTAATTGTTCAAATAAAAAAAAGATATTGCTTAATCTTTTGCTACTATATTGACTTTTAGTTGATCAGTGAATGTAGATGCATGCGTGTGTGTGTGTGTGTGTGTGCGTGTGCGCGTGTGTGTAGTTTGTATATATAATTTTTCCCCAAATCTTGATACTAAATAGGTAGCTGCTTATTCCCAGTTTGCTAATATTTCTTATTCTGAAATAAGACGAACAAATAATGTTATATATATATATTTTCCATATTATTGATATTTAAATATCTTGCATGTGTGGTAGACAGAGAACATTTATCAATCTTTCTAATTCTGGGAAACCCAAGATCCTTTTTATTCCTGTTGTTCATTATATAAACAGATGTAAACAGGATCAGATCAAAACCCACTGGTGGTAATTCTGGTTCCAATGGAGTAGGGCATTAAGGTTAATAACCTAACTTAGAGGCCTGAATTGGTAACTAAAAGGAAAAAATTTGAAAGTTGGAGTTAAACTGAGCTTCTTGTATTTGGGTTACATTTCATGAAAAGTGACAAGGTTTCAGACCAGCAGAGGGCTACAGCAGCCAAGAGAGATGGGGTGCAGCTTTGCCTTTTACTTTCTTGCTTGGCAGCTCTATACTGAAGAGCTGTATTCACCTTGGTCTTCCAAAACCACACTTTAGTTAATGACCTGCTTGCCTAGTGCAGACATTCTGTAACTAATTTTTCTGCAGTGCCAACACTGCTCCTATTATTCAAATGCTGAGAATAATGGTTCTACCTTTCTTTAAAAAGGCAGGGGATGAACAGTCTAAGCCGTTTGTAAAGTTTTGGAATGCCACCATGTACCTTTCACTAGAGGCTAAGAAGGGCTGAACTGAAGAGTATGATCATGAGAGACGGAGTGAGTGGGATACCTGGGAAGTTTTTATGGAGGAAAGAGCACAAGTAATGAAGAATGTTCAAGGGTACCAGGAATTAATCTGATGTAGCAGTGTGGAATCTAAGCAGTTGTGTGTGTGTGTGTGTGTGTGTGTGTGTGTGTGTGTGTGTGTGTGTGTGTGTAAAACAGAATTGGCTATTGTAATTTTTGATCATTATAATGTCATTCAATTATTCAATCCATAAGTTTTGGCCTTTTAAAAAGCGTCAACTACATTATGTTGTTTGAACTGCTTTAGAACTAAAGAACTATTCAAATGGATATTAATGTTATAAGGAAAACATAAATGAATTAATTTATAAGAAAGGAGAACTACATAACAGATGACTGCTTGCATTTCTGTTAAGGTTTAGTGTGGGGGTCAGAGGTCAGGGTACTAATAAGAGTGTTTGGGATGTCTGCTGCCATGAAACAAAATGGAAACTTGATTGATAGCTAGAGGGTTGAAGGGAGAGACTGTGGTGGAGAAAGCAAAGGTCAGGGAGCCATTTCCCTTCTGTGCATGTGTAACGATCAACTCTTTCCTAAGCAAAATGTAGATGATAGTGGTCAATATGGCATATGTCGTGCACATTTCTTAAGTATTGTGAAATGCCAATATACGGGAAGTTACAGTAAGTGATGTTTTAAAAGTTGAAATGCAATAGAAGTGTAATTTTGATAATAACTTTAAAATAACTGGGAGTACTTCATAAAACCAAATGGCCACAAGTGTACAGGTGTAATTCTTAATATAATGTTAGTATTTTATTTTAAGCCAATTTCAACAAAATAGTATAAAAAGTGAATCTGACACTTTTTTTTTTTTTAACTCATGATTTTAAAAACCATTGTCTTTTAATCAGGTCTGGTTTGCATGAAGTCCAGTAGCTCAGTGGTGGAGCTGGTTATGCTGCTTTGTTCTCAGGTGAGTTCAGGAGCAAATGCTGAAGCAGCACTAAGTTCTCACTAAGTTATATTTGTACTATAAAAAATTTTGCACCAACCGATATTTGAATATCGTGTTAAAATAATTGTGTTCGTGTCTTAAAAGGATTGTTTTTTGTTGTAGCACATGATTTTGAAGCATGAAAAATTGAGAGGAGAGAGATAAAACTGAGACACAAAGGTTCTGAGAATTAAATTGCTAATGTTTGGTTTATTCCATCTTGAGAGGACCAAGTTTCTTTGCTCTGTATGTTAAGGTTGTAGAAATAGATTTATTTCTGTACTTTGTAGAGTGCCATTCTGATTCCACTGGGAGTTATGGGTTTGCTTCCCTTTTGTGCAGAGGTTATAAAATGAGCGATAAATAATTTTGAGTCCTTGTCATTGCTAATTATTTTTGACATACATAGTAGACTTGGGAAAACATCAACGAAAATGTGGCAGCCATCCTAATAAGATGTACAAAACATATTCCTCAGAGCAAAATTACTTTTAGTGTTCAGAAAGCTTGTGCTCAATGTGGTTACTTTTAATGATTTTTAGAACTAAATGAAATTTATGTATCCTGTTACATGTTCTTTTCTGTTTTGCATTTAAACAGATGAATGTTTTTATTGGTAGGTTTTTTTTGTTGTTGTTGTTGTCTTTTAAAAATGCTATCTTGCTGGTAGTAAATTCCCCTTTTTAAAACTTTAAAATAGCCTTTTTTAATAGGAAGAGTATTGCTTTAGAGGTCAAGGGTTTTGACCCATTTCAACACCTTTGACCTTCATTTACAACTTTCATGGTTTACTTGCCTAACGAATAAGGATAATACAAAATTAATGTTTTTTTGCATCGATTTATTCATTTTAGTGCTTGTGTTGCCAAATTTATTTAGACTGTGTTGATGGACATTTCATGAATACAAATTAAAGAATCATAGAAGGAGTGGAAAATCAATACTTTGCATTATCAATAAAATGCAATAAGAATGATTACTTCTAGAGATTACTCTAATGAATTTTTATAATGAGCTTTTGAGTTCTAGTGGGCTTATTATTCTTAGATCTAGTGAGAATTCTTTTTTTATAGTTGATTATTTTTTTTAGGATACTCCATTTGGTCAAAAGCTCACTAGATAGAATTTCTTATGAACATCTGATTTGAAATAATTGATAGCTTATTTCTTGGCAGAATAATAGCATCTATCATTCTTGTACCTGTTTGTAATCACCTTTCCTTTTAGAATCATTTGCATACTGTTTCTTTATAGGAATATGGATAATTATTTCCATAGAAAAATTTTGATAATGATAATTTTAGTTTAGGATTGAATATGTTTGAGTTATAAACTACTTAAAAATAATATTTTGTGTATTTGAATGTAAAAAGCTTTAAAGATAAAGAATGACTGGTTGTAACATACCTGTTTGTCATAATGTTGCAGTACTGTTTAGTGCTTATCCAATCAAATGTGATATAGATATTACTAAGTAGGGTAAATTTCAAAAATCAGAAATTGTCAAGGTTTTTGCTTGAATAGAGTACATTATTGGGTATTTGAAGTTCTTAGCACTTTTTTATGAGTTCTTCAAAAGTACCTTAGCATCTCTACACACAGTGTGAAAAATGATGTGAAAAATGAAGCTAGAATTAGCTCCAGATGTATACAGATTGTTCCTGGGTGATAATTACATTTTTCACTTTGAATTTTCCTAATTCAAAGAGGTCAGGTTGGTAATCACAAAAGTGATTTGTTTTGTTAAGAAGTGAACTGTCTTTTTCTACATGAAAGCTTAAGAGATATGAAATTGAATTTCAAGAGGACATTTTGCAGTTACTGGATGGAGATGTCTTGAATTTGATTGATAATTTTTTTAGTGTGAGATAGGGTGAGAAGTAAAAAGCTTCCATACTGCTAAAATTTTAATTAATTTTTTAAGAGGAGATGGAGAGGATCGAGTACCAAAGATCAAAAGATCAGGTCAAAAACTCCTTTTTAATCACATAAATAATGGGATATGCTTATGAACTTAACATCTGCAAATTTGATTTAGAACTTTACAAATTAGTTGGTGTTAATTTCCTGACAGTCAGCCATGTTCTGATTATTTTTCTTAAACTCACTCAGAACTCACTTTCTTTTTGCATTTTTAAAATAAAGATATTTAGCTAATTGTTACTAAGACTAATTGGAATCTTAAGTTTAAATAATGAAGATAATGATCATAATTATATTCTTGCCAATAAGATCAAATGGATCACTGTGCATTTCTTTAAACCTTTGTTCGTCATTGTATTTTTCACTGTTTACTCATTAATAGTTCATTAGGTATCATTTCATATATTTACTACTTAAAATTTAACTTTATCCAGCATAGTGTTATAAGATTATCCAGCATAGTAATATAAGAGTTAAAGACCTCTCATAATATTCAGCATTATATATTTGAGTAAAATTAATATGTATTTAAAGTTTATTAATTTAGACTTATTTATATTTTGAATTCCATATAAAATAATACAAGCACTACTTAATCCCAAAAGACTGATTGAAATTTTTTTCTAGTTCTTAGGAATAAATCTAGCCCGGCGTTATGCATGGTAGGTAAGCACCCTGCCATTGAGTCACATCTCCATCCCAAACATTTTATTTCTTAAAATGCAGTTACATTCAGTATCCCTGACCACAAAAAAAGTTGTAGAAGTTCTTAGCTTTATTTCAGGTTCAATTCTTTAGAAGACTGTAACTTACTGCTGTTCCCTGTTTGTTGTGCTTTTGTATAAACATGCTAGAAATGAATTTAAAGAAAACATATAAATGTTTCAAGTAACATTACTTCAATGCAGTATGGAGTGTTTGTAGCTTGCTTAGTTGATATTAATATCATTTTTGAAAGAACTGACATTGCATTCAAGGCCACTTTATAAAAGTGTTGCATGGCTCATCCTAATTCAGTCTGACATACATTCCAATAACACTCCCTCCTTTCTTGGGTTTAAGGCTAAATTTATGACTGTGCATTGTGAAGTGCATCATTTAAAAATGGTTTCAACCCAAAACATCTAATAAATAAATAATGTGTATGGCTACTCAGTAGTAGACTTTCCAGACTAGAAATCATTCCATCGGATACTCAACAGTCCACTATCGGAGAGGGCTGTCAGATAAATCTTGTGGTAGCGGCATTCATGTCCTGTAAATCACATATTATTGTCTGAGCCTTCTGCCAGGTCATCTGTTCTTTTCCCATTTATCAGAAATGCATACAGTACATAGGAGTAGTAGCCATGTAGTCTGGCCTGGCATCCTTTCCAAGTAATTAAAAAGCAACACAAGATA
Organism: Typhlomys cinereus; assembly: GCA_023101885.1. Lineage (NCBI taxonomy): Eukaryota > Metazoa > Chordata > Mammalia > Rodentia > Platacanthomyidae > Typhlomys > Typhlomys cinereus. The sequence continues at coordinate 470,476 of JALPQD010000584.1, forward strand.
ACTAAAAATGCTTAGTCTGATATTTCTTATTTTTTTTTTATCAAAAGTGTAATACTTTTGGAACTGTTTCCTTTATCTGAAACTAATGATTGTAAGGTTTGTTTCTTTCTGGCTTAGAGGTTTTTATGTTTTTCAGTTATTAAATTAAAGTTGTTACAGCCATACAGGAATCAGCATCATTGTTATAGTTTTGTGTGTGTGTGTGTGTGTGTGTGTGTGTGTGTGTGTGTGTGTGTGTGTGTGTGGGTTTGTGGGTTTGTGGGCACTGTATGTCCCTGTGGAGAACCAAGAGTGACTTTGGGGACTCATCCTGGATTGCTACTACCCCCTTTTTACTTTTCTCTAGAATTTCCCAGGCTCTGCCTACCAGGACTGGAAGTGCAGGCCACCGTCGTTTCTGCCTGGCATTTTTGTTGGGACCTGGGACCTGAACCAGGACCTTCTGCTTTTGAGAAAGAGTCTTTTTTTTTTTTTAACAAAGCTGAGGCCAGCATACAGGGAGAGTATGTTTGTTTATCACAATTGTGCGTGTGTGTGTGTGTGTGTGTGTGTGTGTGTGTGTGTGTGTAGAACCACGGGCAAATTCGGGAACCACCATGGACGCCTCCACCTCCTCCTTGTTTACTCTGCCCCGGGATTCACAGGCTCCGCCCTACCAGGACCAGAAACGCAGGCCGCCCCCCCGCTTCTGCCCGGCGTCTATACGTGGAGTCTAGAATCCGAACTCAGGACCTTCTGCCTACAAGGCAGAGGCTTAACCCCTGAGCCACCTCTCCAGCCCCTAGAGAAAGAGTCTTAATACTTGAGACATCTCTCCAGCCTTCTTGCAGTTTTTTAATTGTCACTTTTGTGTTTGATTTTTTTTTCAGAATATTTATAGTAAAGTATACCTTCTTTTCTTTCCTGCAATCTGTTTTTTGTTCAATCCAGGCTTCTCTGTTTTGAATTTATCCCTTCTGAATTTACCACGCTGACAGCTGCTGGTTCTGTCTTGCTAGAGCATGAGTTTTTCCTTTTTGTAATTGTGAAGTGCCTGTGGTCATGAGTAGGTCATTCAAACAACAAAACCACATGCTCATTACTATTCTTATTATTCTTGTTATTCCTATTCTTTTCTTAACCTTGAACCTTTTTACCTCAATGCCATCTTTATGTACTTAAAGTTACCCAACTATGCCATCATGGTTATGTCTTGGGACATACTTTCCCTTTTTCTTTTCCTCTAATGCTCCTTTTTCACATGTGATAACTCTTCTTTGATTGGTTGGGACAGGGTCTTTGTAGTCCAGTCTGCCTTGTGCTTGCTGTATAATACAGGGTGGCCTCATACTTGCCATTCTCCCACCTCAGCTTCCTGAATATTGGCATTATAAGCACACACCGCTGTGCCTGGTTTATGTGCTGCTGGAGATCAAACACAAGGCTTCATTCATGCTGGACAAGGGCCTCTACTGTTGCATCACTACCCCAAATGGCCCATTTCTGGTCAATATTGTAATTTGTAATCTTTGATCATATTCTGTTATGAAGTATAGAAACCAACATTAGAAAACATGTCAATAAACATACTTTTTTTATCCCCAAATGTAGAAGCTAAGATTTGCTATATACTGTAAAGGTCTAAGGTTGAAAAATAGTCATCTGTTTGTGACACTCACCTGACATGTTACCCAGTGCAATATTTTTTTTTCTTGAAATGTTTGTCAAATAAATCATGGGGATTAGCAATAGGATGATAGGGATTTGAGGCAGGGCCTTGCTATAGAACTTAGGCTGGCCTCTGCCTCTGTCTCGAGTTTTGGGACTGCTAGCGTGCACCGCCATTCTTGGCTACCTAGTGATATAGCTCAATAATTTCTTTGACTTTTACCCTTCACTCATCTGTACATTTGTCTATTCAGGCAATCAGGATGTGTGGCAGCTAGTAATCATGGCCTAGATATTAAGTATTCGAGGCTATTAAGTGATTAATGAGGTTAAAGAATTAAAAATTTAGAAATAACAAGAACATCCAAGTGTAGGTTTTTTTCACTGAACTCTGTAGTGAATTTTTGCTTAAGAAAATGTAATTGTGTAGACAATTCTAAATACAGAAAACACAGATCGAGTGGAATGTAGAACCCTGCTTGTAAAGATTACTCCTGGTGTGTTTGAGGCCCTCATTGAGTTAGTGACTCTTCAGATGATAGGAAGCCAGTCTTAGATTTTGTTTTGCTCTTTCATAACATTTTATCAAAGGCTTTGTGTGCATTTATGATATAATTAAACTATTTGTTCAATATATGCATTTGTTTTTACCACAGACTAAGAAAAAAGTCTTTACAATTCCATTAAGCTCTTACTGGTCTTCTGTCCTCAGCCCAGGTGCCTCCACATTGGGTCCACACATAAGTGTGAGGTTCTGAGTTAAATTCATAAGCTTGAAATGCTGTCATGCTGAGTTAGAACTTTACTCTTTCACTGAGTTGTAAACTCCTTATTGCAGGAAGAGATTCTTTGCTCCTTTTGTCTGTATTGCATGCTAGTGTCAGCAGCATAATGAACACTTGATGGATAGTTGTTAAATAAATCAGCATATTTACCATCTGTAGGAATAGCTACCTTCATATCCTTGTGTTTCAGATTCTTTGGAAAAAAAGTTTAAGAATGTAAAAGGCAGAATCCATTTAATTTAATAATTATTTTACTTCAAATCTATCTTAATCTAAAAGATAAATTTATATTCTTAAATATACTTCTAACTTCATTCTGAATTTCAAAATGTATTTTATTTATTTGAGAGAAAGAGAAGCAGAGAGGGGATTGGGAAAAGAGCATACTAGAGTCACAGTACACTTGTGGGGGTGAGAGAACAACTTCTGGAAGTGGTTTCTTTTCTAGCATGTGGGTGGCAGGGATCAAACTCAGGGTGCCAGCTTTGGAGGACAGGGCCCCATTGAATCTTCTCTTTGGCCCTGGTTCTTAATTCTTAACTTGTGTTTTGAAGGAAGGAAATGATACTGTTTGAATGTATGTTGTCTGATTAGCTTTAAATCTTAGTGCAAAGAGGTATTATTGATAGCCTATTTATTTGTTTTGTTTACATGTAGTTAGTCTCGCTATCCCAGGCTGACCTTGAATTTGTGACCTTCCTCTCTTAGTTTCTCCCAGCGCTGGCATTACAGGGCTATACTGGCTACTGATGACCATTTTCTAAGAATTTTTGTGTTGTTACTAGTTCTCCTCTTTTTTTTTTTTTCTTTTTGAGAAATACCGTTTGTTATCTTTAAACTACTTTGTCACCTCAAATCCAGCTTTCATTTCATGCATGCACACATTCTGATAACAAAGACATTATGACAAATGTTGAACATCAATGTCTTGAAAAATGATACGTTTCTCTAAATATATTAACATTTTGTTGTATATCTGAAATTCAGAAAGAATCTAAATTATATTTAAGTAGAAAACACTCACCATTTTCTTTCTTCATGGTCAAAGCTGCTTGCATAGCAATGAATTTCTTAAATGTATTAAATGTTGAATCAGGTGCCTACCCCATGAGGGGTTCTCTAGGGAACCTACCCCCTCATGGTACTCCACATTTAGAGTCCATGAGTTCTGTTCTTTCTCTCCTCTAATAAATTCCACCTTAATCCTCAAAAAATGTTGAATCATATCTTTGATATGCCATAAATATTCTATTTCCTATACAACCAACTTTCCTGCACAAGGTAAATAGTACTTTGGGGGACCATCGATTTCTTTAAGAGCAGTTAGTATGTAGCATGGTCCAACCAGGATTAATATAATTTTATATTTCAACATTTCTGTAATGTTGCTCCCTCCCTTTTGATGTATTTATACCTCTTCTTTAGAATATGTTGTTGGAAAATTAGTAGACATAAATAGAATGTTCCTGAGCTTTGTTATTGCCAATATCTGTAATCTTTGATTCTGGAAGGGAGGAGATTCATTAATATAGCACATTTAGATTTAGATTTAGGAAAACAAAACAAAACAAAAACCTTCCAGTATAGTCACCCAGTTTTGCCTTAGAGCAACCATGGAAGCTTTGTTATTATAGTGACAGGTAAAAGTATAGGTGTTGCACTCTGAAAGGCATGGAATTTATTTATAGTTGCATTTAGTTTTAGCAGTTGGCCTGATAGGGAGGCACAGAATACCTTACAGCATGGATGGGAAGCATGGGGGAGGGAATGGAGAGAGAAGTGAATTGGTTGTGAACAATCTTAAAATCATTAACATTTCAAATAATTAAATAGCGTAATAATCACTTTATGCTTAATATGGCAAAATGTTTAATTTTGTCATAGGTGACCTCATATTTCAAGATTTAAACTTGTCTTTATACAACAGCAAAAAAAATACAAAAATCATATTAAATGAGAGTAAACTATCATTTTTTAAGAGCAAAATGTTTCTCCAAATTTTTTAAAAAGTAAAATGATAAGTTAGTGGGCATATATTATTCTTTATTTGAATTTGGTTATAGACTTTTCCATAATATTAAAGTGCTTGTTGAAGCCAATAAAGAGCATAATTTTACTGTGGAAACAGGGTTTAATCTGAAATACATGGATCCCGTTGATTTGTCTAACACCAGGGTTTAGAAAACTCAACCTTTTACGTGTATTTGTGAACCAGGCTCTACACCCTGTGGCTTGGCAGTCTAGTCAGAAGGATGAGACCATGCTGACTGTTAATGACATCTTTGAACACTATTCTCAAGGGTGGTAAATGCAAAACAAAGTAATATCAACTGGCACTTAATTCTGTAAGTTCCCTGCTGATTGGGGTATTCAGTGAAATGGAACCCTTCCTGACAGGAAGTCTGCCTGTGAGTATGGAGACATCTGAAAATAAAGTGTGTTTTAATTTGGCATCCTACCGTTTTACAACTCCTCTTTTAAATTTGAGATTAAGAAGAGAGCTGAAAAAAGGGAGAAGTGCACAGAGAGGGTAATCCTGAGTGTATCATTTCTCTTTGATGTTAGTGTGCTCAGGAATACAAGTCAATCTCTGCTTCATAGATGTAACTGCCCTATTTCACTTGGTGTTCCCCCCTATTTCTTCAGCTCAGTCTGCTAAAGTTGAGGTATTATAAAAAGGTGAAGTGTAAAGTGTAAAGTGTGAGATTGCTTTTGTTTAGCGCCAGATTTTCTGTTGATGTTTTTGAAGGCTCAGCTATATTCACATATTACATATTTCTTTTAAGTAGTATATTTATGGTACACTAATGGAATTTAGTGAGAACAGTCAAGGGTAAAGATAGCCTTTTTAGCTTCTTTGAATCCAGGTTTAAATCCTACTATTTACAATGTTTACACTGTTTGATCTATATGACTCTGAGACAAAGTATTACTTAGTGTGCTAGCACCTTCACATGTGCACTCATAATTTAGGAAGGAACATTATGTTGGTAATTTTGCAAGTATTCTATCTACTGTACCATCATTTCATAACCCCAAAGTCGAAGCTTATACTCGGTGTCTACAAAGTCTATTTATTGAATTTTCATCTAGCCCTCTGGAATAGTGCTCACAGCCCTGCTGCTTCAGGTTATTTGCTTTTGATGTAGCACTTTCCTCAGTTGATTGCAGAAAGAATGTGTCCACATCCATGTGAACACACACACACACACACACACACACACACACACACACACACACACACACACTCCTCTCCCTAAAATGGAAAAAGGGGGGGAAAAAGTTCAACATGTAGATTTTTTTCTACTTGAGCCTGAAGAAAAGACAGAAATAGGATATCTTGGGGAAAAGGTCTCTGTGAAATATCCAGTTCTGAATAGGAGAGTAGATTGATCCTAAGTATCCTAAGATAGAAATACATTGCACAAGATGATGGATATCATTTTTTACTTGATTTTTTACTAGTTACATGGATCAAAAAAATTATACAAAAAAGTATGATTAATTTGAACATTTCATGTTGTTACTGAAGATTTGAGTATTTCAGATTTTGAGATTAGTTGTAGGGATACCTCCATCTTGAGTAGCAAAAGTAGAAAGGAAAAATAATTTGGAGTTTAATAATTAGAAAAAGGATCGTGATTGACTTGAGTATTAATAGATGTTTTCCTCCAGTTTTTAACAAATTGTACAATCTTGTGAGAATTCATTTGTTTTGCATGATGGTGCCTTTGTCTGTTATTGAGTACAATGAGTATATCAAGCTCTCATTAGGTAATAGCAAAGCAAAATAAATTATCAGTTAAAATTATTAGTGATGAATCTCAGTGTTTTTAAGACACATAAAATTCCTTTATTGAATATTTTCAAGTTTTTCTTTTCTCCTATTCAGACAGTTAATTTGATTTTTCATGTCTGTATCTCATAGATTCATTGTAACACTATTTTTTCATGTCTGTGATTATTGTTTTTTGTTTCTACAGTAATAAGTCTAGTTTTTTGTCTTGAGTCATAAAATATTAGCATTAGAAAATACTTCATAAATTATCAGAGTTTTTCTTTTTCTTCCCTGTGTAATAAAATTTATGGATAAGATTTGCTTTCTTTCATAAATTACAGGTTATTTTATCATTTTCTTTCTCATTGTATGCAAGTTTCTTCTAGAGAAACAATATGGTATACCTAAAAGCAAATAAAATTGATAGATGTTAATACTGTAGTAATTTTCTGAGTCTCCCTTATAAATTTGAGTTTTTCCCACTGATGTTTCTTTTTTATCCACTTTATACTAATTTCATCCACTGAATGTTAACCATTTTTGTTTTCTGGCCAAATATATTATTGACATTAAAAATCGTACAACACGGCTAGAGGGATGGCTCAGGGTTAAAGTCTTTGTCTCCCAATCAGAAGGATCTGTGTTGGTGTCCCAGCCCTGTGCGTATGGATGTGCGTGCGTGCGTGTCTGCGTGTACACACAAAAAGAAAAAAGTTGTACAGCATAGAGCTAAGGAGATGATTCAGCAGTTCGAGCACTTGCCATGCAAACAAGAGGACCTGAGTTCAGACCCACAGATCTCAGGTTAAATGTCAAGTGGATGTGGACCCCACCTTGCAGCCTTAAAGACTTGGGGCTACCCAGAGTTAGCTGGCTTGTGAGACTATCCCTATTGGTGACTCTGGGTTTGATTAGTGACCCACTGTTTTGGTTACTTTTTGTGTTGCTGTGAGACACCACTGAGGCTCAAGGACCTTAAAGGGAGAAAGAGGAGATTTATTCAGTTTATGCTTCTGGCAGGGAGATACAGTCCTTTTTGGTGGAAAGGAATGACTAGTTGGCAGAAGATGGAGGTGGGCTAAGTCACTGTAGACATCATGGAGGCTGAGAGCTCTTGCAAGCTCAAGAGCAAACTAACTCCAGCAGGGAAGGGTCAACCAACCTCAAGGCTTATCCTCTGTGATTACCTTCTTCTTACAAAGTTCTACTTCCTAAAGGTGCCATGACCTTCCTAAATACTGGCAGCAGATAAGGATTCAAACCATGACACCACCTTCAAAAGAGTAAGGTAGATGAGTGATCAAGGATGATTCCTGACATCAACCCTAGACCTCAGCATGCATGGAAAAGTATACCCTCATCCATGCGAGCACTCCTTCTCCCACATGTAAATGAACATGGAAAAAGGAGGGGTTGTTCATCTTAAAGATTCTTGAGTCCTATCAGAATGGAGAAAGAGCACAAGCAGGATATCATTGGTCTATCTAAACAGATTGTGGCTATGAGAGTAGTCTTAAGTATTTTCACAGCAAAAGTATAAGTATATGAACTGATTGTTATGTTCATTACTTAGTTTTGCCACTTAAAGCATTGAGACAGAACAGTGTAAATAAAAATATGAACAGCAAGTTGGTACAGAGAATTTAGATTTTGGAGCATTTCAGATTTAGATTACTAGTATTATTATTCAAGTAATGGTGTCAATCAAAGAATGGCTTCCATTTTAATGCTTATCTGAAACAAGTCTTAGGAAGTTTCACTGTAGTTGGTATCAGCTAATATCTCATTAAGAGTATTGATAGATATTTGTTAAAATATTGAATCATTTTAGATTGTGAAAAGTTTTACTCTTTTTACCACAAAAGCATATGATTGCCTATAAGTTATTATCCTTGACAGCTATAAAAAAGTATTGTTACTTTTATGTTTGTTTGCCTATGGATTATTATTCTTGATAACTATAAAAAAGTATTGCTATTTTCATGTATATGTTTAAAACCAAAGATCCAATTTCATGTATATTTGTATTATGAAGGTTGGAAAGTTTTAATTCCAAGATTCTGTCATTTCACAACTAAAGTGTAAATCATACTTGTAATGAATGCTTCCCAAATGTGATTTTTCCCCCATAGTTATTTTTTTAATGAATTCTGTAAAATTTCATTTTGTATTAACCATAATAATTCAGTGAATAATAGCATCAGTTTTCAAGTGGTCAGTGTGCATAGTAGAAGACCCCTAATAGTTAAGTTGCAGCAAAATTTTCTGCTTTTAGTTAAAAAAATGCTCTTTCCTGTATGGGTTTATTTACCACGTGTTTAATTCTTAATGTTGTGTGATGTGGAATTGGACATGCAAAAGTCAGTTCAAAGAATTCTGATTTTTACATCCAGAGCTATTACATGAGGTACAATAACAAAGGCACTATTTTATTGGGTTACTTGTAATTAACTTCAGCACTAGGCATTCCTATAAATCATCGGTAATCTGTTTTCTTTAGATTCTTATTCTCTTAAATTGTGTTAACATACTTGTTTCTATTGTCTTTTTTTACATATGAATTGAGGTTGTAATTGCTTTTTGGAATTAGCCTGTCAGAAAACAGCATACATGTGATTCAGGAAATGATTGAGGCAAACTAATGAATTTTATGGAACATTTTATAAAGATTTGTTACTGGAATATATATTCAGTAGGAACATTGTTTTGTTGTGAAACTTAATAAATAGTGATTTTATTCTTTTAAGTCAAGAAGCTTCTGGACATTTGAACAGTTAAAGTGACAACAGTTGTTAATTAGAAGGTATTTATGCTTTCTATGTTTAAAAATCTTGACAAGGTAAAGACATCTACTTATCAGTTTTTCAGTAGTCTTAATTTTAATCATTCAGATCTTTCTATATTCTCATTTTTGCGTATTATCTAATAAATACTATTTTCTTTAGTAACTAGCAATTTACATAATTTTGGATTTATGATTTTATGATTCTTTTACATGGAATAATAGTTTAAAGAGGCATACACTTTTGAATAGAAAAAATGTCAAAAGAAACATCTTTATGTGTCTGACTAAATTTAAGATAATAGTATGTATTATTGCAAACTACATAAACGAAAACAAAACTTTTAACTCAAACAATCTTCATTTGGAAAATGCTTATCATGGTCTGTAGAAAGAGCTTGGAGAAGCAGCGATAATTTAGTTCTATCTTATGATACTAAAATCCTGACTTGATGGTTCTTGTAAAATTGAGGGTTAAGTTTGTGGAGGTGGAGATGGGAGTCATGGAGAAAGCTGAATAGGTCGTGAAACTAATGCTTTAAAAAAATGACTAAACTGGTAAATGCTTTTTATTGCAGTGAGTACATTTGATGGTTTCAAAACCTTTAAAAATAATTAGCTATTTTATATAGCTGTAATGGAAGTCTTTCATGTTCTCTCTCCAACAGTCTCTAATGAACACTCCTTGTAATTTCTGTGCAGACTTTGAGATTCCCTAAAGACTTGACTTAAGACCTCAAAGGGCAGCAGTTCCCATATGTCTGGAGAGGCAGAGTTGCCAAGCCGACTGACCATGTACTAATAGGACACATTTATATCGCTCCTGGGTGTGGAGTCCTGCTATTCTTAACGATGATCATCTGTTGAGAGCTTGTAGTTAGGAAGGGTTAGAGCAATTTCTGTTACCTTTATTGATACCAGTCTTTCTTATTGATTAGTAGAAGATACTGAGTTGATGCAAGCTTGAAAGTTGATTGATGAAGAGTACTTTTTTTTTTGCTACAGAATTTTAAAACACTTTTAGAGACACTTGAAAAATGTGTTAATATTCATATGCCTGAACAGAACAGCGAAAAGATTTGATTGATAACTTTTATGTAATTAGAATATATTTATAATAATTGTATATTTGATTATATGTCATCCTAATCCTGGAGTTTAAAATCCTGAATGCTACATTTTGAACAATTCATGAATAGTTACTTTTTCAGTATTCAAATTCTAGCATATGTGTCCCCATCAACATTATTTTTAGTAACCATTATAAAATTGAGCTGTGTGCTACTCAAATGTTAATAGAATTTATTTTCACTGAATTTTGACTTTATAGTTACTTGTATGTATTTTATTTACTCACTCAGCCACAATGTACACATCTAATTAGTATCAGATGCCATGTTTACAAAAATGAAAGTGGCACTTTCAGAAGGACAATTGTCTTACTATTTCATTGAATGATATATCATCTGAAAAGATGATGAAATAGGGCCTTTATTATTATGCTGTATCCATGTTTATGTTTCTTTTTTTGTCAAGAGAGTGCTGACACCAAGTGCAAGCTCTGCTGAAAAGTTATTGTTAGTTTACTTTGCGCACTGAGGACGGCTGTGTCTGTCCCCTGAACAAGTTTTGACCTTTAGTCTTGTGTGCACTGTGCCTCTCAGTTTTGTGTTAAAGCACTTCCTTCCTTAATCTTTTCTGCATTCTCCTTTGAGTCCTTGTTTCTGTCATCTCTTAAGGTCATCGAGGCTACAGCAAGTACAATTTGATTTATTTTACCAAGGTAAATAACTGTAACACTTCAAAAGTCAATATGAATACTCAAGTAAAGACTCAACTACATTACTTTATCCTGGATATCTCAAATACTGTGGCAAGAGGATTGTTTAAACCTAGGATTTTGATTTCTTTCTAGGCAACATAGTGAGATCTTGGCTTGAAAAAGAGAATTGCAACTTTTGAGGGTACATACCTCTTTTCTCAGCACAAGGAAGGCTAGTGAGGAAAAAGGATCAGGACTTCAAAGCCAGGTTTGGCTCTATAGAGAGTTTGAGGTCAGCCACTGTCTCAATAAGCCCAGATCACCACATTTATACAAGTGCACTCATGTATACATATACACACATGAAAATGCACACATATTCACCACATAGCTAACCACACCAAAACAATAACAGAAAAGCCAGATAAACAGAAATACACCTAAGATTTTAGCTTTTTATATTTGTTTAAAGAAAACAAAATAATTAAATGTGAGTTTGAATGTTTGTTACTCTTCACTTCTACCTTTGATATAGACCATGATTAATTTCTACTTCAGAGCTTATTCTAAGGGAACTATATTTTAGTCACAAATTAAGGTAGAGTTAGGTTCATACAATGGCTTAGAATGTTGACTTCAGAAAAAGAACAAATTCTCAATAATTGGGCAATAATATATTTATACTTTCATAGTTTTGAGATCTGTATTTGTCAAACTGAAATGATTATTTTATATTTACATGTTTTCTAGAATAATATCCACTTAGAAAAATGCGTGTATATTTCAGAGAGATTCATCCACCCACACTCAAGCCTGGGAATTGGGCATCTCTGATCCACCCACCTACAGCTAGGAGTGCTTCACTGTTTTGTGTGTTTCCACCAGCCAAAGCCCATGAAGACAGCTACAGAGTTTTCCGACACAAATAGGGGCCCTGCCCATAGCTGCTGGATGCTATGTCAGGGATGACCAGGGCATTTCTTCCTCTGTATGGCTAATGGAGACTATGGGGTATCTTGTCTTCTTCACTATACTTTCCTAGCCTGCCTGGCTTTGCTAAAGTAGGTCCCATTTCCATGCAAGGTATAGAAATTCTTGAGTGTTCGGCACCCTGGGTGCAGGATACCACTTCCTGAGATGCTGGTCAGCCTTCCTACCTAAGATAGCTGCTTCCTATCTGCTGCAGTATGTCCACTATGCCCTGTTAAACTTCAAGGATTTCTGATGTTGGGCATAAATAAAGAAGCTATGTGTACATTATCTTAGGTACTCACCTGATTTGAAAGCCTGTGTAGCCTACCCAGCTGACAAGTAGTTAGGTGATAATGCCAGAGAAAATATTTTACTCAAAACTGACTTACGAAATTGCTAAAGGCAACCAAACTGCTTTCTGTGTAAGTATCAGTTTAAGGATGCAAAAGCCATGAAAAACTAGGGTACCCTGACACCTGCAAAATAACATCATAAACTTCAAGGAGTAGTTCTTTCTATCTTATGCACTTGTCCGGGGATTAACCACACTCACCTTATTAGTAGATGAAGTTATCAAATCACAAAGATGAATAACAGAAGAAGAAATGAACATTTTTCTCATGAGCACATGGGGTATTCTTCATGGTAGACCACAAAAAGTTATTTTAAACTTTATTCCATTAACACATGAGTTTTTTTTTTATAGTAGACCACAAAAAACTTTATTCTTTCTGTGTATCTATGTATGTCTCTGTGTATGTGTGTATGTATGTATGTATGTATGTATCAATCCAATCAATCAATCAATCAATCAATCAATCAATCAATCAATCAATCAATCAATCATCTATGTTTGTGAGAGGGCACTGTGTGTCCCTGTGGAGAACCAAGAGTGACTTTGGGAATCATCCTGGATTGCTTCTACCTCTTTTTGCTTTTCTATAGGTTTTTGCAGACTCCGCCCACCAGAGTCAGAAGTTCAGGTCACCACCATTTCCAACTGGAGTTTTTACATGGGACCTGGGATCCAAACTCAGGACCTTCTGCTTGTGAGGTAGAATCTTAACCTCTCAGCCATCTCTCCAGCCCACAAAAAGTTATTTTAAAAATTAATTTATTTGGAGAGAGAGAGAGAGAGAGAGAGAGAGAGAGAACATAACATCTGCATGTATGTCATGGCCCATGGACAGGGAGATTGAAGGACAACTTTTGGAAGCCATCATTAAGCAACTGTGAAATCTGTACAAATCTATGCTGTTAAATAATCAAAGGCTAAGAAGTTTAATGGGACATAAAAAGTTTCCTGTAACAAAAACCAAAACCAAACAAAAAACAAAACAAAAACCCCCATCAACCCAAAAGCCCAATATATAAAGCTTGTGTTAAGACAGCAATAGTAGTACTAAGGGTAAGTTTATTCCATGGAGGATCTCTGCCTGAAAAATGTCTGTATAATCATTCTAATTAAAATAACCAGAAAAAAAACAAACCCAAAATTAATATAAGGAAATGAAACCTAGAATAAAAATAGAGGTAGGAAAATGATAGAAAATATCCCCAAAATGAAGTTTTTTTTCAAAAAAGATAATCAACAAAAATTAATCTGTATCAAGAAAAACGTCTAATTAAATTAGAGATGAAACAAGACATTACAACTGTTACCATAAAAGTAGAAAGGATCTTCAGAAGTTATTTTCAGTGGCTGCCAACCAACACTTTGAAAAACATAGAAGAGATGTATAAATTTCAGGACACATAAGACTGTGAATACAAGACCTGGGTAAACAAATAACGAGTAATGAGATTGAATCAGTACTAAATATATCCCCTAAGAAAAGTCCAAGATTGGACTGGAGAGATGACTCAGGGGTTAAGACTCTGTCTTGCAAGCAAAAGGTCCTGAGTTTGGACCCAGGTAGAACTGGCAGTGGTGGCTGCACTTCTGGCCCTGGAGCCTGGCAAATCCCACAGCAAAGCAAGAAGGAGGTAGAAACAATCCAGGATGATTCCCCAAGTCACCCTTGGTCCTCTACAGGGACCCTGTGATACACACATTCAGACACACACATAAAATAAATAAATAAAATATTAAAAATGTCCAAGATTGAAGGTCTTAATAAAATTCAGTCAACATTATTTATTGTTGGTAGTACCTGTTCTTAATTGACACAGCAATTTGTGTATATTTGGGATACGTTGTAATTTTAATACCTGGATATAACATGCAACGAATAGTTTAGGTACAATATCTTTCACCTGAGATATTTGTGTGGGGACCTCCTAGAATCCTATGCATGAACTTGTTTGAAATATTCAGTTACTTGTCAGCTGTACTCATCTGTGCACAAAACTTCTCAAAAAGAACTTCTATAATTCTAGGTAAAGCCTTAAAAGTAAGAGAAGCATTCAATGTTACCTTGATACTAAATCAAGACAAAGACATTTTAAAATCTACAACCTCAGCACATTACAGGCCAGTATTGTTGATCAGCATAGATATCAAACATTTCACCTAAATAACTAACATAATAAATTCAGTACATGAAAAAGATTATGCATCACAATCAAATAGGCTTTCAATAAGTCAGCAGGATTAGTTAAATCTGTAGCAATAAGTAGCCATCTGTGAATGGAACTTCCTGGAGAGAAGCTGCACCTTCAGTTGGCTGACTAGAGCCTCAGCAATGGGGAGAGGTTGGAATATTACAAGTCCAGAGCTCATTATCACTAGGGAAATGAAAATCAGAAAAATGAAACAGTTTAGAAATAATATAGGCCACAAAATAAAACGTCACCATAGTCTTTGTCAAAATTGATATGTTTCCAAAATAAAACAGTGATAGAATGTATTATATATTCTGAATTGTCAAGCTGTGCTTTAGAGCTTGATAGAATTTAAATTTTTTAAACTTATTTATATGTATGTATGTGTAGCGGGTGCAATGTATGTGTGTGTGTGTGTGTGTGTGTGACTGTGTGCATCAAGAGTGACTTTAGGAATTATCCTGGATTGATTCTATTTCCTCTTTGCTTCAAGCTGGGATTTCTCAGGCTCCGGGAAGTGCAGGCAGCTGCTATTTCTGTCTGATTTTTTTTTTTTTTTTTTTTTATGTGGGACCTGGGATCTGAAGTTAGGACCTTCTGCTTTTGAGCTCTCTCTCCAGCCTTAGAAGTTATTTTTGGAAAACATATTTGTATAGTGTCTTCAAGACACTAGCTTTTATGATATTTAAGTTTTAGGAAGCCAGTTGAGTTCTAAGAAAGTTAGAATTCTACTGAATCAATTAAAGTGAGTAACTTGTTTGTTAGTATAATTTTGTTCATGTTCATTTGTGACATACAGAGAAGTACAGATGTAATATTATTGATGAAGTCTCTTTCTCTTTTAAAGAACTCTTCATTACCAAAAATATACATTTGAGGTTTGATGCAACTCTATTTAGTAGATTTCATTTTTTGTGTGTGTGACTTAAGAGCATAAGTAACCTAAGATTGTATTTCAGTAAAAAGTGACTAGTCAACAAGTATGGTCTTTGGAAGCGACAGTCAATTAGATACAGTTTAGGCACAGGTATGAAATTATTGACTATGCCGCTTTTTGAAGCACTTCCTCTTGAAAGTGCTGAAATGTTCTTTGAAATTGCTTAGTTGCATTAGTGGTTGGATTTGAGGCTTTTAACATGTTCTCATCAGTACCTCTGGGGGGGAAGATAACCAAGACCTTTGGTTGTGCTGTGCATCTTGCATCACTACTTAACTGTAAATACTGTGATGAATTACTGAAATGATCATGAAAGATGATGAGCATTAAGCTTTTCAACTATTACAACTCACTCAAGATTATATTGAGCTGTGGTTTACAAAATTGTTTAGACTCACGCCTTTTTTGATAATTGTTTTTGAGTGGAAAAAAATGCTTTAGGATAACATGACTAATGGATATTCTTTTTCACTTTGGCAACTTCCACAAATTACTGTAGAGAATGTTTAATGATAGAGAAAGCTTATTGGTTCTGAACATCTGGTTTATCAAAAGAATTGAAAAATTTTATTCTTTTTTTATAATCACTTCATATTTTATTGTTATTGTTTGAATAACACATCATTTCACATTCTTTTTTTTTCTGCTCATACAAACATAATAGAAACCCCTATCCCCTCCCTCCTTCCACCCCTCCCTGGACCTCCCTGTTCCCTCCCCGCTTTGTCCCTTCCTTTCCCCCCTTCCTTCCCTTTCCCCCAGTGCCCCCTCCCCCCATCTCTGAAGCATCCTTTAATGAGTATATCAAACTTTCCTCTGGGTCCTCCTCTCTGATGAGGTGTAAGGACTCAATGGCAATTCCTAGAACTCTTTCTTGTGTTCTCCTTAAGTATAGGAACACTATTGTGACTGTTAATCCCTTGCTTCTAAGGATCCTAGTGCCTTTAGTCCATGCCAGAATTTGAGGGGTCAACGATATGTTGGTCATTGCGCAGATCATGCAGAGTCCTGTTATAATTGCTTTGGCCCTGACTTGTGTGGAGTATCTTGCATATCATGACTCCTTCCATCCTTGTGCTCTTACAATCTTACCGCCCCCTCTTCCGCAAATTTCCCTGAGCTTCAGGATGGGGAGAGATTAGGCAGGCCTGATACCAAGTGGTTGTTATAGAGTCTCTGATGTTCTGAATTATAGTTTGTTGATGATTTTTTTTTTCAGTTTTGCTGTTCTTGCAATGCCCTTGGTTCCATCCTGATGGGTATTGGATGTCACCCCCTGGCCAGAGATAAAAACCTGTTAAATTAGAGTCTTGTTATAAGAGTCTATCCAAAGATAGATGGAATAGAAGTAGGAGACTGCAGTGAGAGAGGGGTCAATCACCCATTTGCAAAATGGTTACCTTCTATCTGGCAGCCTATATGCCCTCCCCTTCTAGTAAGATTGTACCCCATCAGTTGGAAATGATCAGGAAGGAAAGTCTGTGAACTTAATCAGATGTCTCACTACTTACTTGCAGTCCTTGATGGTGGCCTATTTTCTCTGCTATAACATGGTCCCCTCTGTTTCTGGTGGGGGCCTCCTTCCCCATCCCTCCTGTTTATAATCTTTACAATTCCTGTAGGTATTACAGAGATTTGTCTTTGAGTGTCTCTAAGTGGGTTTTGTACTAGGATCCACCTATTAGGGAGTACATACGGCGCTTTATTTTCCATGTCCAGGATACTTCACTCAATATAATTGTTTCTAATTCCATCCATTTCCTGGCAATTTGCATTAATTCATCATTTTTTATGGCTGAGAAGTACTCCATTGTATAAATGTACCACATTTTCCTTATCCACTCGTCAACAGTTAGACATTTGGACTGATTCCATGACTTTGCTATTGTAAACAGTGCTGCTATGAACATGGTCATGCTTGTGCTATTGAGGTGAATTTTTGCTGCATGGGAGGGTTATTCCCAAAAGTGGTATAGCAGGGCCATATGGCATTTCAATCTTTAACTTCTTTAAGAATCTCCAGACGCCTCGCCAGAGTGGTTGTATGAGCCTGCATTCCCACCAGCAATGTAAGAGATTTCCCTTCTCTCCACATCCTCTTCAGCATTTGGTGTTGTTTGTATTGTGGATTTTTGCCATCCTGACCGGGGTGAGATGATATCTCAGGGAAGTTTTGATTTGCATTTCCCTGATGGCTAAGGATGTGGAGCATTTTTTAAGCTATTTGTTAGACATTTTAATTTCGTCTTTGGTAAAGTTTCTTTTAAGTTCCAGGGTCCATTTTTTAATTGGCCCATTTGTTTCCTTGGTGTTTAGTTTCTAAGCTCTTTATGCACTCTGGATAATAAAGCTCTATCAGATATGTGGTTAGTGAAGATTTTCTCCCATTCTGTGGGTTGCCTGTGTGCTGAAGTTACAATCTCTTTATCTGAACAGAAGCTCTTTAATTTCACAAGATCCCATCTGTTGAGTGTTGGTTGTAGTGACTGTGCTATTGGATGTCTGTTTAGGAACTGTTGGCCTAGCCCAATCAGCTCGAGGGAGTTCCCCACCCTTTCAACTATGATTTTAATAGTCTCTAGCCTTACATCGAGGTCCTTGATACATTCGGAGTTAATTCTTGTACATAGTGACAAATACAGGTCCAGTTTTAATCTTCTGCATGTAGAGATCCAATTTTGCCAGCACCATTTGTTGAAGATGCTGTTCTTTTTCCATTGGATTCTTTGGGCCTCTTTATCAAAGATCAAATGGCTGTAATTGTATGGGCTTATATCTGGGTCTTCAATCCTTATCCATTGATCTGTGTGTCTATTTTGGAGCCAGTACAAGGCTGTCTTTACAATTATGGATTTATAGTATTGACTAAAGTTTGGTATGGTGATACCTCCAGCCATGTTTTTGTTACTCAGGATTGTTTTTGCTCTCCTGGGTCTTTTATGCCTCCATATGAATTTTGAGATTGTTTGGTCAACTTCTTTAAAGAATTGCTTTGGGATTTTGATTGGTATAGCATTGAATCTGTATATTGCCTTTGATAGGATGGTCATTTTTATGATATTGATTCTGCCAATCCAGGAACATGGGAGGTCTTTCCACCTTCTGGTGTCTTCTACAATTTCTTTTTTTAGGGTTTTAAAGTTTTCATTATAGAGGTCTCTTACTTCCTTAGTTAGGTTTATCCCAAGGTATGTCATTTTTTTAGGGGTTATAGTAAATGGTATTGTTTCTCTCAAGGCTTTTTCACTTCTTTCATTCTGGGCATATAGGAAAGCCATTGATTTTTGTACATTTATTTTGTATCCTGCCACCCTGCTGAACTTCTGTATTAGTTCCAGGAGCTTCCTGGTGGAGTTTTTGGGATCACTCAGGTATATGATTATGTCATCTGCAAATAGAGGTAAGTTGACTTCTTCCTTGCCGATTTGAATCCCTTTTATGTCCCTTTCTTGTCTTATGGCTTTATCTAAGACTTCAAGTACAATATTGAATAGAAGTGGTGAGAGTGAACAGCCTTGTCTAGTTCCTGATTGAAGCGGGAATGCTTCAAGTTTTTCCCCATTGAGTATAATCCTTGCTGTGGGCTTGTTGTATACAGCTTTTATTATATTGATAAAGGTTCCTTTCATTACAACCTTCTTCAGGGTTTTGATCATAAAAGGCTGTTGGATCTTGTCCAAAGCTTTTTCTGCATCTATCGAGAGTATCATGTGGTCTTGAACTTTGGACTGGTTTATATGGTGAATTACATTTAATGATTTGCATATGTTGAACCAACCTTGTGTGCCGGGGATGAAGCCTACTTGATCCCTGTGAATGATCTTTTTGATATGTTTTTGAATCTGATTTGCTAAGACTTTATTGAGAATCTTTGCATCTGTGTTCATCATAGAGATTGGCCTATAGTTTTCTTTTTTAAGTGTATCTTTATTAGGTTTTGGGATTAAGACAATATTAGCTTTATAGAAGGAATTTGGTAGTGTTCCTTCCTTTGCTATTTGATGGAACAGTTTAAGGAGGATAGGTGTTATTAGCTCCTTAAATGTCTGGTAGAACTCTGTGCTGAATCCATCTGGTCCAGGACATTTTTTGGTGGGAAGATTTGAGATTACTTCCTCAATTTCCTTATATGTTATAGGACTATTTATATAATTCACTACTTCCTGATTCAATTCAAGTAAGTTATGTTTACTTAGGAATTCATCCATCTCTTTTGTGTTGTCAAATTTCACAGTATAAGTTTTTGAAATGTGACGTTATAATTTTCTGAATGAAAATTTTTATTCTTATGGGCTTCAAATCTAACTTAATTCTTATCGTTTTTAAATCTTAATATTTGTAACCAGTAAAGCATTTATTTAATATTTGGTGAAGTTCTATTTAGTAATTTTTCACTAAAATGTATTATCTGTGTCATGGTGTATGATTTAAGAGGATTAATAAGCTAATATTATGTTTTAATAATAATTGATAAGTTAGTAATCACATGCATTTTACTGAATGTGAGTAGTTAATAATTAGAAACACTGGGAAAAATGGCTATTAGAGTTGGCTAGATGGCTCAGTAGTTATGTGCATGCTATACTGATCTAACCTCAGAACCCATGTAAATACTGGGTGGGCATGTTGTCCTACCTGTAATTTCAGCCTAAGATTTTGGACACAGGTTCCCCAGAGTAAGCTGACTAGATAGATCAGGTGTATTGGTGAGCCCTGTACTTGAGAAACCCTGTCGCAAAAAACTCGAGAAACCCTGTCTCAAAAGAGTAAGGTGGAAGAACAATGTTCAAGGATTCTCAATATCAGCCTTGGGTCTCCACCTAAACCCCCCCTCCTAAACACACTTATATACCACATACACATTAAAATAGGGAGAAATACTGTTTATTTAAGAATTTTGATGTTTTTAAAATGGACAGTAGTGAAAGACTATTTTCTGTTTTCATTTTACCTATTTTTTCTAGTGAAAATGAAGAAACTCTGTTTATTCCTGCCTATAAGCACTGAAATTTAATGAATTAAGAAATTATAGATGATCTCAAGTAGATAAGAAAGATAGTGACTGGTTTGATTTTTGAGCTTCAGAAATTGCAAATGTACTTCGTGTATAAATTTTTTTGTGCTTTTTAAAATTAATTTTTAAAGTTAGCATTCAAAGTGATGTGTTTCATTACAGTTATTACACATGACACATAATGTCATTCTCATTTTTCATTGTGGATTGAAACCTAATATCTACTTTCATTTTTTAAGGAATAAAAATAATACAATTGGAATAGATTGTTGCTCTATAATTTTTTAATTTAAAAGAAAAATATCATTCTTGTCATATGCCAATATAAGCTTATGTCACTAGAATAGTTTTAATGTGGTAAAAACTTTAGCAGCATATTAGAGTACCTTCAGTAATGATATCTAAAATCTTTGCAGAATTTAAAAAGTATATTTTGTGATTTTTGTTTATGAATAAAAGTTCATAAGCATAATAAAATAGTTAAAATCAAGTTTACCTTTTTATTTAAAATATAGATAAGGTGTTTTCTGTTTTGCTTGTATAGAGTTTGAATTGCATAATAAAAATGCCTTTCCATTATATTTTTTAAAATTTTTCTATTTTTATAAGTGTATTGAGTATTCATCCTAGTTTCCCCAGAATTTTTTTTTTTCTAATTAGACTGCTTTTCATTTGAACAGAAAGGGAAAGGGTTTTAAGTTAGGTAGAAATGTCTATATTTTATATTTTATTTGGTTTCTCTTTCTACAAGGAATTTAGGTTGTTTATAGTTTTAGATGTGTGGCAATAATGACTTTGAGAGAATGTACTATAAGCTTCCCTAATTTCTAAATGTAAATGTAGTATGTCCGTAGAAAAATTTATTAAGAGGTTCATGTCGTAGTAGAATGTAATACAGCTTTTTTTCAAGGACATACCTCTTGTGAGAGATGAGAATGCGTTCTCATGTTTTGTTTTTCTTTTCTTGATTGCACATTGCTTCTTTTTCCTCTGTTAGTCGTAGTCAAAAATGATTTCCAAAGTCTGCCTGACCTTGTGTCTAATTTTCACTCTCCAATGTATGTTCTATTTCTATGATCCTTCTGATATTTTTTCTAAGCCTAAATCCTTCAGCACATTCATGTTGTCCATTTTAGTCCTGAGAACTGCTTTGGGCTTTTCAAAACAACCAACCAACAGAAGTGCTTATTGAAAAAAAAAAAAAAAACTAGACAAGAAAGACAGGTATTTGTGTTTACACGCATGTGTGCACACACATATTAATTGAAAATGTCATGGAATTTATAACTTCTGATGTTATAAATTTCAGAACATGAATTTCGCGCATAGTGAGAAATGATAAATAGCCAAACATAGTCTTTCACTTCTCGAATGCATGCAAAGAGAATCATTGAGAGACATCGTGTAGTTAGAACGTAGGAATGCTAGAAAGTATAAAGAAAAGAGATGATTTTTAAATTTTTTTTGAAGATCTTATGCATATACAAATATCCATATACACACACACAGAGATATGCATACATGGACAGACATATAGAGCTAAATAATGCACATTTTTTCACTGCCATTTCTCAAGTATATGTATATTTCATGCTCATTTTACATACATTTTAAGGCAAGGATTAAAAAATTCACTTGAGCCTGCTTTACTGATTGATTTCCTTTCTGGGTTTTTAATGGCTATTGTTTTAGTGGATAAAGTTTGACAGATAAATTTTTAATGGTTAATGAATAGTTGACGTTTTGTGTCACTTATT
>JALPQD010000584.1:492463-514963 GCA_023101885.1 Typhlomys cinereus
CTGTACTTGGAGAACCCTGTCGCAAAAACTCGAGAAACCCTGTCTCAAAAGAGTAAGGTGGAGAACAATGTTCAAGGATTCTCAATATCAGCCTTGGGTCCCACCTAAACCCCCCCTCCTAAACACACTTATACCACAACACATTAAAATAGGGGAGATACTGTTTATTTAAGAATTTTGATGTTTTTAAAATGGACAGTAGTGTGAAAGCTATTTTCTGTTTTCATTTTACCTATTTTTTCTAGTGAAATAAGAAGAAACTCTGTTTATTCCTGCCTATAAGCACTGAAATTTAATGAATTAAGAAATTATAGATGTCTCCAGTAGATAAGAAAGATAGTGACTGGTTTTTTTGAGCTTCAGAAATTGCAAATGTACTTCGTGTATAAATTTTTTTGTGCTTTTTAAATTAATTTTTAAGTTAGCATTCAAATGATGTGTTTCATTACGTTATTACACATGACACATAATGTCATTCTCTTTTCATTGTGGATTGAAACCTAATATCTACTTTCATTTTTTAAGGAATAAAAATATACCATTGGAATAGATTGTTGTCTATATTTTTTAATTTAAAAGAAAATAATCATTCTTGTCATATGCCAATATAAGCTTATGTCACTAGAATAGTTTTAATGTGGTAAAAACTTTAGCAGCATATTAGAGTACCTTCAGTAATGATATCTAAATCTTTGCAGAATTAAAAGTATATTTTGTGATTTTTGTTTATGATAAAAGTTCATAGCATAATAATAGTTAAAATCAAGTTTACCTTTTTTTTAAATATAGATAAGGTGTTTCTGTTTTGCTGTTATAGGTTTGAATTGCATATAAAAATGCCTTTCCATTTATTTTTTAAAATTTTTCTATTTTTATAAGTGTATTGAGTATTCATCCTAGTTTCCCCAGAATTTTTTTTTTCTATTAGCTGCTTTTCATTTGAACAGAAAGGGAAAGGGTTTTAGTTAGGTGAAATGTCTATATTTTATATTTTATTTGGTTCTCTTTCTACAAGGAATTTAGGTTGTTTATAGTTTTAGATGTGTGGCAATAATGACTTTGAGAGAATGTACTATAAGCTTCCCTAATTTCTAATGTAAATGTAGTATGTCCGTAGAAAAATTTATATAGAGGTTCATGTCGTAGTAGAATGTAATACAGCTTTTTTTCGGACATACCTCTTGTGAGGATGAGAATGCGTCTCCTGTTTTGTTTTCTTTTCTTGTTGCACATTGCTTCTTTTTCCTTGTTAGTCGTAGTCAAAAATGATTTCCAAAGTCTGCCTGACCTTGTGTCTAATTTTCACTCTCCAATGTATGTTCTATTTCTATGATCCTTCTGATATTTTTCTAAGCCTAAATCCTTCAGCACATTCATGTTGTCCATTTAGTCCTGAGAACTGCTTTGGGCTTTTCAAACAACCAACCAACAGAAGTGCTTATTGAAAAAAAAAAAAAAAAACTAGACAAGAAAGACGTATTTGTGTTTACACGCATGTGTGCACACACATATTAATTGAAATGTCATGGAATTTATAACTTCTGATGTTATAAATTTCAGAACATGAATTTCGCGCAGTGAGAAATGATAAATAGCCAAACATAGTCTTTCACTTCTCGACTGCATGCAAAGAGAATCATTGAGAGACATCGTGTAGTTAGAACGTAGGAATGCTAGAAAGTATAAAGAAAAGAGATGATTTTTAAATTTTTTTTGAAGATCTTATGCATATACAAATATCCATATACACACACACAGAGATATGCATACATGGACAGACATATAGAGCTAAATAATGCACATTTTTTCACTGCCATTTCTCAAGTATATGTATATTTCATGCTCATTTTACATACATTTTAAGGCAAGGATTAAAAAATTCACTTGAGCCTGCTTTACTGATTGATTTCCTTTCTGGGTTTTTAATGGCTATTGTTTTAGTGGATAAAGTTTGACAGATAAATTTTTAATGGTTAATGAATAGTTGACGTTTTGTGTCACTTATTGCTATTTTATAGGACAATAAATTGTAGTTTTCCAACTCTAAGCTTGTCTAGCGTAAGACCCCTCCCAGGATTAAAAAGTTCTCCACTGAACGGGGAGCAGGATGCACTCTCCCACTTTGAACGTGTTATGTAACTGTTCTTCGCATATTACTCTGTTCATTCCTTTCTATTTTCCTTACCAGTTAGACAAACAGAGACACAGGAAATGCATCATTTTGCCTGCACAGAGCTTCCTTTCCACTGTGCTTTGCTCAGAGAACTGGGTGCTACCCATGAGATCTGATGGTTGTTCTTGCACACTGGTGTTCGTCTGTTCAGGGCTGCCTCTGGACCTGGGGTAGCTTATGACCATCCGGGTTCACCTCGTTTATGGGAATAATTGTTCAAATGCTTTAAGAAAACATTCCCAGGCTCCCTTGCTCCTCATGGATCCCACGCCTGGAGTCCATGAGTTCCTTTCATTTCCTTTGCCCTTGCGGATTCCAGCCTGGAGTCTGTGAGTCTTTCCTGGTGGCTCTTTTGCCCCTTGTGAAATCAATGTCTGTGGTGTTCTCTCCTCTAATAAACTCTGCCTTAATCCAAAGAAAGAAAGAAAAAGAGAGAGAGAGAGAGAAAGAAAGAGAGAAAGAGAGAAAGAAGGGAGAGAGAGAGAGAGGGAGGGAGGGAGAGAGGAAGAGAGGAGGAACAGAGGGAGGGAGGAGGGGGAGAATATTCCTACGTGTTGCTGTCTGGCCACCGTCACTCGGGCTCGGGTTGCACCTTCTTAAACCCATGCGCAAAACCCCCTTAAAGAAGTAATTATGGAGTCACGGTGGCTCCACAAATTGAGCCATTTTTTTCTTATGCTTGACAGTGATCCTGGCATCACCCTCCACTTAATCCTGGGTTGCTATTTGCCTATAGTTGCCGCTCACAAGAGGTGATTAGAGAGGAGTTTCCAGTCCCCACTTAACATCAGCTCTGGGGTGCAGTGGGCATTGCAGCCAAGTCAGGCTGTTTTCCTGCTACCTCCCTCCTTAGAGAGTGAAGCTTTGTCATCCCCAGCATGAACTCTGAGCTGCTCGTCTGACTCCCTTGCAGCTGGGAAGGCCAGAAAGTGAGGAAGAAAGGTCCTTCTTCAAACCAAACAGAGAGGGTCTCCCCCAACAACATGGGCATCCCTTCTGTGGGGCGGGTCATCCTGCCTGGGGGTGGTGCATCGTGGGTTGATCAAAGAAGGAGCCTGGGCTCTTCCATGTCTTCATTCTCCATGCCGAGGATCTGAGGTGAGTGACGGAGCCCTGTCTCAGGATGCAGAGCAGGCAGAGGGAGGGGCGCCCCACCAGGGCATAGCTAGAAGCCAGCAGAGTGTATGGCAGCTCAGGACATCTCAGACTTGAGTGTGTCCCAGGCTCTCCCTGGAGGGTTTGCAAAAATCTCAGCAGTTCAACTCCATGAGGGGATGGGACCAGAGAATCTGTATTCTAGTCCATTCCCAAGCGGTGCTCACGCTACCAATCTGAGAGTTACGTTACTGGTGCCGCCGGTGAAGATGGATGCTTTGGTCACTGCTTACCGAGACATGTACCCTCCTTCCCATTCAACAACTGTCAGTGGCTCCCAGTTACCTCCCAGTTACCTCCAAGACCCTCAGGCATCCAGTATGTGCATCCCTCTCATCTGACATCCCCCTGCCCAAGCTTCTGGAACATTAAGTGTTCTGAAACATACTAGGTGTGCAGACAAGTGACCACCTGTCTTCAGAGCTGCCGCTTGAGTGAGGCCCACCTGTGTGCGTGAGGCCCACCTGTATGTGGCTTTCCATCGGCGCCTCTTGCAGATCCCTTGCAGGATGACGTCATCCCTTGCAGGATGATGTCACGCCTGCATGGGTGCATCTCTCAGACCCCACAGGCCCCTCTCACCACTACATTTCTCCAAAGCAGAGGTTGTGGCGCCTCTGACATCCTGGCGCCTGGGAGGCGGAGGCAGATTTGAGGCTGGGCTACATAGCAAGACCCATCTCAGGAAACAAAGCAAAAGAAACAGGGAGACTTGCCACATTCTGAAGCACCTTGTCTTGACTGTGCCCAGAGGGTCAAACCATACTAGATTTCTTTAGTGTGTGTGTGCGTGCGCATCAGAGTGTGCTATATGTCCCTATGGAGGACCAAGAGTGACTTTGGGAATCATCCTGAATTGCTTCTACCTTCTTTTCGCTTCACCTGGGATTGCACAGGCTCCGCCCACCAGGGCTGGAAATGCAAGGCACCATCATTTCCACTTGGCATTTTTAGGTGGAACCTGAGCGCTGGACTCAGGACCTTCTGCTTTCGAGGCAGAATCTTAACCCCTGAACCATCTCTCCAGCCCAGATTGTTTTTCATGTGTTCATTTGTACACATTCTTCTATGTGTATTCCTGTGCACACTCTACGGTCTCAGCATATGTGGAGACCTGAGGTCCATTTGGGGATAGTCCTAAGTCACTTCCTTATTCCTCAAGGCAGGGTATCTAATCAAACCCAGAGTGGGCTGATATGGCCAGTCTTGCTAGCCAGCTCGCTCTGGGCCTTTCCTGTCTCTACCTCCCGGAGTGGCATTTGTGGCAGGTCCGCCATGCCCACCTGGCGTTTTGTGTGAGCTCTGGATGTCTGAATTCTGATCTTCCTGCTTGCATAGAAAGCATTTCAATCTTTCTGAGACCAGTGGGATGTATGAGAATAAATGCCTAAGGGTGAAGGTCAGGTGTTGGAATCAGACAACCTGTGTACTTGAATGTTAGAGTTACTGTACGGGTTTGTTTGTTTCGGTTTTGCCTGGAAGGCAGCTTGTGTCCTGTCTTTGAAACTCTGCCTGGCCCATCTTTATAATGGGTGTAATAATGATATAATATTCCAGCCTCCTGTCTTTGCCTCTAGCCTATTTCGTCTACCAGGGTGTTCATTGATTTGTTTTGTGATTATTAGGACTTACCCACTCCCAAAGGCAAAGCCGCAGAAGCTTCTTGCAGGGGATGCTTTGAAGCAACACCCATGAGTGATAAATGATACCCAGCTCTTAGTACCTCCCAAACAGCTGGGAACGAGGTGAGGGATAGTCCCTGGATTCCAGTTCAGCAACCAAGGTGCAAGTTTGAGTCCTGGTCCACTCACTAGCTGTGCTGTGGACCTTGAGCTCCACCTATGTTCCTGTTTTTCAGCTTCTCTTTCCCCTTGCCCCCCCACCCCTGCCCTGCAGGCTAACTCTTCCTCTTCCTCTTTGGAAGGAAGTGGAGCAGCTCGCCTTAAGGGGTGGGTTGATATACCTACTTCCCTGAGATGTCAACATTTATACTCATGGTTGTTTTTTTTTAAGCAGATAAAAGAAGAAATAGGTTCAGTAAGGTGAGAGGTTGTGGTCCACTCTAGCAGGCCCTGGAGGGGCTTGTAGAGACCCCTTAGCACAGCCGATCTGGGCTCTGACTCTTGGTCGAGGATCTCCAGGGCTATCGATCTGCCTGGTAAGGCCTTTGGAGAGTGCGCTCAGTGTCTGATTATATGTCATGGAGCAAAGAGGATGTCCAGAAGATTCCCACAGGGTTTGCTTTATCTCGTCTCCATCGCTGTGCTAGAATGTTCCAAGATCACAATCATAAAGCAACCGTGCTACTTTTCCGAGAGCCAGACTTGAACCTCAGCCCTGCTCCCATTTCTGTTTCCCCAGCTGAGGCTCTCTGTGCAGACGGGGGATGGGGAGGGTGTGTGTGTGTGTGTGTGTGTGTGTGTGTGTGTGTGTGTGTGTGTGTAGGGGGAATCCAGGCACTTCACACCCAGAACAAGTGAGTCTTCCTTCTGCAGTCTGGTGGTCCCCAGCCCTCTGGAGTTCCAGCTGAGGGAGAGATGTTAGGAGAGACAGACAGACACTGTGGGCGTGTTATTAATGTTAAAAATGGTTGACATTCCATGCAGTGTGTTTTCCTAATTAGTGCTGAGCTGAAGATACCATTTCTATAATCAACATGGGAATGGGAAGCTCAGCAAAATTTCATGTATTTGCAATGAAACTGTTCCCCGGCAACATAAAAATGGCTTTTATAACATAAAGGCTGTAATTAGAATAAGTCAAACCAGTTGGAAACGATTAAGGCCAGAGTAGGCAAAGCTGCCTTCTAAGCATGTGTCTGGAGATTAGCCGCCTCCTGCAATCGGGAGAAGCATCTTTGGTGTACTCCTAGGGTTTGGTGTGGCTCAGATAATCTTGTAAAAGGCAAATGAACCCAGATTTAGATGTGCAAGTCAGTGCTTTCTGTAACTTGACAGGAGGCAGGCAGTCTGTTGGAAGCAAGTCAGAAAATAAAATAATAATAAAAAACTAATATAGGGTCTCATTAGACAAATTGCATTGTATGTATATTTTTTAAAAAGGCACAAGCACCAAGATGATCAATTTAAATTCTTTTAAAGTGCACTGGGTCTTGGATGCTTTTAGGATGCACTTCAAGAGTCCTGGTGGAATAATCTCTCTTGCATGTCAAAGCGACAGTTGACGCATGTCTCATTGTCTTTAAAATTATAGTCCTGAGATGAGGTTTGCAACTGACTGCTTGTCTGACATCAGCGATTAAAATACAAGGAAATCTTGTCAGGTGGAAATTTAAAGAAGAAAAGATTTATATAAGAAAAAAAATCAGAATTGTTAATATGCATTTGCTAAACCCGGAGACATGGCTGAAGAGACTTCCCCAGGCTGTCCAATAACATGCTGCAGAGACGTCTCCTCCCTCCTCCACACCATTCCTGCTGTGCTGGAGGGTGGTCAGCTAGGCAGGGGATGGGGGACTGAAGTGTTACTCTGTGATCCATAGTCCTGTGGTTCAGGTCTTTTGAGGCCAAGGGAGTTTGAGGACAGAGCAGCTTGTCGTTTCCTTCTTCCCACTAGACTAGTGGGTCCTGGCTGTACCACAGTAGAAAAAGAAGGGAGGAAGAAAGTACCAGTCTGTGAGCCTGGACTATAACACGCATGGCTTCTTGCTTTTCTTTAGAAGGGCGGTGTAATTCATCCTGACAGGCCCGCTGCTCATTTGTAAACCCTTCCGAATCCCAAACTTGTGTGCGTGTCTGCGTTTAGCCATTGAAAATATAATCAGCCTAGTGCGTTCTCTTACTGAATTTTAAACCAGACTATTAAAACTCCTTTAACGTGCTAAAGGTGGCTTCAGAAAGGGTTTCCATTTCATCTTTATTGAGCTGACGCCGTGGTTTGCTCTCCCCCTTTCCACCATGGTGAGAGCGTGTCAATAATTCAATAGCCCGGCCTTGATGGGCCCATGCCCAGCCTAGACTTTCAACCCAGACAAGCAGCTTGTCAAAGCCTGGTGCGCCGTCAATGGCCGACTGATCTATACTGCATGAACCCCCTCCGTCACCTGTACCCCGGCTCTTGATGCGTCCCTGGGAATAAAAAGAAAGCCATTTCAGAAGTGAACCAGGGAGAGACACCTGCTTGTAGAGAATCTCTAATGAGGACAGGTCATACCCTGGCAGAGTGGGGTTTGTAGAGAATCTTTACCAAGGGCAGTCATCTCACTTGGGCTGGTGCGAGGTTGTGTGTGTGTGTGTGTGTGTGTGTGTGGTGTGCGCGCGCGCGCGCACGCGGCGTGCGTGCGCCGGAGCCATTTCACCGCACTGGGAAACAGATGTCCTTGTCTCCTTTATAACTCTCCTTTATTCAAGCCTTTGTGATCCACTTGCTTCGCGGGTATAGGAACCCTTGAACTCTTGGATCCCGATGAAGGAGCAAAACACGCTAGTCAAATGACAGTCCCACGCCTGGGCTCGAAGGAGTCCCCAGGGGCTTTGACTCCATACTCTGTATTCATCTCCTCTTAAGGCATTACTGTCTGCTGGCTGTGGATTTCTGTGAGAGGTAGATAACAAACACAGCCTCCCCTTGCTTCCACTCACATAAAAGCAAAACAAATCACCGGTGTTCAATGTTTCCAGTCCAGGCCCGAGTTTTGCTTTGTCTTGTTAACTCACAGCTATGCATGTAAGTAACCCTTCTTGCCTCCAACCTTTCAAAATGGTCTTGGGTGAGATTTGCAAGTCTCTGTCTGGTTAAAAGGTAACGGGGTTCGGGGGAGGAAAAACATGCTCCGATTTTCACATGCAGAATGCTTTGAGGCGTGGTGATGTTTACGTTCACAAGCAAAGGCATGCATGCGGGCGGGCAGGTATTTACACACACATGTGTCTAAGAGGGCACTCGCGTGTGTGCCTCTGGAGGCCCAAAGGGTGACTTTGGGAATCATTGTGGATTGCTCTTCCACCTTATGCTTTACTCTGGGGTGTCCCAGGCTCCGACTCCCAGGGCTGGAATTACAGGCTAGCTCCCATGTCCAATCAGCATTTTACGTGGGATCTGGTTGTCAGGAACTCAGTCAGGTCCTTCTGCTTGCATGGCGAAGGTCCCAGCCCCTGAGCATCTCCCCAGCCCCAAGACAGAGTTTTGTGCCGGGTTAAATAAGATTTCTCAAAGCCTCTGCGCACTTGGGCCGCCTCCTTCTGTGATACTGTACCCTCGGCACCCACCTTCAAGTCTGCGCGTCTCTCCTTGTCAAGCTGGGGTGGCTGCTGGGGGAGCGGTAGTTATGGCGGAGATGGGAATGAAGAGCAGTGAGGTGCCGGACATGGAACAGAAAGCTGTCGCTTCAAAGACGCTGCCGTGCAAGCCATGCGCATGGCTTCCTGCAGGGCGTCTGGGTCCTTAGGGGGTAATTCAACCACCGGATCTATCCAAGGGTCCCGACCAAATAAACAGCAGAGGGAGCGGGTTGCCCTGGTGATAGCTTATGTGGTAGTGGAGGTGGACATGCAAATCAATGCAGTAAGGACGTGAGACTGCTCTTGGGATGACCTGCTAAAGTGGGGTGCTGATGATTGAGGGTCAGAAGTCTCCCACAAGTAAGTTTCCTCGTTGTTGTGGTTTGAGCGTCAAATGACCTACATCGGCATGCGTATTGAATGTGAGGTCTTTGGTGACTTTATTCGGGGAGGTTCTGGAAACTTGGAGGAGGTAGGATCCAGCTAAAGGAAGTACACCATTGGGGGGAGTGTTAGGATTTTGGGGGTGTCTTATCTGTAGTCTGCTCCTGTCCGTTTTCTTGTCTCCTGGCCAGCATTGTGTGAGCCGCCCTTTCCCACTGTCCTAGTTATGATGGGCTAATACCTCTGAAACTGTGAATTAAAATAAATCTTACCGTCTTCAAGTGGCATTGGAAGGTCTGTGGGTCGCAGCTACACAAAAGTGACTAATACATCCACCAATGTGCCTAAACGCGGTAGGCAATGGATGAGGCTCACAGAAGGACAGGGAGAAAGGGTGGCGAGACACCAGTCAGTAAACGGCTCTGCTGGGTCAGTGAATCTTCAGGGTTCTAGAGCAACGGTGAGATCTTGTGTGACCGTGCTTTGTATTTGGAGGGCCGTTTAACTTACCTCTTCGTTCGTATGTAGCACCATGTGGTTTCTCAAAGTCTCAGGTAAACACACAGAGTAATCCTGGTGGACAGAAGGTCTGTGTTTGGGGCTGGGAAAGAGGAATGAAGGAAATGAATATACTTCGCATCTAATCTTTCCTTGTGTTGCTCCCACTCTGAGCACCCCCCAAGGGGTACTAACAAAACCCCAGTGTTCAATGGGGCCACTTCTCAGGCCATGCCCACCCGTCCCCTTTTATGAAGAGACAGAGACAGAACCCGACTACAAGGCACACGTCACGTGATCCGGCTTAGCCCCTTCATCCTCGGTGTAGGAAACCAGCTTCTCTTTTTTAAGAAAGCCAGTTCAGTTAGGGGAATTGAAGCTGCATGTGACTTGGCAGTCCCACCTTTCGAAGCTCTATTGGACTAATAATCTATGTTTCCAAGAACAATTGGCATCTGGGGCTTTGTTAATGGCGGGACTGTTTGCATATCAGTTCCATTTGAGATGGTTACATGCATTTGCAAACTAAAAGATGTAGCTAATAAAATTTATTTTCGAGGGATTAGTCATAGAGCTTCTCTCTGGGAGAACATGCTGCCTGCTTCTCCTGAGAAAAGAGAGCTCTCTGGGGTTCAGTATGTCAGTATGCCCTTGGCTACCAAGATCCCCAGGGAGGGGTAAGACTGAGTAAATCTCTCCCATTCGGTGCTATGAATCTGAGTTTGCTTTTTTTTTCTTCCATACTTCCTTTCATGTTCTTTCCATGATGAACAGCCAGCATTTAGAAAAGAGAAGATTTTGTAGGTGCTGTTTGGTAATCTCATTCCTGGCAGCGGAGGCAGGAGGATTGCCTAGCCTGGGCTACACAAGCATAGTAGCTTCCAGAGAACCAGCCTGGGCTGCATAACAAGTCTCGGTCTCAAAAAAAAAAAAAATGTTGCTTAAAATTCAGATTGCCGACTCCATGTGAAGTCTGAAACTCTGGCATTTTGGGGGGCTGAGGAGATAACACCCTGTGTAAGGTGCTTCACACACGAGCGTGAAGACGTGAGTTTAGATTTTGGGGCTCACCTATGAGAGATCAGGTGTGTTGGTGTGCAGCTATAGTTCCAACACTGGGAAGGCAGAGACAAACTCCTGGGGCTCGCCGGCCACCCAGCCTAGTTGAGTCGGAGAGCATCAGATCCTAGTGGAAGACTGTTTGAAAAAAATAAGGAAGACGGTAACTGAGGAACAACCCCTGGAATTGATCTTTGACCTCCGCATGTGCACATGCACACGTGCACACATACACCCACACAAATGTGTACCCATGCACACACACACGTACACATAGAAGGTCTGTCATATTAGGCAACATCCCCACCTCTGTCACGTCTGCCAGTCACTTTTGGCCACAAGCTTCCAATGCACATGCAGCACACAGCGCCACCCCCATCTTGACCTTGGCTCGGCCCACTTGGGTTTCTACCGGCTACCGAATCCATGGGGTTTGTTTTGCTCTCCTCCCTTCCCCCACAGAGACCGACCAGCCCAGAGACAGCGACAGTCTGGATAGTTTTGCATCTGGCCCAGGTCTGCTTCGTCTTCGCTGCCAATAGCTCTTTCCCAGCATAAGCCAGCCGCTCCCTCGTTCGCGCAGGTAGAGGACGGCATCTCTGGCACGAAGCAGAGAGCATCTGGTAATGAATCCATTAGGCAGGCTGTTGCTCAGGCTGCAGGCGCCCAAGGGTCTGAGGACTGGACTGCACACGACACAGATGGGGACGCGAAAGATGTCCCCTTCTGGCCCTTGTTCTGCTTGGAGCTCCTGCTTCTGTAACCACTGCAGTGCCCAGGATTATCCCCAGCTGACCTCAGGCAGGGATCTGTCTGGCCTTCAGGATACCCCCTGCCCTCCCCTGTCTCCTCTGCCAGGATTCTGCACCATCTTCCTCCTCCTCCTAGGGCACATAGGAGATGAAACAGAGAAGATCCGTGGCAGACTTAAAGGGTGGCATTTGTGAGACCCTCGGCCCTGCAACTCTGCCAACAGACCTGCGCACTGTCCAAAAACCTTCGGAAGCCCCGTGTCTGAGGGCTCCGGGAGGCTGGGCCAGGGAGGTTAGAGTGAATGAAAATGAGGAGCCCGCAAACTGCTTTTGCCCAAGGGCTGGTTTTAATGAGTCTGTCCCTAATGAGTTGTCCCTGCAACTAGCTTCGGGCCTAAACAGATAAGGCAAGGATTCTGCTAAATTTTTGATAGGATTTGCACTGGTTTTATGAGAAAGCAAGCAGTCGAGAGTACAAAGTTGGGTCATGAATCTTTTACGACGGTGGATGCTTGTCCATCTTGTCAACCGGAACAGGGAAAGACCTGGTTGCTAATAGAAACCTTGGCCTCTGTTCCCACCCTGTCCTCACCTACCAGATCAACTAATTTGATCCGGGGCAGCTGGGAGATTTATTATATTTATTTGTTTGTTTGTTTGTTTGTTTATTTATTTATTTATTTATTTGTTTATTTATTTATTTATGATTTAAGACCTGGCTCCTTGTCCTCTGCTAAGAATTCGCCTTAAAACTCGGGCGTGGGAAGAAAGGTGAGATCGGCCATGACATTCCCCCCCATCCCCAACGGATGATCTTTGTTGGAACGTGAGTCATAGCGGGTTGCCCGTGGTGCGCTGGGAAGGAAACTCCATCAGACATTTTAATTAACATCCCTGCTCTTCCTGCCGCTGTGCAGCCCCAGTCAGACAGCGTCCTCAGCCGTCCTCGTCCTCTTCTGTTGGAGGAGGCCCATCCGCCCCAGGATTAAGTGTTGTTCTTGATTCCTATGAAAGGGTTTCTGACGCCTTCCGAGCTCTCCCAGGGGTGAGGTTGAGTGGTGTGGGGGAGGGGAGATTGCATACCATACCGCTTTTCTCTCCCTAACAGGAGTAGTTGTCAACAAACTTGGGGCTCCAGCCTGATTCATCCACCAAGAGGCAATTTCCTTGGTGGCTTAGCAGGTTACAGAAAACACTTGATCGGCAGTTTTTTACCCCATGCAGTGCACTCCCCTCCCCCTCTGGCATAGGCCCCGCTGCCCTTCACATTAATCATGTAATTGATTTAATATGCTCTTGACCAAGGAGTTCTCCGCCCCCTTTTCAGCGTCTCCATCCCTTTCCCCTTACGAAGTTTTGCTTCAGAGTTTGACTGGTTGACCAAACCCTTGGATCTGGCTTGTGCAACCAATAATCCTCATCGTTTATTTCTGAGTCCTTTGCATTTTTTGTAAACCACATTGTTAAGAAAGCTAAATATAATAAACTATGCAATATAGGGGCTGGGGAGAGGGCTCATTTGGTAGAGTGCTCGCCTGGCCGGCACGAGAGTCCTGATCCCATCTAAGTACTCTGTACAGTCAGTGTGGTAGGGCCCACCTGTTATCCCAGCCCTCTGCAGGTAGAGGCAGGGGGAAATGCAAGGTCATTCTCAGATACAAAAATGACTTCAAGGCTAGCCTAGGATACATGAGGCCCTCTCTCAAAAAGAAAATAATTACCATGTACATATAAATAAGAATAGTACAAGTGATCTATTTCTGCCTAGATCTGATTATTTTTATAGCTAGCTCTTCTCTGGAGACCTCAGAGCATGACATATATACTGTCTAATTCAAGCTCTCAAAAATTGAAAACTTTGAGAATTACTCAAGAAGAGAGTGTTGATTCCTCCTTTATACAAGGAGATCATTCAACCCCAAAGTAAGAGCTCACTGAAGACCTTGCTGCAAGTCAGTTGCCTGTGAGGTGTGTTTGGGCTCCTGGACCCTTTGCAGCAGGCCATAGGGGGATTTTCTACTCCTTGGTTGTCTAAGGCACTTCCATGTCTGATTTGAAACAAAAACCATACTTAATCAATCGTCTTCAAGAGAAACTTCTAAGCTGGATGCAGTTTTCTGTGACTGTTTCGAGTTATATTTAATTTTTCAAAATATTTTATTCATTCATTTACTTATGAGAGAGAAAGAGAGAAAAAGAGAGGGGAGAGAGGGAGAGAGAAAGAGAGAGAGAGAGGGAGAGAAGATAAAGATGTGTCATAGTGCATGCAGGAAGCTCAGGACAAGTCCTTTCTTCCTTGCCCTTCTAACATGTGGATGGTGTGTCCTTGGGCTAGAACTCAGGTCCCTGAGTTTGTGGACAGGTGAATTCACTCACTGAGCCCTCTTGCTGGCCCACATGTGCCCATATCTGTGGACCCCATCACATCACTTGAGAAGTCGCACCCTGGGCTTTACCTGCTCACACCAGAGTTTTGCAAGCCTCCTGCAAGAGTCTCTTAGAAACGTCCTCCTCCCCTGCCAGGAATCACCACATGCAATTTACCTGTGTTCTAACAGCTCTTCCCCAAGTGGGATTCAGCAGAGGTGTTCTAACCGGCACAGGATCCGAAGAATTATACAAGGCGCCGTATTTATTCAACAGTTAGGAAGAGCCAGACACGGTGTGTTGTGCCTACAATATCAGTACTCGGGAAACCAAGGCCTGAGAATTATGTTGTTAGAGATCAGCCTGAGAGCTCGAGGGACTCTACCAAATAAACACAAACAAACAAGAAGCCACACAAAGAGAGTTCTTGAAAAGGAGAGATGGCTTTGGGCAAAGCATTTGTCGCAGAAGCTTGAGGACTTCAGTTCTGATCTCCAGTGTCCATGGGAAAGCTGTTTGTGGCCATGCGCACCTGGAACCCTAGCCCTTGGGGGTGGGGCAGACACACTCAGTTCGCAGACCCCAGGAGCTTTCTGGCCAGCCAACCTAATAAAAACAGCTCCAGGTTCAATGAAACACCCTGTCTGAACAATAAGGTGGGGAAGCAATTGAGGAAGATGTCTCATGTTGAACTCTACCTCTACGCGGACCCACAGAGGTGAGCCTTCCCCCACCACAACACACTCATGCAATAATGAACTCAATGGGAAATAAAAAGAAACTGGTTAGCAAGATTCTAGATGGGAGACATCAGACCAACAGGGCCCTAGGACCAACGTAGAGAACAGAAGTGGTCAGAGGCAGAATGTTCAAAATCCTAGTAAGTAGGCTGGGGAGATGCTCAAGGGGTAAAGCCAGTGCCTCACAGACAAAAGGACCTGATTTTGGATTCCAAGATCTCATGTGAAAATATTGGGCAGACATGGCAGCAGCCTGCAATTCTGGTCCTGGAAGACGGAGCAAAGCTGTAAGGAGGGAGAACAATCCAGGATGACTCCTGATGTCACCCTAAGGCCTCCACAGGCACACACACGCAAGTGCCCTCTTCTAAACATACACACACACACACACTCATGTGTACACACACACACACAATTAAAGCTTTTCCTACTTAAGCAGATCGAGGGCAAATTTGGCGATTCTTGGATTCTCGTCAAGGTGAGAGGACACTTTCTGGAATCGATTCTCTCCTTCCAGAGTGTCTGTTATGGGGATGGAGTTCAGTCCTCAGACTTGGCAGCAAACACTTCCCATAGCTGATGCGTCTCACTGGCTCGGGGTAAGATGTGGAACTCTGAAGCTCAGGGAGTGCAC
The DNA here is from genome assembly GCA_023101885.1 of Typhlomys cinereus. NCBI lineage: Eukaryota > Metazoa > Chordata > Mammalia > Rodentia > Platacanthomyidae > Typhlomys > Typhlomys cinereus. Next base: position 507,466 of record JALPQD010000584.1, read on the forward strand.
TTCTCAACATGTCACTGAAAGAGTCGCAGATCACAGTGCTGGGTGCTCAAGTCAAGTGATTGCCCTCAGGGGATGCGGAATGTGCAGGGGTTCCCCCAACTCCTAACCCTCCTGCAGAAAGCTCCCCTGGCATCTCTGCAGAACACAGAACAAAAGTGTTTCCTTTAGTTCGCAAAGCAGGAGGAAACGTATCTGAAACTATGTATATGTATATAGATATCATACTTAGATGATACGTTGTATGCATAGAGGGTAGGTAGGTAGGTAGATAGATAGATAGATAGGTAGATAGATGAAAGATAGGTGACAGATGCTGGTTGATGATAAATGATAGGCAAATTATAGATAATACATGCATAATTTGTGATAGATAAATATGATGTTCTTCGTCCTGTTCTTGTACATGGGGGGCTCTTCTGAAGATGCCCTCTCATGGCAAATCTTCATCTGTCCCATCCATACCAAGTATCTCCTGAGGACGTACCTCAGTCTTCCTTTACAGAACAGGCTTGCTGGGTGAAAATTTTAATTGAATGTGATTATTTTCCATTTTAACTTCATCTGAGAAACCTCCCCCCGCCCCCGTCCCTCCCTGGTCTTCTCTTCCTTTCTGGAAGCATCCTTGTGAACCAGCTGGGTTCTGGTTCCTGTCCCAGCCAGAGCGTTGGTTCTTGGGATGCTGCTGCGGAAGCCAGTTCCTTCTCTCCTACTCCATCTTGTCTGAAGTCTGGGTTAACTGGGACTTAACTTCTTGTCGCCAATGCTATGCGAGACGACTAATTAACACCCAAGAAGCAGACAGCCTTGGCATTGACAAATAGGGCTCTTAGGAACCAGCGGTTCTCCTGGAAATGTTTGCCCGGTGGTGGAGTCTCGGGAAACCCACGTGAGTTCAGGGGAAGGAGAGCCTCCCTCCGTCCCTCTTCAACCCAGGTGCTTGTCCGAAAGTCCTGGGACAGGAAACTGTCCTCGACTTCCCAAACGCCAACATCTAGAGGCATGAAGCATGTAGCGCTGCTTCATCAGTGGTTCCTGTGGGTTCTCCCTCCTGGTGTGGGCTAGGCACCCACATTTGCCTATAGCTGAGGTGGGTAAGTCAGGGATGCGACTGAAAGGGAGGTTGGGAATAGAGGAGGAAGCCTAGTGAATTTCAAGCATGAACCCACCGTGATAGGACCCTACCAGTCTCCAAAGCAGTCTTCATTTCCTCAGGCTTCCTCACGTAGCTCTGTCCTTCATTAAATATGGACAATTACCCCCCCTCTTCAGCACTTTTCCACCACACAGTTTTACAAAGAAAATTCCTTAGGAACTCTACAAATCTTATCCTCGTGGACAAAATCCACCCAAGCTAACATGTTCTCTCTCTCTCTCTCTCTCTCCAGCTGAATTGAATCTGGTTTAAAGAATATGAGATCTATATTGTTTAGGGGACTTAAGAAAAATATCTAAAATTATGAATTCATAGTTAAGCATTGCACAAGGATGTGATGTCATGAGGTGGGAGGACTGTGAGCAGCACGAGAGCCTTGTCACATGGCCACACCTGGTTACATGACCACACCTCTTCTTAAAATTGAATATGTGTCTGTACAGAGAGACAGAGATAGACAGATATGGGAGGTGTGATGTGATAGATATCAACTAAGTGCAGTGATATGCATAAAGATTATGTCTGTAGGTAGATAGATTAAATAGATATAGGAGGGTGGATATGATAGACATCATACATAACTGAAATGTTGTATACATAAATGTATTAGTTGTAGATAGCTGCTTGTATTAGAATTAGATTAGATATGGGAGGTATGATATGATAGATATACATAAGTGAAATTATATGCATAAATGATGTATTGTAGATAGAGATAGATGATAGATTAGATAGATATGGGAGGTGTTGATATGATAGATATCATACATAGATGACACATTGATGGTAGATAGGTGATAGATAAATTGCCTAGTAGGCTCGATATAGCTAACAGTCTAATAGATTAGATATAGGTAGATAGATTAGTTAACCAAGATAGAGAAATCGAGAGATGTGAGATGTGCTATGCTAGATATTCCATACTTTGATATTATTTTGATATTACAAGATGGTAGGTAGGTAGATCGATAGATAGATAATAGATAGAATAGCTAGATAGCTTAGTGATGGTAGGAAGTCTATAGATGGAAAGGTATTAACTGGACAGATGATAGTTGATGACAAATGATAGATAAATTATAGATAATACATAAATAATAATCTATAGTAGATAGATAAATGATGGATTATAAAGAAAAATCCAGATATGATAGATAGTCTACATAGTTATGAATAGATCTGTAAGTGAAAGATAGGTAGGTAGATAGGCATGTAGAGAGATAACTGAAAAGTATGTAAAAGATATATAGATAGGTAAATGATGGATGATAAATAAATGGTAAATAAATGACAGATAACAGGTTATATATGTTATATAAATAGATGATAGATATATTGATAGATGTTAAGATAGATAAAAAATAGAGATCAATGATAAACATATATATAGGTAGACACATACATACTACATGCACATATACACAGGAAAAAGAGAAATAGCCATGAGTCGTTGCCATATCTGTTTCTGGTACTCAAACTCATTGACAAGCACAACCCAGTTCTGCTCCCAGAACTTTGCTGATATGAAGTCGACCTTGTTAGCCATGAACTGCAGGAGTCCGCCTCCAATCTGCAGCTCTTCCTGTCTGTGACCTCACAGGCCAGTCTTCTCGCATTATCCTTCTTTCGGGCACTGAAATGGAGCCAAGTGGGCTGCATCTGAATTGACCCAACTTACAGTTTATCAGCACCTGTCCAGGAGCGGGTGCCAGGCGGCATTGGGGGAGGGACCTGGAGGGGCCTTGTTGGCTTAGGTAGGCGTGTCCTTCAGTGCCATTGCATCCTGGTTAGAGGGGCCTGGTGGTACAAGCCCATCACCTCATCATTTGGGAGACAGAGTCCGGAAGACAGACGTTCAAGGCCTTCCTGATTGCAAGGTGAATTCAAAGCCATTCTGTGTAATTCAGTAAAGTCCTAGATCAAATTCCCAAGTTCTACAAAAAAAATAAATAAATAAAGTCTCAGGGTGGGCCGTCCTTAAGAACCATCCACCCCCCCACAATGCCAAAGCTCACACAAGACTGTGCAACAACACTGCAGTATCAAGGGGCGCAGCGATCCCCAGCCGTTCAACTTTCCCATGGCCTCCATGATAAAATGCTGCAGTCAGATGGGCTCAGAGCCATAGAGAATGTTTCCCTCTTGGACTCAGGAGCTGGAAGTCTCGAGTCGAGCTACAGTGCAGGTTTGTTTGCTCTTGGAGCCTCTGTCAGCTCACATGCTGTGGGAGATGCTGGGTCTCCTTGGCTCCTAGCTGCACCACACCGACCTCCATCTTCATTCATACGAACATCGTACCAGAACATCCTGCCTGGACTTAACACCCATCCAAATCCAGTGTGACCTCATCTTCAGTAATGACCAGAGTGGATGCTATTCACACAGAAGCACCTTCTAAAGCTTTAGGTAGACATGTTTGGGGGGGACACGCGTCCTTGGAACCTCGTGCTAAGGAAGAGGCAAGGACGGAGATGCTTGGGCTGACACCTCTAGGAGCTCAAAGAGCTGCCTGAAAGGTTGGGCAGTTTGTCTTCCCAAACATTCTGACCCTTAGGATGGTTTCAGGGTCGATTCATGGAGGAAAGAAAGGAAGCCGGTGGTCTATCCTGTTTCCAGGGCTGTTCACTCATTCTGCACCCTCGGCTTCGGAATCCAGACTTGCATGCCAGTTGAGTTCGTGGATGGCATTGGGAAGTAAAGTCTTCCTCCCTTGGATGCAGACCTTGGGGGGCTTCCCTCATTCTCTTCCTGATGCAGGCGATTCCTTGTCATGCAGCGATAGACTCAGTTGTGCCCCCTGGTGCAGAGTCCCGGCCAGTGCTCCTGCCCCCACTAACCTAACCTCACTCGGCAGCTCGCGGGTGTGCTCCTGTCAACCACAAGACACTGCTGTGTCGTATGTGCGAGTAATGACTTGCACCATCCGTGTGGGGAGAGGGTCTCAGCGCCACATTTCATTGCTGTAACGAATACTTGATCCATAGCATTTAGGAGAGCAAGAGGGTTTTTTTATTCATGACATGATCCTAGGTTATCATCATGGCAAGAGACTCCACAGCAGGGCGAAGTGGACTTGGCCACACTGTGTGCACAGGAACTGCTGAGAGCAGGGCAGACCTCCAAGCTTGCCAGTAGCCTTCCTTCCAGTCCACATTCGGGATAGCATGGGCTGGTGGGCTTCCCGCTTCCTTTAGGGATCTACACCTTACTCGGAGGTTTGTCTTAGCTGAATAATTTTTCATAGGTGTGACTGAAAGTTCAACTCTGGATTGTCAGGTCGACACCTGGAATTACGTGCTGTAGCGGGAGTATGGATTGGGAGAGAAGAAAAAGGAGAGAGAGAGAGAACACCAAAGAGCAAAATTGTACGATCATCCTAGCAATGCTCAGGATTGGCTCTGGAGCAATTGGGAACCGAGGAAGAAGGAAGCGAAGAGTGTAGTTACAGTAAAATGTCACCGTATAATGAAACAGAGGGCTGGCGACACTTTATGATACAGCCACGTTCTGGGCAGGTGGCAGCCGTGAACACGCATATAAATAACAATATGGATGAAATGTCAGCCTTCCAGCTGCCGGGCGAAGGTACTCCAGCAATATTCTATTTAGAGCGACACTGTACCCTGATGTATTTCCACAGAAAATGCGTCACTTGAGGATGAATTGGCCCACGTGAGCGTGCAGGGATCTGAATCACATGTTCTAAGAACAACACGGGGTACCCAGCATGTCCCCACGGGTCCGGAAGGTTCTAAGATAGGACGTTGGGAGGTGGATGGTGTTTCTCTGTTCATTAAAAAATACGTCGTTGCTTGATTTTTGTGTGAAACTTTTCCTGAGAAGACGCCACGGAAAGACCTATTCACCCCAGCCAGGAATTCCATGGCAGAACCAGGTCAACTTTAGGAACCAATGAGTTTGCTGGGGTTACCTACAGGGGAAAGACCAAAGTCCACCCCAGGATGGGTGAGGTTCATTTAAGCTGTAGCCCTAGGGCTCTGTGCTCCTGGGAAAGTTTCCTTCAGCTGCTGTCTGACCAGAGACTCTTCCCTCTGACGGCTGGGCTACTGAGAGTCTCCTTCTCACTGCTTCTCGGCTGAGGAAGCTCCTTTAGAGATGGTTGCTTACCACGCTGCTTTACCTTAGGGAACACCCCCCAAAAATCTTGTTAGTTTCTTCTTCTTCTTTTTAAAGATAGTTCTCATAATTCACTCTTTTTACTACAGTGTTTGCAACATGGCGACTCTCCTCCCGTGATGGCCTAATATTAACTAGGTGGTCATTAAAGCATCTAATATACATTAGTTGCTTTGTTCCTCAGCGTAATCTTTTGAACTGCATACAATGATCAGTGCCATTTCCGATGAAGATTTGACCCTTTGTCATTTATTTATTTAATAATTGTGTGTGTGTGTGTGTGTGTGTTGTGTGTGTGTGTGTGCAGCAGAGGGCACTGTGTGTTACCAAGGGTGACATTCTGGATTGCTTCTACCTCTTTTTTGCTTCATTTTGTGATTTCCCAGGCTGTGCCCACCAGGGCTGGAAGTGCAAGCTGCCACCATTTCTGCCTGGCATTTTTTTGTGGGACTTTGGGTTCCCGACTCAGGACCTTCTGTTTGTAAGGCAGAATTTCAACCCCTGAGCCATCTCTATAGCCAAGACTTGACACTTAATGCGTCTCCTTCCACGATGAAATATCTCAAAATTGCTCCAGAATCAGAGAGAACCTAACCAGGGCAGACTAGGAGCGAAGTCCAAAAAGGCATCATGGTATGCTCAGAGGGGAAAATATTTCCATCCAACAGTATTCATAATGAAGAAAATAAAAGCAAGTAAATCATTAATGTCCCTGACCTAGATTCTTACCTGGAGGAAAGAGTATCTGCACTTGTGACTCACAAAATCCAGTAGGCACTTTCTGGGGTCCAAAGGGATCCAAAAATTATGCAAGTAAAGATGTATGGTCTCAGACTTAATAAATTCCAGTCCAGCTCAAGCAAAAGATCTTGACAAGAGAATCACAGACAAGAAACGTAAAGTCGCGAAATGTTTGGAGTTTTAGTTGGACGAATGGAGGAAGAGAGCCCAAAGCAGTGGGTTTAAGAGTTGGAACAGAAGGCTGGACCAGGACTGGCCCTTGTGGTGCACCACATTGTGGAGTGATCAGTCTTCACAGACCACCTCCCACCTGTAGATGACCAGCGCTCAGCCAGCCATTCTCCCGTATGGAGGTCCATCTACCAAGATTTTGCTCACAGGGTTGGATGCAGCAAACACAGGGCCCTGTATGCCAGGGCCCTGTACATTGAGCCCTCTGCCCTGCTGGGGCAAACCATTGCAGCTGGAGGAAGATGCCATTCAGAGCAGTTAGGTTTTGGATGGAGAGTTACGTATGTAAGCCCTTCCACCCACTGAGTGTTAGCTTCTTCCCAAGATGGTGCTTTCTCCGTGACAATTGAGATGTGCTTTCTGCAGAGACTTATCCCTCTGTCTATTGGTCTGTTCCACACGACCAGAGCTTCGTTCTTCCACAGGTCTTTGTAGGATATCTTCTACAGCTCTTTGGAGTGACTCTGTGTGTGGCCATGTCTGTGTGTAGATGCTTATGGCCATATATATTCAGGTTCTGTATAAGAATTTAGCAGGCTCCAGAACTATTGCATCATATATATATATATATATATATATATATGTATAGATACATATATATACACATATATGTATATATGATGTAGTCATTTATATCATATCATATATATTCATATATATAAATATTTATGTATATATACTTACATATATATAAGATTTAGTATTTCATCATATATATGTACATGGTGGAATACTAAATTTTTGTCCTGTATTGACCATTTGGCTGAGTACAATAAGCAATCTTATTCACGTATTTTGAGATTGACCTCATTTGCTGTCCTTATTTCTCAGCCTCTGTGTATGACGAGTTATAGGCATGTATCACCCACCACACCTGAATTCTCACACAGCTCTAATGACTGAGAGTCAACACCATTGCTAGACTTCCTGTGGGCCCATGTGGAGTTTCGGACCCCTTCTGTTCCTTTTCTGTCCCACTGATCCTGTTGGATTAGCATGTTTAGCAGCCAGTCTTTGGAGATATCCAGTGAAATGTCTTTTATTAAAGACATAGTTATGTAGGGCCTGGATTTTTGAAAGACCCACAGGTAATTCAGATATGCCATACTTGGAGTTCCTAAGAATTGTGTAACAAGAGTCCCATATTTTCCTTCTGTGCCAACTCTGAAGATGAAAAGTCTATCCAGGTTAAAGGGCAGAATCAAAGCTGATTTACCAACATCATCAATGTTGGTA